>VZRS01010753.1:251079-270349 GCA_013398055.1 Ifrita kowaldi | reverse complement strand
GTCGGCGTGGGGCTGGTCCGTGTAGACCCACTCGAAATCCTCTCTAGCCACAGTATTCCCCATGGCGGTGATAGAAAACCCCTTCCCCACTGCCCGCCCGCTGCGCGGAGCCCACGGCACCGCGCTTNGTAAATAATTTTTTTAAAAAACCCACAAACTTTTTAGCAGTGGTATCAAAATAAAATCAAGGTCCTTACAATCGGTGCCCACAAGGAAAATGGCTGGCAAGCTCACCTGCCCAACTTCTGCACATCCCTGGTCTAGGGTGAGTACTGCCTTTCCCTATACTCTTCAAAATAGTAGGGCAACATTTTTTAATAAGTATTCAATTTACCATGTAAGTATCAGGGACTTGAGTTCATTTGACATTGTTATATTAATTTTTTAAAAATATATGGTATATAAAAAATAGAATGTAAAGCCAAATAAGAATATAATTTAAAATTAATTACATATCACGTCAACAGGAGTGTACAGAAATAGTTACTTCTTCAAGATAAAAATACATTCCACACCCACAGCTTATCCTACCACTGCATGCATAAATGCCTGCATGCTTCCCCAGAATCCAAGAGATAACTTTTCCATTCATCCCACTGCAATTCAGTTCTCTGCCCACAAAAAGTAACACAAACATATCCAAACCTTACACGGAAAGATCAATGAACAGAGCATTAGGATAATGTTCACTGATCTCATTTAATCCCTGAGCTGTACCAGTGTTCCTCTGAGCATGATTTTGTCAATTCCCCTGTGCACTGGTGATTTCACAGCTTATAAAGCATTGGTATCTCCAATGTACATCTTGCCTGCATAATTTATATTTAATGCTGGGCTAGTATTCTAAAACACCAGAACTGTTCAGTAATGTTCCCATTTAACACACTTTACATTTAAAACTAATTCCACCTACTGTACAAAAATATACCATCCATTGTAGTACTGAACAGTGTTTTGACATACTAAGTATCTTAATTCAATTAACCTGAAGTACTCAAATCCTTAAGAAAGGTGCCTAAAATCTTGATTGACTGAGTGCTTAGTGTTATATGTAGTCTAAATTACTACATCTTCAGATGGCCTGATCACATGTTTTTTCTAAAAGGTTGTAGAGGATGAGTATACCACAAGTCAAACGTCAGAATCAAGAGAGAATCTAAGGGCAAATAGAAATCCAATTTAAAATCATTAATATTTAAATACAGTCTGGTTTATTCATTTCAGACTGCCTGGTAAAACAGAGTATTGGCTTGTAGGTTTGTTTGCAAGTATCTGAAATGCATTTTATACATATATATATATATATAAAAACATACACACACACACACACTCTCTCTATATCAATTTGCCCCAGCTGTGCCAGGTTAAGTTACACAATCCTATTTTTCAAACACAGATACATATTCACATAATATAGTCTACATTTTACCTTTCCAGGTATGAAGCAACAGAGATTGGAATCCACATACTTCATGAAAGTCATATTTAAGAGAGAGAGTCTTGTTTCCACAGCAGCAAGGATGTCTGCATGACGAGCTAATGAATGGTTTCTCCTTTCTGACTCCCGTCTAGAAAACAGACCACAAGGTGACACTGATTTAACAAGAGTCAAAAAATCAAACTGTCACATTTGTCACGTTAATTTCACCCTTAAAACCCTGTAGCCACTAACATTTGTCTTCATGGAAATAAAAGATGCAGACTGAGACCCAGCTAGTAACAGCATACTACACTTTCTTAGACAAAATTTGTTCTCTAAATAATTACTATACCTTATGTGATCCATAAACTCTGTATGTAATTTAGGACTTTTTAAGAACAAGGTTTCAGTACTAACTATCAGCAGACACTGAGTCAGTGTGAATATTTTTATCCTCCCCCTTATATGGTCAGCACTTCAATGCAATTGAAATAATAAATTGAATATATTTAGTAATGCTTGCTATGAAGTGTAGGTTGAGATAGAAATGCTTTTTGACAAAGGATCTCTATGGTAAGTAGCATTTAGTTGCTTCACTCTGACTGGGAAATCTGATAGGACACAGCAGCAGCTGCACTTATTCACTGGAAAGAGGAAGAAAGACATTGTTTTACTGCGAAACCAGTTCCCAGTAATGCTCACATGTCAAATCCCTTTTCCTTGTTCCTGTTTAATCCTTGTCAGTGAAAAACCTTGCCCCGTTTTTTTAAGCAAAAAAAACTTGCTTTGATAAATGATCAGTGAAGGCAGTTGGTCTTGAAAAGGAATGGCATTTATTCATTCCCAGGAATCCTCACTTGATCTGCCAGAAGAGTTGAGCAATACAGAACTCAGTCTTCTGTTTGAAATACCAGATACTCTTTTCACACCATTGTTCTGTAATTAAATCTTAGGTTCGAGGTGCTTTTAGAAAAAAAAATGAAATACAGGCAAATGTGACTCAAATTTTCAAGATACATAAGAGGAATTAGACAGAAACGAATTACTTTTCAATAATCTGCTTAAATGAATCTAACACAATTAAATTTAATTACAGTTTTAACTGGTACATACCTTGGAAGTTGAGCTTTAACTTGCTTCTGACACAAGTTGTGGTATCTTTCCACTTTCAGAAATCCCTGATTTAACATTCTCTGGCAAACCAAGTCCATTCGCTTACAAACCTGTATTTAAATAAAAATAAATCTTAAGGCTCAATTAAGGCCACAAGTCACTTTTACTATTATCTTATCCCTACCTGCCAGGTAGTAAAAGATTCTCTTAACTGTTTTTTGTTCCATTTCAACAAGCAAGAACTGCAGATGAGATCAAGACATTCCCATCTCCACCAAAGACCATGATACTCCAAAAAGGAGCAGCTATGTTCCACACAGTTCACAAATAAATCTATTGATTTTGCCTAACAAGAGACAGTGGGCTGAATGCCACCTATTAGAAGCAGATACAATTTCCTCTGATTTTAATGGAAGTTGCAAATGTCCATGCCTGGCTTTTAGCATGGTCTCCAGAGTGATTCTGGTGTATCAAGTTAATATTTTGAAGTCTCAAAAAGAGAAACCTTTAAAGACAAGAAATCATGGTGGTTTTCTTCCACTGTTTAAGGTTTTTTGAAGTCAACCACAACTAAATTTAAAAACACATGCAAAACACTGCATATGGAACAAGATTCTCCTTTTCATATTAAAAAGTCTTTTCTCCTCTGTTTAAAGGATTCCTTTATTTGCTATGTTGGACACCAATAGTCTCAGGGGTTTTTTGCCCCACAGATTTAGGAATAAGGGACATTAAGAGCTGCAGAAGATATAATAAAGTGCTAAAGTTAACTGTTTCCCTTCACAAAGTTACTAGTTATGGGACAAAGGCGACTTGTACAAAAGTTTAAAGCAATGGCTATTCAGTTCTGAAGATGCAAGATCTTAGTGACCCAACTGTTCTTTGAAATTGTTTTGGTTTTGTTGGGTTTTTTTAGGTACTAAAGTCCACAGCTCCCACTGTGACCCCAATAAATGAGTTTTTTTGGGTTTTTTTGTTGTTTTTTTTAATAAACATTCCTTTCCTCCACACACTCCTCATTTCATAACTTTTAAGTCCATGTAAGTTTATACCTTGAGGAAGAATATTCTCACTTCTCCCAGAGAAGCCTGCAATTACTTTGTGTAATACCTTCTGTATAAAGAGAAAGAAGTTCTGCTTTGTGAGTCTCCCTCTAGCCACAGCTGGTTTAAGGTCTATGAGAACTGACCATTTTCAGACAGATCTGTATGAACAGGCCATTAAGCAGTGACTGTGGATCTGTCCATGCTCCTCGGTATTAGATCTTTCTGGTTAACAAAGAAGGATCAGACAGGCAAACCGCAGAGGGAGAGTCTTAGCACACACTCTGCCCCACATTCAGTGATCCAGTTAAATCATCTCCTGTGTATACGGAAAAACGCTGGCCCTTCCTACAGGAAGGAGGAAACCGTTCTTTTTTCCCTGAGCTCGTAGCTCCAGGGGCGCACGGATTTAAATCGTTTTTGAGTCAAGGCTCTGCAGCTTTCTCGCAGCTCTAACGGTACCGAATCCCTGAAGCAGGAGCTGGTACCTGCACAGGGCTGCGTCAGCTCTGCAGTTACCGGGCACAAGGGGAAAACAAGCTCCAGCCACGCTCAGCTCCGCGTTCGGAGGCGGCGGAGAGGGTTTTAACCTCGTGCACAGTGACATCTGCTGGCAGAGAGGCCCTCCCAGGGAGCTGCAGCCCAAGACACGAACCGCACTGGGGTTTTTTAATCTTCCTGCTTTGCTTACCCTCCACAGCATGAAGAATTATTTGCTCCAGTTTCTCAGCATTACCCATATTTTGCCAATAATCAGCCTAGAATTCAAACACCAGTACCACCAGAAATCAAAAGTGTTTGTTTGCAACTTATTTTACCAGTCATCTCTTAATTCTCAGCTGGTTCACCATGTAAACCATATAGCACCTACATTGATAGGAAAATATACCTCTCCAAGACTGCAGTCAGACATATGTAAAGTAGCATCATTATACTTTTAGATGTCCATAGTAGTCCAAGACAGTTTGATATTAGCTATTCGACAGATCGTAAGTTGAATTTCCTTATACTTGTTTTTTGCAATTTTGGTGAAGATTTTCTTATTCTAGTCACAGAGCTGAAAGAGGCTGTGTTTCCTCAAAGGTCAAGTTCAACCAGACCCTGTGTTCAAATTTCAGGGTTAGAAAGGTATTCCAAGTCCATGTGAAAAGCATAAAGAGAGGTTGCTTCTTCATGTGCTGACTTTTATGTGACAACAGCTTTCTATGATCCTATGAATTATTTTTCCACCTCATTTGTAAACAAACTAAAATGACACAGTCTACTAATTTCCATTTCCTCAAGCATGTCTTATTTCTTCCAAGCTTCACTACCAGATAACCAACTCCAAAACGGATATAAAATATCCTGGAGTATTTAGATTGTTCTTTTTCTTAGAGGGCACACAGAACCACGTTCTGTAAAATGCCTTTTTTAGGGTAAAGTAAGTGGCAAAATGTTTATGACTTCATTAAGAAACTTTAAAATAGAAATGCCTGTAAATACAGACTGACTGAAACTGGGAATATTAAAGCCATGCTGTCCAAAGGCTATCAGTCCTTACTTGTGCTGTGCAGGAAATAAGCACAAGTTTGCTGCAGAACCTAAGTCAATTCTGATGTGTGTCAGAATCCAAGATAACCTTCTCAGAGTGTTCATGGAAGGAGGTTGTGGATTGTGTGATTTTAATCATGCTTGTTGTAGTAATAGCCTGAATGGAAGTGCCTTTCCAAGCTCAGACATGTGACTGAAAAAGAAACTGGAATATAAGAATTTCATTATTATCCCACTGAGGTAAAAATTTCAAAGCTTCTGCAAATCACTAAAAATATCGCAGTAAGAGGAGCCTTCAAAAGCTTCAAAGGAAGATACCAAGCCTCACTGTCAGCATGCACAGTAGGCTTGTCCAGAGCAATACAGCTTCAGACACAGGGACCTTTGGGGTTTTCTGTGTTTCTCTCATGGCGACTATCAGAGGAAGTAGATGAAGTAAATACTCAGAAAGGCTGAAAGCAAAATGCTGCTGCTTTTCCTCTCATTTACTTTGTCTGAACTCAAGTTTGAGAGCTCAAGCCTTCCCTCATTTCAGACACAACTGCTCTCTGAATACCTATTGTTTAGTCTCTGTTCCTTAGATCTACTTCACTGCTTAACCAGTAGGTGCTTCATTTATGCTTTCACACGCAGTAACCCCAGGAGCAGCAGAAAGCATTATGCTCAGGAAAGCAAGTGCTTTTTGCACAATGAGGGGCCCATGGTCTTGCCTTGCCTGATGGCAATCATCACAAGCAGGAAATGTTCTTTACCTCATCCTTTGGTGACAGAAAAAGACTTCTGGACCTTACGCTTGAGATTATGCTCCTCATTATGCTCTACATAAACAATGCTCGTTTCTATCTCCCTTTCAATCTGAAAACATTCTGGTGTCCTATATCCTCCCACCCAGCCAACTCCTTAGTCTGTTGTCTCGTATACACTGCAGATCCAAACCCAGTTCAACTCAAAGAATTGATTTTTCACTTTTTTTATGGATCACTGAGCTAAGGTGATCCAAAATAAAAAGCAGATTAGGACATCCATTCCTTCCATGCTGGGACCCAGAGAATGCATCAAAATGACCGGTTTAGGGAACCCACATTTTTTTGTCTAAACATGTATGATCAAACTTTATTTAGGTTGATTGATGTCCTGGGTCTTCCTGCCTTCCTCAAGATGCTTTACCCTGTGGAATCCCACATTCTAAGGGGTAATGAGGCTGCTTTTGGGCACATTTCTAATACACATGAAACCTGAGCAATTTAATACCTGTCATTCAATTAATGTGCTCCTGCAATGTATCTTTAGCAGGAAAGATACACTCATTCATCTTTGATAAGCAGCTCAAGTCAGTTCTCACAGAAAACAAAAATTTACTGTTTGTGCCAGGCAGATCTTAGAGCAGGGATATACAGGTCTTTCCAAAGGCTACTCACCACCTTGAAAAATCCTAAAGCCATGACATTTCATTATGAACTTATGCCTAGGCACTGCTATTTTTAAAGGCTACCTTAATTTTCTGTCAACAGCACCTGGAGCTATGAAGAACATTGTGTGTCTGCCTCTCAGTGAATTGCCAAAAGAACACCTTCAGCTATGAACAGCCACCCGAAAGACCCAGCTGATCAAGCTTAGGGGCTCAAACCAGAGGGGCTTTGATTCTTTACATTACTGCTGGTTAACAAAAGACTACTTTCTTATCAGAAGAATGCTCATAATACCTTCTGGTGTGCTTAAGGGAACAGTTAGGAATTTGATGCAGATTAATTTTCTTGGCTGTCACTGACTCAAAAACTAAAAATAGGGAAAGACCAACTGAATAGTTTCCTTCATTTTACGCCCAGTATTGTTCTATGTATGTGTCAAAGTTGGTATTTATCCAGTCTGGTTTTGCATTATTTCTGAAACTTCTGAAAGGGACAGTCCTCTTCTGGAAAAAGGAACTTGGACATGCTATGTAAGAGAGCATAAAAGTGTTACATTTTACTTCTTAAGTGCCAGTGAGAGTTAAACAGCTGGTTTAGTCCTGACATCATCATCTTACCTACTGACCTTCACTGCCAACACAGCATTGCTTACAAACACTAAGTGCTAGAGAAAGAAAAAGCCTGTTATTGCCTTGTGAGAGCTCCCACAGGCACTACCATTCATAAGATGCAACGGGAAAGGTGCAGCCACGGGCTGTGCCTGACATTGCAATTCCAACCCTGAAACGTGGCATATCCAAACACCATGTGATGTACTTCCCTTCCCGTTGGTAAAACTGCAAGTACCACCTCTGATCTTGGGGATATCCTGTGCAGGGCCAGGACATGCATGGAAATAATGGATTTCCATGATCCTCGTGGCTCCCTTCTAACTCAGGCTATTCTGTGGTTCTCAAAGTACATCTCTTTTACAGATCCACTACCTACTCCTACAGAAAAAGCTGAAGTCTTCAGTGCACTGACAGCACACTAGAAATATTTAGGAACTGGTGTGCTTGGAGCAGTATAAATAAGAACAGATTTTCTGCTTGAAGAGCTTTCATTTTAAAGTTACAGTCAGGATGCAACACTTCAGGCTGCTGGTCCAGGACAGAGGCAGTCCAATTTCCTGCAGAAATATGCTTGTAATATTATCCAGTTTAGACTAATCAAGTTCTTAAAATAGGAACAATACAATACATGCACGTTTACTGAGAGTTACATAACCTGTGCATTAATTCCCTCACTATTATTCCATTTATAACCTTGTAAGAGATTCAGTAAGACAGCAGCTTATCATAATGTGACATGGTTTACATCGGGCTCCTTATGCACGCAGTTAAATATTGATATACGTTGATCTCCTCGCTGACAGCTGCGGGGTTTTTTGGCATTATCAAGTTCAGAGGTGCAGATACTACATGTTATTAGATCTACCACTAACAATGAAAGAAGCAGGCAGTCTTTTTTTTNCCAGCGGCTCGGCGGCCTCCGGCAGCGGAGCCGGGGAGAGCCGCGCCGAGCCCGGGGCGCCGCCTTCGCCCTCCGACACGAGCCGCTCCTCCGGCGCCGCCATCTTGGAGCCCGTCCTTCCTCCGCGGGGGGACGGTACCGCCCCTCTGTGACGCCTCTTCCGCAGCCGTCACGGGCGGCCCCGCCCCGGCATTCCCTCAGGGAGTGAGAGACATGGAACTTCGAGTGTTGTTGCGACGTTCGAGGGCTTGGGTCACCACCGCTGCCCGGGAAGCCGCTCGCGGGCGGGGGCCAGGGGGATGGTGCCCGACTCTTGTCGGTGGTGCCCAGAGACAAGACAAGGAGCAAGGGCCGTAGGCTAACACACAAGAAGTTCCTCAGTGTGAGGGAGAAATTTTTAAGCTGAGGGTGANGGGATATCCTGTGCAGGGCCAGGACATGCATGGAAATAATGGATTTCCATGATCCTCGTGGCTCCCTTCTAACTCAGGCTATTCTGTGGTTCTCAAAGTACATCTCTTTTACAGATCCACTACCTACTCCTACAGAAAAAGCTGAAGTCTTCAGTGCACTGACAGCACACTAGAAATATTTAGGAACTGGTGTGCTTGGAGCAGTATAAATAAGAACAGATTTTCTGCTTGAAGAGCTTTCATTTTAAAGTTACAGTCAGGATGCAACACTTCAGGCTGCTGGTCCAGGACAGAGGCAGTCCAATTTCCTGCAGAAATATGCTTGTAATATTATCCAGTTTAGACTAATCAAGTTCTTAAAATAGGAACAATACAATACATGCACGTTTACTGAGAGTTACATAACCTGTGCATTAATTCCCTCACTATTATTCCATTTATAACCTTGTAAGAGATTCAGTAAGACAGCAGCTTATCATAATGTGACATGGTTTACATCGGGCTCCTTATGCACGCAGTTAAATATTGATATACGTTGATCTCCTCGCTGACAGCTGCGGGGTTTTTTGGCATTATCAAGTTCAGAGGTGCAGATACTACATGTTATTAGATCTACCACTAACAATGAAAGAAGCAGGCAGTCTTTTTTTTTTTTTTCACATCTTCTTTTTTGACCCACATTTCTAGATAGGGGAGGGTTCTTGGAGCAGCAGGCTCACCACCTCCTACACTCGTAGGCTTAAGCTCTATAAGTAAAAATAAACACATATATGAGACACAATAGACTACCCACCCCAATCAGTCACTAAGAGAAATGAGCCTCCAGCAGCCCTGTGCTTTCTCACAGAACGCGAAAGGAACGAAAGAACTAAGAGACGGTAAAAAGAGCTTTAGGAGTGCTTGTACGGAAGCGCACACCGAGACTGGAGAAGGAATAAAGCCCCATCCCACCCCCCGCACCTCATCCAGCCCCCTCCCCGACGAGTGCAGCAGCCCGGCGGGGGGCGCCGGGGCCGCCGACACCCCCNAGACATGGAACTTCGAGTGTTGTTGCGACGTTCGAGGGCTTGGGTCACCACCGCTGCCCGGGAAGCCGCTCGCGGGCGGGGGCCAGGGGGATGGTGCCCGACTCTTGTCGGTGGTGCCCAGAGACAAGACAAGGAGCAAGGGCCGTAGGCTAACACACAAGAAGTTCCTCAGTGTGAGGGAGAAATTTTTAAGCTGAGGGTGACAGAGCGCTGGAACAGGCTGCCCAGGGAGGTCGTGGAGTCTCCCTCTCTGGAGATATTCAAAGCCCACCTGGAGGCGTTCCTGTGTCACCTGCTCCAGGTGACCCTGCCTTGGCAGAGGGTTGGACTGGTTGATCTCCAGAGGTCGCTTCCAACCCTGACAATTCTGTGATTCCCATGCAGGATCCCCACTCTCTCCGTGTGGAGTTTGTCCTTACTACCCAACCTGAACTTCTCCCGAGGCAGCTTTAGAGCATCCCCTCGTGTGCTCCGGCTGGAGGCCGGAGAGGAGGGATGAGTGCCTCCCTCTCCATGCCTCTCCTGAGGAAACTCAGTGGGAAGGACCTCCCGAAACTCTATGGCTGCTGCTGCCCAGGAGTCCGGCAGTGCTCCCTCCGCACAGGCACAGTAACCTACCGAGAGAATGTGGTTGGATTACAGCGAGGAAGCTACAGGATGGAAAATACCCCTGTAGCTCCTAAGTAAAACGCAACTACATCCTTATTACAAAGTAATCCAGCCTGCTGTATTTCACCTATAGATGGGCGAGCGCCCCTTTTGTGTTTGGTGTCTAAGCTGCCCCTACTCTGCTGGCAGGGGGAGCTACAGCAGCCAGGGGGGCTGCAGGTCTGCTGCCAGCCTTTGGGATCAGAGCCAGCTGGCAAAACCCTCGGCTGCCCGAAAACCACTGCCTGGAACCAGACATAATTGAGCAGGCGGAACACCCAGAATAAAGCAAACTCTGCTCCTTTATTTGCCCTTTATCCTATGTATTAAGGAGGTTTCTGGATCAGATTGCTGGGACAACAAAGGGATGGGACCAAGGGCTGTTTCTAGAACATTCCCTGGTGCTTCTGAGAACAGCCACACCTCAGTTTCACAAGCATTTTAGCCTGACAGAAGTTGGCACAGCCTTTGGAAAGTATGGTGCCAGTCTCCTCAGTGCCTTCAGCTGCTGCTGCTGCTTTGTTTCACATCAGGAGCACTGGGTGTCTGTGCTTGACTGGGGAACTGGTGCTGCTGAACACTGACTTGCCAGAGGAAATCACTAAACAAATGCCAGGAGTGATGGTAGCAAAGTGTATGGGAAAAAGACATCAAATGTTTTGGGAGAATAGGACCATTTCTTGCTGCCGGCAGCAGCTCTGTACTTTTTTTTCAGCCATGCTTCCTCTCTTTGAAGTTTTATCTCAACCCATTTCTTTCACTCTCTCTTCTCCTCGGAAACTCATTTGCAACCTCTTTCTTAAAAAAAAAAAAAGGCATCTGGAAAAGAATTAGCTTGGGAGCAGGGCAAATGCAAGGATAAGGCTTTATGTGTGTCATCCCAATGGCACTCCAAAAATGTGCGCTGAAATTAATATTTCCTTTTTGGGAGCAGAACACTGTGTGCCTTGTATGGATCTGGAAGTGTTTTGCTCCCTCCCCTCAACTCATCAGTGCTGCTATCTTGCAACAAGGGTTTTATTCTTGTGCATGGTTTTCAGACCTGATCTCCTTTCACATGCACCGTCAGCAGTTTAAAACGCACTCAGGAGAATTCTTTATGAACTTGTGACTTGGCACGTGAAGTTTGGGCTGGCAGTGTGTTGATGCTTTAAAAGGAAGTAGGGTTTTTCATCCTACCTAAGCATTTAATATTTCACATTGTTTCAAGAATGATTTTTTTTGGTCATATCATTTGAACAATTTCAGTTTTTTAGATACAGCTTTATGTTTAAGAAATATAAGCTGTATGTTCTGTATGTTTACCATATCACCAAACAGAATAAATACAATGAACAGTATATATTTTATGCTAACTATACACATAGCTTAATAGTTAATAAGTCTATTTTAGTAAGTAGGGTAATTCTACTGCCTTCCAGCTTCTGACTCATGTCCTTCCCCAGTGTATCTGGTGTCATTTTTCTGAGCATGCATCACTTTGCATTAATTTGGAAAAACACAGTTCTCACGCACTTTCACAAAACCCCCATTACAGACTCTCCAGTGGATGAACTTTTCAGTTATTTTGGGATACTGTGAAGTCAGAAAACTTGATAATACTTTCTGAAAGGGATGAAATAAAGTTATGTAGAATCTATTTGCATGTTACATGTCATGTATCATTTTGAAATAGCCTTTAATCTTAAAATCTTGAAATAGCCATAGTTTTGATTTTACCAGGTTAGAATTATAAGTGTAGTTGGACTGATTTTTTTTTTAATTTCTCAATGACTCACCAGAAGGTGTTAGGGGAAATGAATTTTTTCACTACTTTCATGCAAAAATCCTCATATTTTTATTTATGTTTGGGGGAATGAAATTTGGATGTCTCCATACTCTGGACTAAATATTGTACTCCAAACTGATCTGAGTGTGGTGTGTTCAGGTCAGCAGGGACTGTGAAATTTTACTGAAATTATGTGGGATATTTTGGTTGGGCTTTGTGTGGAAGCCAAGAACTGTGATGAGGAGGAAGGAGCCTGGCTCAAATACTAGTCAAGTTGTATCTATGAAATCTGAGAAAGAAGAAATTAAAGAAAGGATAGAAAGAGAGAGAGTGAGAAGCAGGAACTAGCAAGCAGACATCTGAGAAGATGGGAGTGGGGAAAAAATTTAGCAGCAAGGGTTGGAGGTGAAGGAAAGTGTGTAAGTAGGTCAGGAACTGTCATGTTGATGAGGAATATTGGAGCAAAGAGGAGTAATGTGCTCAAAAACTGAGGGTACGAGCAGAAGTTGGGTGGGAGGAGAACAGATTTGTTTTATTAAGTTAGTGTAATCAATAGAAAAATAGAAAAGGCTTTCCCACATGATTTGTTTTCTTCTCGGGGGCAGCAGCAGTTTGTTCACTTTATGGATATTAGGGGTTTTTTTTAAAGAGATGCTAAATTTGAAAGAAGTCTGGTCTATTCACACAGCTATATTTTCATTCAGGCTGCTGGACACTAAGGCAGAGTAAAGTCTTTCTTGCTTAAAGGCCTTTTTGTGAAAGGCATTAAAAATAGAAAAAAGTAATATTTAAATTTCCTTTGGGAGTGTTCTTAATAAACACAGACAGCAGTGTAAATTTGAACAGATTAATCTTTTGCAGTGGAAACTTTTAATCCTTTAGTAGGTAAATGGGTAAATATTGTGGTATGGAGTCAGCTGTAATCCCAGTTTAATTAAATCAATATAAATATTTAACTGGATCCTTTGGAGTTTAATCAGTTTTGGACCCAGTAGTGCTACATGTTGCATAAAAAACTGGTTGAGAAACTGACTCTAAAATCTACATCTGCCCCTTAATTTACTTGTAATACTGTATATTAGGTATCTGATAATAATCCTATGTTGATGTTGAGAGGCAGAAGAATATGATGCTCCATGGGAAATGAGAGGTAGAAGCAAAAGGAAAACTAGTAGAAGACAGAAGGAAAGAAAATACAACCTCTATAGATTTTTTTGAACTTAAAGTGTGGGGACCAGACTAATCCTGAGTGGTTTTTGTAGGCCAGGTGTGTTGCACAGTCAAGCTTTCATCAAATACGTTTTTCTGTTTCAAATTTCAAGAAAGTATTTAACTTAAAGTATTTTCAAATCCACAGGAAAACTGGGGTTTGTAGACACATAATATATTAATTACATACTACTAATAATTAATTACAAATCAGGTAAACTGATGTACTTGGGGGATAAAAAACCCCAAGGGTTCAGACAAATAGCCTTTCTATTTCCTTGCAGTCAAAATACCTCCCCTGAGAGAGGGCTGCAGAATCAGGTACTGATAGCACATTACCTTGGTCAGGTTACACATCCTCACACAGCTGTACTCAAAAGTAACCTTGGTGAACAAGCTTAGATAAAAAAATTAAAAGCTTTCATTAGATAACATGAGTTTTGCTAATTCTCTGTATTATTCTCTTGTAGGATGCTTGCAAGCCCTAGGGCACAGAATTCGTTTTCACCATGAGGAAGGGCTCAGTTTTGGTGTAAGTTCCAAAGAATTCCTTTAATTTTAGTGTACTACCACATCTTTACATTTTGATAAAGATAATTCAGTGAAGACATCAATAACATCTCTGTGTGTCATCAGTTCAGCTTGGTGAAATATCACAGGCACAACAAACTGCACCAATACTTTTGATGTCCCCATGTCTGCCAGGGTTATTTCAAGCAGAGTTTGATATGCTGAGGCACAGGACTACAGCTCTGGGTGAGAAGGTGCAAAGAAAGTAGATAAATTAACCATGAGAAGAGGTTTACAAAGACATAGTCTGCTTAGTCCCGCAGCCACTTTACAAAAAAAGAAATTGTTGGGGGCCTGATCTTGAAATAATGTTGTATTTTCTGAAATTCTTCTGGTTTCATTTTCTCTTGACTCCAGAGGGACTGCTAGCATGAGCTAAGTCTGGCTTCTTGGCAGCTGAGCAACAGGGATGAGGCAACAGTAAAATGGCAATGTTCATTTAACTCTCCACATTCTCCAAACATCCAGCTAGGATGAAGGTTCAGCCTCACTGTGTGGCTAATCAGTGTCTTAAAGTTTCTGGTAAGGAAGGGGATTTTGATCACAGAATTTCTGTTTCTGACAGCTGAATATATTTGTGCTTAATGAACATGTTTTTCAATTCCTCCCCTGTTTTTCCTCACTGGCCAGCTCCCTTATGGGGCTGGATGAGTGGCTGCAGGCAGATACAGCTTTCCCAAATTGCTGTAATTGCCCTAAACAGACGTTTTGTTACAGAGGGTCTTCTGTGAGGATCTGTGCTCAGATAAATTGACAGGGATCCAGAGTGAGCCTAGTGAATATAATTTAGTTATTGAGAAGAATGGCAGCTGTGTGTGATGCATACAAAACACTAACTTGTGCCAGCCTACATTTTGTTGAAAGATGCTGGGGACTAATGGAAGAGGAAGTTTATTTCTCCTCTTTTAAAGACACGGTGCAGACTTGCTTTAGTTGGCTGGTTGTTAAATTACCTGTGAGGAAAAAAAACCCACACTGAATTTAAATTACGTAGAAAATAATTTTGAGTGAAGAAATTAGAATTTTCTTCCAGCAAGTAACTTGAGAAGTTGGAGGAGCTTTAGTTTACTGAAGTTAAATAATTCCTGGTTGATCTGGAATAAATTGAAGGCATCTGTTTAAAGTGAGTGATGCCTGTGATATTAATGACACTTTCTATCTTTAGAGAATCATCCTTTGAAACTGTATTTAAATGATCAGCTTAAGAGCTGGATAGGTTGCAGCAAAATTGAGGCAAATTTCAGAAGTATTTTCTGAGTGCTGCTGGTTCTGTGCAATTATTAGTTTTCTGAGTAACATGATTATGTACTTTGTGCAGTGGGTGCATGTGGGACTGTCACCACTTAGATAATGGGATTAGTTTACAGAGAGGGTGCAAGTTAAGCAAGAAATAATTTTAAACTAACTTTAAAGTTACAGAGTCTGAACCTCTGTTGTCTCATGTAGTTGCTTATATGCACGACTAGCTCCTACATAGTGTGATCATTGAAGTTTGTATTTACTTTGTGTAGCAGTTAGTGCTATCACAAAGCAAGGCACTGGCTCTCATGCCTCTGGGTGAGGAACTGAGCTGTTCCTTGTGTTGGGAAAGTCTAGATTTTGTTTCAGCTGTGGCATAGGAATGTGACAGGGTACAGTTATTTGTTTAGATTTTAAATCGATTTCATCTGCGTGTGAATGAGGAAGTATGTCACAACCAAAATGGACTCGGTGTGACCACAAAACACACACCATCCAAGGAGGGGCCTGATGATGTTCTGCATTAAGCATGCACGGATGTGATAAACTCCCTAAAGGGATTGCAGCTGAAGAGGCTCATTTCAGCTGCCACACACAAGTTTAGAGAGAAGTGGCTTATCTCCAGGAGGAAGGTATGCCTACTGCATCGCTCCTCAATGACCAAGAAACCTTTACGCTTAGAGAACTGGGCTGATGGAAGTTGTGGCAAGCCCCTGTGTCTTAATTTAAAATTTACTGCTGCTAAATGCTTCTTGATGTACTGCTTTGAATGTGGCATAGACCAAAGGCTTTTGCTTTGGAAGCAGACACTGGAATCACATGGCATGTTCTAGCTGTTGTTAGCAAATTTCGTAAAAGATTTCATAAATCTTACCTGCAGACTTTGGAACTTGGTTAAGCCCTGGAACAAGCTGCCCAGGAAAGTGATGGAATCACTGCCCCAGAAGTGTTCAAAAAATGTATTGATGTGGTCCTTAGGGACATGGTTTAGTGAAGGACCTGACAATGCTGGGTTAATGGTTGGACTTGATGACCTTAGAGGTCTTTTTCAACCTTAATGGTTCTATGAACTAGGGAACTTTATTTTCCAGCTGGGAGATAGTCATTGCTGCATGTTTTCCCCAAAACTTTCTGCTGTAAGGTCTGTTATCTGATGCTTTGAAAACAAATTAAATAGTAGGAATGCAGCATTAAATAGTGGAAATGAATCTAACAACAAGAGGGCAGCTGGTGGATAGCAGAACTGTGTGAAGGTGCTGAAAGTGTTAAACCATCAGGGTTTTTTTCTTTAGCTGCTTTTTCTCTTTGTGAGGAAGTTTGACAACACGGAATAATCGAGCTCTTTGCTTTGAATCACTGCCTGGAAAAGCCTTATCTTGAGCTGGAGACTAGCTGTGTAAATTAGATGCCAGAATTTCAACATTGCTGGAAAGAATCCAAAGTTGTGAAGCTGTTGTGCCACAGCCCGATGAGTTTAGGTGAGCAATTCTCTTGGCATGTTCCGTTTTGGGTTTTTTTTGTTTGTTTTTTTTGGTTTTTTTTTTTTTTTTTATTTTCTCCACAGCAATTTCAATTCCAAAGCCTTCCCTTCTTTCTGGGCTCTTAAATTATATCCTTCAGGAATTAGAGCTCATAAGTCTGACTTGGTGAAGTTTTAACAGTAGGTGGCAGTGGACAGCAAATCTAACCCAGCCCTCCTGTACCTCTTCTCTTGATTTCTGACACTCTCTGAAATTACTGTCCTAGAAGCAGTTTAAGAATCATATTCAGCTTTTTTTTTCCTGAAGAATTAAGGGGTTTATTAAAAAACAACCGACAGGTACAGCTTTTTTTTTTTTCCCTTTAAATTCTTACAAGTTATTGCAAAAGAAATGTTACCTGATAATGCTCCTAATTTTGTCTGTAAAATGACTCTAAAAAGGAACTTGACTGGTCTGGATGCAGTTTTAGGCAGTCTGGTAGAGCAGAGGATGTGAAGTTGCTGTTAAAATTGCTTAGATACAGCACTGAAGGAATTAAGTGGAGTTTTTGAGTTCTAAGTAGTGTGCTGAGAGCATGAGGTACAGCAGTGTTTTTTCCAGCCCCCTCCTACACATCCCATGGTATGGAAAGACTATGACAAGGAAAGATGATGCTATTTATTTCTACTGATTATCATTACCAATACTGTCTGTAATGTCTTTCTGCTGCTGCAGGTTTCTGTGGTTCAGATCAAGTAGATCTCCTGTGGAAAGAAAAATTATTCTGCTACATTTTTATTTAGTGGTTTGGTGGAATTTTTTTCCTTTTCTTGGATACTTTTCAAGCCATTCCATGAGTATCAACTTCCCCTGAACCTTTGCTGTGATTACTTCTAGGGGACTGCATGTGGCCTTAGTCAAGTGCGGCATGCTCTGTTTAGGCTGCCAGAAGTAGTGGGAACCAGGGAAGAGGTGCAGAGCTTCAGCTGTCCGTGCCATCAGCTCCAGATCCTGTGGATCTCATCTTCTCTTCCTTTTTCTGATAGCTCTGTGTATGCAGGACTGGGAACTGCTGCCCCTTGCCAATGCTCCTGTGCATGACTCAGTTATCTCCAACTGTTGATGCTCTGGAGATTGAACCCGTGGTCAGAAACCCTCACATATTTCTGCCCTCTGTGGGGGAACCATCAACTCTCTGCTCATAAACTAGAAAGTCTTTCCTGTAATTAATAACCCATTGTGAGAAATTCATGCCATGCTTATGCAGTGAAATCATGTCTGAGTTGCTGTGAGAAGCAGGAATGTGAGTGCTGTCGGGAGGGCGAGCAGTGCTGCTGAGATAGGCACGGGTACAAGTGGTTTTGGCCCCACTTTACCTGCAAACCTGGCCAGCCCTGTCCCCTCTGCTGGAGACGAGCTGGGATCTAAAGTGCAAGACCAGATGGCACTGAGAGCCTTCACTGCAGTGTATGAGTCACAGAGCCTGCACAGAACTGGAAATACATTGGTGCACCCCTTGGAGCTTCATTTCCTTAGCAGGGATGGGGTTGTAGTTTTGTGTGGAAAATGTCAGTTAGAACTTGAGCCAAAAGAGACTTTTGTGGATTGGCCTGTGAGAGGCGTGTGCTAGCAAAATGTGACTACCTCACACATACACTCCATCTGAAACATCTTTTCTCCTTGATTTTTACCTAACCATTTCCAGGTTTATTTTACAGGCTTAAATTGTTATTTTAACATTCTAATTATTATTAGAAATTATTGGTGTCTGTATTTAGGAAGTACATTAAAAGATCATACTCCTGATTTTATCCCTTACAAGCTAGATGCTTCTAAAAATTCAGCAGGGATTTGCAGAATCGTTGACTGGAGTGTCTTCAAAGAAGGACAACAAAGCTGAAGAGTCTGGAGCACCGAGGCTTCTGAGGTGCAGCTGAGGGTTGTTTAGCCTGGAGAAAAGGATTATCAGAGGGACCTTATAGTCCTCTGCAACTGCCTAAAAGGAGGTTGTAGCCAGGTGGGAGTTGGTCTTTTCTCCCAAGTAACAAGTGATAAGGCAAGAGGAAATGGCCTCAAGTTGCAGCAGAAGAGGTTTAGATTGGATATTAGGAAAAATGTCTTCATTCAAAGGGTGGTCAAGCATTGGAACAGGCTGCCCAGGGAAGTGAGGGAATCACCCTCCCCAGAAGTGTTCAGAGGACATGGAGATGTGGTGCTTAGGAACGTGGTTTAGTGGCAGACGTGGGAGTCTTGGGTTAATGACTGAACTCAAGGATCTTAGAGGGCTTTTCCAAACTCAGTGATTCTATTACTCTACGATTCTAAGAATTTCGGTTCTCCATCGCCACCTGCTTTGACCTGAAACATTTTTATCCTGTAAGATAAATCCAAAGTTTGAGTTTTAAAAAAACTACCAAATGAAAACTGGCTTTATAACCCTTCTGTGGGTAGGTTGACCCATGCGTGCGGGCAGCGCAGAAGCGAATCGGAACGGGCGCAACCCGGGAAAGAGCTGGAATTCACAGATCCACTCTGCCGGTGGGATAACCGCGGGGTTTGGGAGCGCGCCGGTGGGCGCGGCGTGGCTGGAGCAGCAGTGTGGCGCTTTGCTCGCGGTTCGGGCGGCGAGTTTCCCGTCCTGCAGTCAAACAACAGCGTGGGGCCAAGGCAGCGGCCCCGCTGGAAGCGCGCCTTTCCCGCCGGGATAACGGGAGCCGCTGCCCGGGACGCGGCCGGGCCGCCGGGGCTTACGGGGCGGGGCCGTGACGTCACGGCGTTGCCGGGAGACACCGCGCTGTGTTCGCGAGGCGCCCAATGGGCGCCGGGGGAGGTGACGTCATGCCGGCGGCGGCGCCTCCTCATTGGGCGGCCGTGGAGCGGGGGCGAGGAGCGCGGGGTGGGGAGG
>VZRS01010753.1:165911-249187 GCA_013398055.1 Ifrita kowaldi | reverse complement strand
TTTTTTTTTTTTTTTTTTTTAATGGTACGAAGTTCTTAAAGTTGGTTTGCGCCGTGCTGCTTCTGGGGGGTGGCTTTGTTTTGGAGTGCCCGGGCTCCCAGAGGAAGATGGTGTCCATGTTGTTTACGGTTCAGAGTGCTTAGGAGCTCTCGGGGGCAGGTATTCCCGACCTCGGCCCGGAGAGTTTCGGGAGCTCTTGGCGGCGGTGTGTGCTAAACCTGCCCGGCTCTGGGAGGTGTCTCGGCTTTAACACTTTCAAAAGGCACACGGAGCACCACCTCCTCTAAGGAGTTTTAACATGAATTTTAAAATTACACTGTTTTTGTCAGCTCAGGTTGGGTGAAAGCGAAGCCCAGCAGCTTTTCCTTAGTTTTCAGCGCGGTATTTGTGAAAGTGGTGACGTAAAATAGTTTCCTTTGAAAGTACACCTGCCACTGAATACCTGGGTTTCCCAGCAGGGATGCCCCGTGAAATCCATATTCTGTTGTTCTGAGAGACTGGAGTATGTACAGAAAATCCCGACAAGCTTAATACCTATTTAGTCCTAGTCGAAGGTGCTTTAAAGTGTTCTCTGTGCCATCCTCCCCCGGGCGATGTGGCCTGTCTTACCGAGTAGCTTTGCACGCATAGGTGGTTCTTTCAACAGCACTCTTGTATTAAAGATTATTTCCAGTTTAACTCTTTGAGGCACTGACTGAAGCAAGCGAAAAAGGAACTGTACTGAAAGGTGAAACTGAGAATCCGTGCTGGAAGGATGTGGATGTATTAGGGAAGCTTGTTCTGCTATAGGTGTGAGGTTCTTCCTCTGCAATTAGGAGGAAATAATGAGCGATAATTTGATCTCGCAGAACACTGGAGAAGGCTGGGTGACGATTGCTGTAGCTAATGAGGGAGGAACAGACAGAATAGGAGCTCAACTAGATTAAATAGCCAGTGTATTGTGCAACAGTGGTGTTGTCTGCCTATGATAACTTAGAAAAACAAGCAGTAAATATAATAAGGTGTTAATTCAGTCCATGTTAAAACTGAGCTAGGTGTGCGCCCTCATATATCAGTGAAATCTCCAGGAGGTGCTGTTGCTGGTGAGTTCCTTGTCACTGAGTTTCAAAAAAGGAGAAAACAAACAGGTGCAGTCTTATCCCATCAGCATTTGCAGGTGACAAGTTTCAGAGTATGCATTGCCCCGGTGGCTCAGGCTTCTCTTTGGCTGATGACTCAACTCATTACTGATTCTTGTTTTTAACACGTAAATAAAGGGATGAATGCAGCTTTTTTGCATTGTGTTTGCTGCAAATAGTGAAAGATTTGTGAGAGTTGAAAGTGGCTTAAGGTATTAAAAATGTAAATATTATGAGTATAAAAACTTTTAATTCAGCTTAAAAAGCTTTTCTCCAGATTTCCTTATTGTCTTTTAGTTAATTTAAAAAAAAAAATCTCATTTCTCTTTTCAGAAAAAAGTTAGAAGTTTGAGGTGGGCAGAGAAGGAGGGTTTGAGGAAAGGAGGGAGCAGGATGTGAGGACTCTTTTATTTATTCAGTAATGAAGTGTTCATAGACTTCAGTATCTTTTTCTGTGTTGTTTGAATGAGAAGTAGTAGGCTGGCCCTAAACTGTCTACCAAATGTTTTGTTTCTTAAAGTTTAAGATGTCTCTTTCTTTTCCCCATCTGTATGTGATTTTTAACTCTCAGCTCCAGGTCCATCTCCTGTGCTCCAGAAGAGAGCGTGGGCAAAGGATGAAACAACACAGTTTGTTCCCCAAGTGGGAAATAACAGGCAACGTGAGCCCAGCCAGGAATTCACCTCTGAGCAGCTGCCGGGGAAAAGCTGGGAAATTGCTGTAGCAGCACAACTACTCGTGCTCTTGGGAGACTACCCTGAAATGGGAATGTTTTCCTTGTGGTAATGACAGATAGGAGCTAAACTGCTGCTGTAACCTTATGTCAGGGCAATGCGATTGAAAGTCTGCACGAGGGTGTACTAAGAAGTAATTTGTGTGTAGCTGTACTGATGAAGGTAATAACAGGGTTAATGCTGGCAAGCTGTGTGAGGTTGTCTCACCTTTCATCTGTGAAGGCTTGTGGGAGTGTGACTGGTAATGTTAAGCAGTGAAAAGGAGCTGGAAACACTTTCTAAAATAGCTTATTTTTCCACAGCATAATTAGTATCTCTCCTTTTATTTTACATTATTACCCTAAAAGGAGCATGTGTTGAGAAATAATTTGGGTCATTATGCATGCTGGATAAATGTTTGGGGTTTTTTCCTGTCAGATAGTGGGATGTGGTAGGTTGAGCTACCCTTTAATACTCAGAGAACTTTTTAGATCAAACCCCCTTGATCTCGATAAGGATTAATTTTTCAATTTGAATTATGTGCAGTGGTTACTGGAGGCCTCCTGAAATCAGGATGGATCCAGACATGCAGCTTTATTGTTAGGGAGTAACTTGGCAAACTGGAGAGCACCTTAATTCCTTAGTAAGTTTTGCTTTCTATCATCAGAAATTACTGAAATGTCTGGCACTGAAGTTCTTGATAACCACGTGTTCTTTTCTAATCAAGTTAAGCTTTCAAGTGTAACACTGCAACTTTGATACCACAAGGAGTAAGTGCTTTCCTTCTAAAGTCTAGCATCTTGTCCCAAGTGAGCTCCTTGGAGTTACCACATCCAGTAAGCACTTAAAGTACATATTTTCCCTGCAGAATGCTCCCTAGTTTGTGGATATGTGTATTTTTTATCTTTAAAAAAACGCCTACAATTAAAGAAGTTTTACTTGTTCCATTAGGCAGTAATTGTCACTGCTGTACAGATTCTGATTCACTGAAATAGTCTAGTAGTAGCCTGTCTTTGGGAATTTTCTTAGGAAACTCCTTTCTGGTTGTTCAACTAAAGAACTTCTAGCGGAAATGAATCTCTCGCACTTCGTAAGATGAGCAGCTGTAAGTTCATAAACAAACTGACCCCCAGCAGAGTTTATGAGAGCAGTAAGTGAACTGTAGGATCTCAGCCCTCTTTCCTGTTGTTTTTTAATTATTTAAGCTCTGATCAGGTTTATCAGTCATTAACACTGTTCTCCTTGTCCCCTTTTGTGGATTTCAGTGCATGAATGGGGTTTCAGACTGTGAGCTCTTCAAAGAATGTGCTGCATATCTTCATCTGATTGGAGGATTTAGTTTATTAAGTGTTCTTTTAACTGAATATCCACTTAAGGTTAATAATTTAAAAGTTTTAATATTATATTCAAAGGCTTTAATGTGGTATTCAGTGTTTAAGTATTCCATCTAGAATGCTAAATAAAGCTTAGGTGATTGTTTTGCTGTGCTTTCTGAGCTCTGAACTTCTCAAACCTCTTGCACTTCTCTTATAGACTCTGACCTGTCGTTATGCACAATAGGAAACAGTGCCTTGAGGTTCCCAGAGTGCTCTTTTTCTTTCTTCCCCTGCCTTCGCTTCACGCTGTTACAACAAGATCTTTTTTGCTTTTTCTTTTTTCTATCCAGTGAATAATTGTTCCAGGAATAGTTCTAAATGCATTTAATTTCTCATATGTCTCTTTTAATACCATAGCACTCTACCTGCAATTTGTGTTATATTACACAGCAATATGTTAAATATCTTTGTTTCTTTGTGTGGCTTTTATCAGAAATGGGGAAAGGGCGATATTACAAATTCATACCAGATCAAGCTGTGGAGACCATGGGAATAGCTAATTATGCCTCTTCTGATCTATTGAACAGTTCAGGGTCTGAGTGCCTCGTGGGGCTCTTGCATTTACAGTTTCGAGGGCTAATATGCAGTCATGAAGTTTGGGATGGATGGATGGATAATTCATGGAATTTTGTTTTGTTTTCTCCTTCCTAGTGTTATCAGATGGGATCTCCACTCTTTTGGTGAGCAGGTCTGCTTTGTGGGATTAATTTACATGCAAGTCAGTTGGACTTTAAAAGAGGCAGGTATAAAGGTTATTCCACAGAATAAACTAGCGGGATGGCAGTGTGCCTAACATTCCTTTCAAATTATTGATGAAGAAACAATCTTAAAAGTGCTCCATTTGCCTAGCCTCTGTCCTTGTTAGCAGCCTGCCTTGGGGACTCTCCTTTCTCTCCCACTGTGTGTGTTATGGAGCTTGTTTAATTACGTGCAGAGTTGAGCCCCGCTGCCATACAGCCTCCCTGGAGAAGGAGTCGGGTAACCCTGAGAAGACTGGATCAAGCTACCTCCTATAGCTTGGTGGCACAGCTGAAGGAGGGCTTCTTACTTCCTTGTGCATGTGCCCACTGATAACAAAGGAACAACCAGATCCTTTTAATCTGTGGGCTTTCATGGTCTTGTGAAATGTAAAAACTTACTCAGTGCTCTGGAAACTGGAGGATGCTCCTATTCAGGAGGTAACGAGCAGATAAAACTTCTCTTTGCTCTCAGTTTTATTATCTTGAGGCCTGGTTTCTCTCAGCTTAGTCACTTGTGAGTCAGGCAGAGTCTTTTTGATCTTCAGTTCCCAAACAGTCGGATGATACTGTGAGTAAAGGTCACCAGAAATCCTGGACATCACGTGAAGTGTACTTAATTATCTTAGTCACTACTGCTTAACTGGTTTAGAGGTTTCAGACTTTTCTCTGGAACATGAAAGATCTGAAGCATTGTTTAAAACAGTGTTGGATAACTTATTGTAGTTTGGGATAAACGTTCATGGAGAGGGAACAGTGAGTGAGTTTGGGACAGGACAGCAACTGTGACGTGTTAAAGGGCACAAACTTGGCTGCTGCTTTTGCTGTTTGCGTTTAGTTAATTATTAATATTCAGGATCTTGCTGCTGTTTAGCGTTAGTCATGCATATGTCCTCACTGGGTATTTCACCACAGGGATGGTGTTTATGTGGATGTTGAACCCACTGGTATCTAAGGATGAACCCTTTGGTTTTTGTTTCTGTGGTGGTAATACCAGGAATTATTTTACTGAGCTGGTAACGAAGTTTCTGTACCAATTTCTTCTGTGCTGCTTCCGGGTCCTAATATGATATGAACCTTGGGTAGATGGCTGTGTGCAGTGCCCTACCTTTTACTGGTGTTTGTTTTAAAAAGGAAGATTAGGGGAAAACTTTGTGGTTTAGTCTAGGGCTTTGGGTTTTTTTAAATTCTGTTCCTATCTTTATTTCATCCTTCTGCAAAGTAAAGCATAGACACTTTAAAATCAAGCTTCTACTGTAGCTATCACTCATTCTATGTGGTTCTCTTGATAATAAAATTGGTTCTTAAAAGCCTTTATCTGCAATGTATCTGGTTTATAATACCCAAACTCATGTAAAAACATGGACACGTTCCCATGGAATTGACACGGAGATGACTTTAAAGGTTCTGACATTATTATTTTGAGTTATTCTGTATCAAACATTTGATCTGTAAAATGCAAACTGCTATGGATCATAACATTAGATAAAGTGAGCAGAAGCTGCAGGAAGGTCAAGCCATTTGTTGGAGGTCATGCAGAGAGTTCAGCCTGGGATGTTGGGGGACCTACAGAATCAAACCAACTGCTACATTGTGGTGCAGCTGGAATACAGGTCTGTCATATCCAGCATCAGTGTTTAAATAATTTGTAGGTTTAATCACAAATGGGGAGAGAACTTTGGTGGTAGATCGTTGTGTTCCATGCTTGAGAATGGGCCCCAAAAGAGATGCTTCTTCACAAATCCTTTGCAAGTATATAAAATAAATATTCTTATTTCACTGTTTAGGTGTATCTTGGATAAGAAGCAGCATGTGGGGCTTTTTTGGGTTTTTTGTTGAATAAGTTAGGAGATTTTCCTTGTCATTTGATACTTCTGTTTTGTGAATCTTAACTGCTTAAGAAGTAATTTAGATCTAAGCTTAGATTACTAAATTTCCTGTATTTCATTAGGGTGTTAAATCCCATTGTCTCTTTGAATTGAAAGCTAAGGGAGAGTCTCTGGAATTGTGTATTTTTCTTACCTTAATTTTCCTTCTGTCATTTAAAAGAGTAAAATCCTTTTTGTAATCTTCTTCAGTGGGTTCTTTTTTAATGCTGTAATTTTTACCCCATTTGAGCTCTGTTCTGTGCCAAACCACAGTAACTCCAGTGTAGCAGCAGCCTGTAAGTGTGAACAAGGAGATGGAAGACAAGCACTGGTGTAGAGAATCTTTCTTGCATTCTCAAGGTGTGAAGGCTTGACTTTCTACAAAGTGACTGTCCCCTTTTTGAGTTTCAATAGCCACAAGCTTCTTCAGCAAGACACAGGGGTCTCACCCTCCTAGTCCTTAGTTTTGCTGGACAAAGCTGAAGTTGTGCAAATTGGCTGGGCTAGCAAATCATGTGAATCTACAGGAGGGCTTTTACTCCCTGTAGCTGGGTCTCTCACTCAGCTGTTTGTCACACCTGTGCACAGTTGTAGCTTGCTAATTTCCCTGTTGCCTGAGGGTGATGGCTTGTCCAGTGCACTTCTTCCTCTTTTCGAGAGTGTGCAAAGACCTTTTTTCACTCTGCTCTCCATCCTATATAAGTATTTGCTGCCCTGAATGCAGAATCTTACCCAGATCAGTATCTGAACCATGCAGAGCAGTGATTTTTAACTCCTGCCTGACTTCTCCAGGCAAGTGAAACCCTTTTTTGCCGTCTAAAGGATTGTATTCCTGAAATCTGTTAAGAGCTTCTCTGGTCTCAGCTGTAGTACAACTGTGTCTCCCAACATAATCAAGTGTTCAGGAGAAGCTGACATAGCAGGGAATGGCTGATTTCTGGCTGTCACTGAGTCGTGAAAGGCAGAGTGCAAGGGACCAGGCAAAATGAACCAGCCCTGCCTGGAGAATGCAGGGAAGCTCTCCTGTGAAATACCAAAGGTGACCGAGGGACTCTGCCATGGGTCACGTCCAGGCCGTGTTCCCGAAGAGCGTTGCTGTCCTGTCATGCTGCCCTGGAGCCTCTGTATCAGCAGCAGCCACGCTGCATCTTCCAGCCTTTTGAGAACACCTTCTACCACAAGGAGTTTTTGCAGGGAAGGTTTTGCAGGGAAGCCATGGAAACAGCACTCTGTGCTTCTTGCCTCTGCACTGTTGTGCCTCTGCTGTTGTCTGTAGGTCTTGCCCATGAGGCCCTTCTGCAGTGTGATTTGCCAGTGTTGCACAAAAACCATTGTTATTTAGGGTACTTCTCTTGCAAATAGTATTTAGCAGCGTTGGCTAAGAGAAGTAGTTTTCTACCTCCAGGGAAGCTGAATGAGCAGCCGAGTAGTACCAGGCTGAAAGGGACAACTTCTGAAGCTCTTAAAGCAAGAGGAGCCTGGCATAATATGCATGTTATTTGTTTAAACTCTGCTCTGTTTAATTCATTTAAAATAGGTGTGACATCACCTAAGCAACCACCATTCTGTACAATACTGTCTTGTTCACTGTCATGACTTTGGTGACAACTTGTAAAGCCAAGAGCCACTCAGCAAGCTCTGCTGCCTTGCCCTGCTGAACTGTTCTCCTCTCATTTCTCAGCTGGTGTGTCTGCAGAGAGCCTGGTATTGGCTGGAACGAGCTGTGGGGAGTGAGCAGCACTTAAATAAAACCTGTCAGACAGTGATCAGCTCTACAATCTGCCAGCCTTCTGCAGCGTCTGGTAGAGTGTCTGAATGTTTGTGATACAAGTTAAAGTGTGTAGAGCTCCACATCACAGGAGCAAAGGTTGGATCAAGCAGGGTGCTTGGGCTAATGGGCTGACTGAAGGGGCAGGATTTCTCCTTCCCAGTTCTGCTGTAGTTTTATGCATTTCATTAATACGGTGTGGTCAGCTAAGAACATCTGGCCATCCATCACTTCGAGTGTTGGCCTGGCCCCACTGATCCCTTTTAACCTGCAAAATAACAAGAAAGATCCATCTGTTTTGTTGCAAATGCTCAGTGTGTTCTCTGTGCCAACTGAATGGGTGCTGCTTTAGTTACTAATGACTTCCTGTGTGTTTGCAGCCCAAAAGTGGTAGGACAAAACCCCTCCTTTGTGGTTTTGAAGAATAATAATCATAATATCAGCTGTTGTCAAATAGGTGTGATCACCAAGCCCAGGCATTTCATGCTGGCAGTCTTTGATGTGGCTGTGTTGATTGCCTGCAATGCCGTGTGGCCTGGCAGTCACCTGGACGTGACCAGTGAAGGTCATTCCATGCAACAGGAGTGTGTACCCACCCAGAGCTGGTGGTGAACTGGGAAGAGCTGCCTTTCTGCAAAGGTGTGGTGTGACATTACACCTCATTAATTTAATAGTAGGATGCTGTTCAAATGGATGGTCTTGTTTCTTGGGTTTCTATCCACACCCAAAGCTACATGTCTTTTGTAGCTTCTCCTTGAATTTAGTAAGGAGTTGAGTGATGGTTTGTAGGAAGTGCTGCCTGCACTAAAGGCAAAAAGGAACTAAAATACTTACGTGGTGGAAGTGATTTGCCATGTGGCTGTGCAATCAGAAATAACAGCTGGATTTGGGAAGATCATGGTGTGCCTCAGCTCACCATTTAGGTTGGCAGAGCTGGAGCAGTCAGATCATACCTTATCCTCTTCCTATCCTCTTGAGAGTTGATAATACAGGGGAATTTCTCCACCATCTTTGTGTATTCTCACTCACTGCAAGGTTTAAGTTGGACTAACAGAAACGTAGAATTTACTTTGGTGATATTTAGAAGGTGTAATGAGGAAGCCTCTACATTGTCACAGCAAATACCTAGGAAGGCAGAGGGGACTTTGAAAGCAGTAAACAGGCACACTGTTGTGCTGTGTGGTCCGAAATTCCCAGTTTGGGTTGGTTTGGTTTGGTTTTTGCTTGTCCTGAAGGTAGATGGCTGAATAGCACGTTCTGGAATTGCAGCACAAAGGAGATGTCAACCCAGCCTGTGGTGTGCTAATGTGCCTCTGAATTTCCCATTGTAGTCATGTCTTTTAGGGTACCAGACTGGTCAGCCTGCATCACAGAACAGCCCAGTGTGTCCTATGACTTTTCCCACACTGGAATTAACCTGTGTGGTTAAACATGTCATTGTTTCAGATGCCAGAAGTGGTGTGTCCTCTGACCTACCTGAGTGTGTCATGAGTGTTTTGGTTTGGACGTAGCTCTGTTTTATGGAGGTAGGATACAGGTTTTGACAGCTGTTTCCCTGGAGGAGTGACTAATAGTATGTATTTTCAAAAGTGCTTGGCACAGAGCTCTGTGAAGTTGCTGGGTTTGGAGTAAATGAGTGTTCTGTGCTTCGTTTTTTTTCTGACTTGCTACGTGATTTGTTTTGTGTTGCTGTTATACCACAACTGTTTTAGATACACTGACTCAAAAAAAGAAATTCCTCTCTTCTGCTTCCATATCTTGCCTCCCTCATGGGTGCTCCCACCAGCCCAGCCCTCTGGTATTAGTAGACAGAATTTAAGTAATAAATGTGCTTGATGTGTGGGTAGGCACTGTCTGTGTGACATATGTGGCTTTGCCCTGTGTGTTCTGGTGGGCTGAGGTGGAGTTGCTTCCTGGTGTGAAAGCCGATGGTCTTTTTATTGGTGAGATTATTGTGCGTTGGCTGGAAAAGCAAAAAAGGAGTGTTTTTAAACCCAGAAAGAATTGGTGTTTTAGGCAGTGGGAGGTGTGGTGTGGGTGGGACAGGTGCCAGATACTGTGATAGCCTGTGTTGTTTAGGTGTAGGTGGTGTTAAATATGCTTTCATCCCTGATGCACATCTATTTTTGCTTTTCTCCAGGAAGAGTCTTGTGTTGTACAAAATTCTTTTCTATTACCAGGAAAAATTCTGGGCTTTCTTTTCATTGTGAGAGAGTGCCTGCATTTTAAGGGACTATCTTGAGATGTGTAATTCTCCCAAGTCTCGACAGGGAGCACTTAGTGTGGCCCTTTCTTGGCCTCTGGCCGTGTATGAGACTGAGAGAACCATAATGCTTATTCCCAGTGGGAGGGATGCAAAGCTCTAGAGCAGCAAGAGCAGCTTACTTTCTTTTTTATTTTCCTTTATGTAGTTATTACTACTTTTTTTTTTTTTGTACCAAGACTTCCTCTGGGTTTGACGCAAGTACAAGAAACTGAGATGATTCAGGCTTAAGCTTGAGTTCATAACCCCACTCGTTATGCTGGGGTGTTGCTTTGGCTTTAGGCTCTTTAGGAACATCCCATGTTGTGACACTGAAGAATGGGAGGAGGGAGGAGCAGCTGGAACCCCCTGTGATTATGTTGTATAAGTTGGACTGTTCCTCTTCTCCGTAGTGGGTATCTGTTGTAAGAATTGCATGGTATAATTTTTTATCTGCCTGAAAATAACATTAATTTCGTTCTCCTTGTGTATGAAATGTTTATAACTTGGTGCTGAATGCAGAAGATGAGGCAGAGTCTGCCTGAAGGGGCAAGCCTCCCAAGATCCAATTCTCCTTTGCTGGCTCCAGGAGGAGGAGAAGCAAGCTGCAAGTAGGACACCAACAGTACAAGCCCAAACACCATGTGTAGGCTTGCTTTTCTGACAGTCAGCTTGCAGGAGTTGATGGTAAAGTGTCCCACAGTGCAAAAGCAGTCTGCAAGGAGCCACAAGGAAGGATCTGGGGAGAAAGGGAAAGATTATTTTGGGGTGGAAGGGAATATGTTGTAGGAGAGGAGCTACACAGATGGCAGTGGTGAGGGATCTGTGAACATGCTGCTGTGTGGTATAATATGAAGAATATATTCAGGGTTTGTTTACTCTGAATTTCTGCAGTTGTTTAACTACATTGATGCCAATCCAAGTGTGGAATCAGGTCTGAGCAGAATGAGCTGTAGATGATGTGTTGGCAAATGTGGGTGCTCAGTAAAAGGCCGTAGTTTCCTACATGTTACTGAAACCAATGTATTTTATATATGTTACAGGCTGGTTTGTTTGGTTTTTATCCTTGTATTGGGTTTGTATGGCCATGTTTTGGGGAGAGGGAGGGTGCTACACAGGTGGCTTCTGTGAGAAACTGCCAGAAGCTTCCTCCATGTCCAGCCGAGCCAATTCCAGCTGGCTCCAAGATGGACCTGCTGCTGGCCAGGGCTGGACCAGCCAGAAATGGTGGCAGCACCTCTGGGATAACATATTTAGGAAGAAGAAAAGAAAAAGATACTGTGCAGATGTAATTATGGCTGGAGAAGAGCAGAGTGAGAGTTTGTGAGAAGGACAACACTGCAAACACCAAAGGCAGTGCAGAAGGAGGGAAAGGAGGTGCTCCGGGCACTGGAAGTGAGATTCCCAGGCAGCCTGTGGTGAAGACTGTGGGGAGGCAGCTGTACCCCTGCAGCTCTTGGAGGTCCATGGGGATGCAGAGATCCACCTGCAGTCCCTGGAGGAGACCTACATCGGAGCAGGGGTGTGCCTGAGAGGCTGTCAGTGGGCTCTGAACCTGTGGGAGGCCCATGCTGGAACAGGCTCCTGGAAGGTACCTGCAGACCTATGGAGAGAGGAGCCCATGCAGGCTTCCTGGTAGGACCTGTGACCCTGTGGGGGACCCACGCTGGAGCAGGCTGTGCCTGAAGCACTGCACCCTGTAGAAGAATGACCTACATTGCAGCAGTTTGTGGAGAACTGTTGCCCCTGGGGTGGACTCATATTGGAGAAGTTCATGGAGATCTATATCCTGTGAGAGGGACCCCACGCTGGAGCAGGGGAAGGACTCCTCTCCCTGAGCAGCAGCAGGAACAACGTGTGATGAGCTGACAACAATCCCTATTCCCATCTCCCTGCACCACTGGGGGGGAAGAGCTAGAGCTGGAAAGGTGGAGGAAAGGTCTTACTGTACTTCTCATCATCCTGCTGTGGTTTTTTTAGTCATAAATCCAACTAATATCTCTAATTTGAGTCTGTTCTGCCTGTGACATTATTTGGGGAGTGTTCTCTGGCTTTTGATCTCGACATATGAATCCTTCATTATTTTTTGTCTCCCCCATCCAGTTGCAGAGGGGAGTGATAGAGAGGCTTTGGTGGGTGCCTGGCATCCAGCCAGGGTCAACCCACTACAAACTTTTAGATTTTTTTTTTCCTACTAAATGCTGATGTTGCAATAGATACTTGCAGTGCAAAAGTATAGGTGGCTTTAAAAACCACTTTTGCTTGAGATTTTCTTGCCCTGTGTGATGTGTGGCAGCTCAGCCAAGGAGCAGGGAGTTATGTTGCTCCTGTGTTGAGTGTTCATCCAAAATAGCGAGCTTTATTTGCATAGACCTTTCTGGTGTCTGGCTTGTGGGAGGACTTCTACTTTCTTGTGTATGAAAATGCCTGAAGAAAAATGTCAAATTGGAAAACGTAACTTGGGTTCAAAGGAAAAGTCTTTGTTTGGAAAGCTCTCTTAAAGACTGCGTGCATAATGCTCTGCTGAAAGAAGGGGGAATGTAGGTCAGGAATTCTGTGTTTACCGGTCCTGAGCTGTGCCTGATAGACTTCACAAAATCAAAATTGCTAATCTAGGATAATGATCTTCTACAAGAATTGGCAGGAAGATTGTAATTGCATATTCCTCGTTAGGAAGTCTGAACTGCAGTGCTGAGTTCTGTTGTTGAGGTTGCAGTCCATGAAGTAGAATGAGAGCAAACTTCCATCCATTAATTTCAGACAGTAACAATAAACTTGGCCAGAACTCAGGCTGCTTCCCTTGCAGCTCTTCAGATTCCCATCATGATGATTCAGATGCCTGATAGTGAGATGTAATGTGGCATTTGTGCTATAGCCTTTGCCCAGATGAACTAGCATATACCATAAGCAGATGGCTTTCATTCTGTTCTCTCTACAGTAAGGATGAGAGGGAGGAAAAAAAAGGAGGGGAAAGCTTCCTCTTTGCTGCTTCCAGCTCATTTTCCCCATCCCCTCCTCAAAGTGCACGTAGATGTTCGTTGTATTTTAAGTTCTGGAAAAATTTGACATTTTTACTAAAGATAAAATACAAATGCATGACAAACTTATCGTTAAAATAATCTGTACAAGTAGAAACTACCGTGCCATTGGAGTAAAAGCTCAGTCTTGTTTTCTGCTGTGATACAATTGAAAGGGAAAAGGGCTGTGCTTTATACAGACTGGGAATAATCTGAACAATCCCATGGTGCTTCCTACTGTACTCCACCTACCTTGCATCATAACTTCCTTTCTCATATTTATGGCCCAAAGCCAGTGCAAAATAAGCAGAGTAGTGTGTGCGGAGGGTGAGATGGCAGGAGCTGAGCTCCATGCACTTGGGTGTGGCTGGAGGCAAATACTAAACTTTACTCTGCCTTTCTGTTGAACCTTTGTTGAACATCTGAATATGAAAAGGATCAGGGATAGCAGTCATCCCGTGTGCCTGTCCTCTAGTAAGTCTATTATTATCTTTGCTTACCTTAATCTTTTGCTTACCTTAATCTTTAGGCACAATAAGTGAGGCTGTTGCCTGCTGAAGGACTGTTTCCAGGTTCTGAGGAACTTCATGCAGAAGAATCACTGAATTACTCTATTGTTGTGGTATACTTTGCACTGAATGAAGAGCTGTAACTGTGCACCAGCTCTGACTGCTGCTTATCAGAACAGGAAAATGTGCTGTTGTGCAGGCTGTCTTCTGTTGTTTAGAAAGTTGCATCAAGTCAGCAAAAATACCTGTTTTAGCCACTGATTTCTTTGTAGCCATCTGGAAAGGTGCAGCATCATTGTTCCCACTAGGTAAGATGCAAGACTTAAATATAAAACTCTTTGTGTGGAGGGGTTTTGTATTTATCAGGGAGGACTTAGTAGTAGTTTAGACTGTGGGTGAAAGCAGTTATTTGTCATTTCTGTCACCTGTACTTGAGATGTGATCGTTAATCTATTAATTCTAGTATTTCTATGTTGCTAGTTTTTCAGTTAACTATAACTAGCTTCTAAAATGACATTTTAGTTCAGGATGTAAATTCATAGAAACTGTTTCGGTTTGAAAAGACCTGAAGAGCGACTTTTAATGCCTCCTTAAAAATCAGAGCTAAGAAAATTTGTTATGCAAGCTAAGACCATTACTTAGCTGTGTTATGGAAATACAAAAACCTTTAACACAGGTAATGAGTGCTTGAAGGGATTAGGTTTCAGTCTAAAATACAGCTAATACAGAATGTGGTGCAGAATTATGTTATTAGCTCTAATGCAAGGCAACAAAACGAACCATGTTTTCCAGAGGCAGTGTGCTTGTTTGGCTATCAAGTAATGGGATTGTTTCTGGTTTTGCCTTCTTGGGTGTCTCAGTTTCCCTGCCTGTAAAATAGGAAGCTGCTTGCTTGTGTCATGATTTCCTGGTCCTAAAGGGCTTTGAAGCTGAAGAATACTGTGTGAATAGATGCCATGGTTTGTATTGTATAGTGCATGCTGTGCAGGAAGCCTCCATAAAGTTAGGAATTCAGACAATAGTGAAAAGCAGGGTTAAGTTGTTATTTTTTTAATATATTCTCTTCTTGATTATATTTTTTAAGAGACTGAGTTTTGCTGGTTGTTGTCCATTGCTGACATTTTATGATCTGAATTAGATCCTTCCCTAGAAATGTGGGGAGGGGGGAAATGTGTCCCTTTTAACTCAGGTAGTTTCAGGAATTAATTAAGTCTATTTTAATTTACATCATACCCCATGTAAGAGTGTTCTTCTGAATATTTGAAGCCTGAATACTTGAATGCAATTAGTGTATTAGTTAGAAAGTGTCCAATTTAACACCCTTTTAATACCTGAGATGTGTGACATCAGCTTTATAATAACTATGGAGTAAGAGAAGTCTGATCCTTGCAGAAGCACCATCAAAGTTGAAAAGTAAATTGCATTTCTGTTCCCCCCCCCTTTAATCAATAATTGAGGCCTTCTGATCTAAGGAGAAGAGTGATACAAGGCCTTTGATATGAAATGATATCTTGTTGGATGGATGTCAATTATAAGGCATGTGTTTTCTCAGGTTAGTGTTCCAAATGTGTTTGGAAGCTATTTCTTGTGGATTTGATATGTTTTTGGTTTTTTAAATTTTGTTTTTAGTTTTTGTTTTGTATGGCAACAAAGCAGGAGCCAAAAATACAGTGTGGTCATAGCCTAGCACTTTTGCAGAGCTAGCCATTCGTAAATATTTTACTTTCAGTTGAAAATGTATTTGCAGATGTTGAGCCCTGTTATATTTAGTATTGGTGTAATTGTATGAAACGATCCCATTGATGAGCTCAGCAATGAGTGGGTCAGATCTGCAGGCAAATGTAAGGCTGTTTGGGATGATGTGCAGAAGAGAGATGGAGGATTATAAAATGGCCTGTGATTTGCTTTAATTGATGCTCTCCTGTTTGGTTGCTTTTCTTGCTGTGTTCCCTTCCTGTTCCTGGGTGTGTTACAATCCTGACTTAGTGGCTGTAGTTGGAGTTCATTCATAAGTAATACTAGTTGAAATATAATTATTTATTTCATGCTGAGAGGATTCGAAGTTGTACTTCGCACCAGTTTGGATTTATTTATTTTTCTGTCCTAAGTGGCAGGCTTTTTTGAGACACCAAGTCCTTTATGTTCAGTACTGTGCTTTGCCATCCAGTTGTTTGTAAGTCAAACACTGCAGTCATTCCTTGCAAAAACTCTCCCTTGCTTTAGCTTGTGTGACCTTGGTCTTCTCTCTGATGTCCTTGATGCAGCCGATCGAACTGCCTCATTGGTGGCTCCATAACTGCAAACTTCTGTTTTCTAAGCTGGAGCAGAGTCAGCTGAAATCTGTGATGTGATTTTAAAAGGAGCTGCTTCAGTAGGTACACAACACCCCTGGTTTCTCCCAAGTATGCCAAAGTACTGCAGTGCTTTCATATTTTAAAGCTTTTCAGTACCTATAGTGAGCATGTTTTTTGACTGGGAAAAAGGAGGGAAATCTTTTAGTTTAGATCTTAGTTTAGATCTGAGTCCTGTTCAAAAAATGCTCAGTCTGTATGCTGGGCATTCCTAAAACTCAATCTTTGAAAGTCTGGAGGAAAAAACCCTGATCCAAGGCTTTATGGAACTGTCAGATATTTCAGTATTTGCTTTCATGACATCTTTGAAGAAAGTACAAGGTCTGACTGGGATGTCTTCCTTTTGTTTTTTTAATCAAGTCCTTCATTTATGCCTAGTTTGAAGCTGAGTTTTTTGCATGCCGGTTTTTTGGTTTTTCCCTTTGAAATTGTTGGATGTTTGTATACAAGTGTCTTAACATCTTCGATTTCAGGGAGGAGCAACCGACTGGTTTGTTCTCTAGCTGGATGTAAGATTCCAGCTTCTGAACAAGGTGTCCTGAGAGTGCTCTTTTCCTTTGTTTCTTGTTGCCACACAGCAATAAAACAGTGATATAAACTAACTGGTAGGGTGGCTAATGAATGTCACAGTTGAGCCATTCCCGGGGGAAGCACAAGTCCTTGGGATCCCAGTGCGAGGTGGTGCAAGCCACAGCGGCCACCAAGGGTGGCCAAGCAGCACCAAGAAGCCACAGTAGGCTTTTGGTTCACATTGGTTTCTTTACCTTTCCCATTCCTGTCTGGAAAGAAGCATCTCTGTGATGGATACTCTCTGCTCAGAGCTTGCCCTAGGCTTCAGTGTGTCCAGCTGGGGAGCAGGGTACCCCAGGAGGCCTTGCAGGTGAGCAGGCAGTGGTGGTAAATGTGACCATCATTCAGTGAGAGCGGAGCACAACTACTTAAGAGAACTTGATCGTCTCAGCATTGTCCCTGGAGCTAAAGGGAAGCAGGGTGAGATAACATCAGTATCAAAACATTTTAATTGCTTTAGACTGTAAGGACTTTGAGGTATATTTCTACAGAATTTGCAGTTTGGTTGGTTTTTCTTTCCTCAGTTCCTAGAATTTGTAGGCTAGAGGTAATGCAGACACTCCCAAGTCCCAGAAATGGCCCCCACACAGCAGGTTTGAGTGCTCTTGGCTTAATGTATTAGTAATTATCCTGAGCATTGTGGATGGAAATGGCAACTCGTGATCCTTCCTGTGTAGTTGTCTGTATTGCTAAATCCTAAGGATTAACAACTGGATATAGACAGGCACACTGAAGAGTGAACAGCCGTGCTAGGGTCAAATTAGGTCTGCTTTGTGTATAATGCCGTGGTTTTTATAATTTTCTCTTAATTCCCATCTGTGAACTCATCTTTTAAATTAACAAATGTTATTGCAGACACACAGCCTGCATGATTTAGTGGTGTTCTGAATACAGGGTAGTACAGCATTGTATGTGAAGGGTTGATGTGTTTTACACACCTATATAACCCCTGCTCTAAAGCTGTTGGGGAGCTTCTTTTTTATTTTATACCCTTCTGCCCCAGTAATTGTGATTAAGAGATATTCTTACCTGGCTGCACCTGACATCCTTCACTGTCAGGCTCCTCTAGGGGAGTCAGAGATGCTGCATCTGAAAGGTAGAGTGCTCTGTGACAAAAGATTAAAGCCAAGTGTCAGAGTTCCTGCTTGGAAAGCTTTGTCTCTTAATTTAGGTCACTACCTCCTTGTGCTGTAGACAGCAGAACAGTTGTGCCTGTCTTCACTATATAATAAGTGTGTGGTAAACTGATCTTACCTACCTCAACATTCTCCTAGTTTCCCTCCTTACCAGCTCCAAGTTTGGCTTTTTTGTTTGGTTTTTTTGTGGGCTTCTACCCTCCCATAAAGTGACAGGGAAATGGTTGGGGCAATGTAGCCATCAGGCAGTTTTGAGTGTGCTTTCAACAGGCTTTTTCCTCTCAGTGAGTATTTGTAGAAGGTGTTCAGGAATTTATCAGAAGCCATTGTCTTGGGGAGCTAGGCAAAACCAGAGGTCAGAAATTCTGTGTTCTTGGTGCAGGGCCAGGGCCCAAAAAACACTGTTTGCAAGTGTTTATACTGCCACGAGTGGGCCAAATACTTGCACTCTGTGTAACCAGACGTGCAGAGTCTGGAGTGTTTTTGTCAAAGTTTTTAAAAGAGTAAAGGCAGCCTCTCACATAGGGGTGAAGGGGATCTTGGCACTCAAAAGAGCCCTGGAAAGACTTTGGAGACATCAGGAATGTGCACAGTTGTATTCTGTGAGAATCCCCAATAGAGGATTCCTAAAGCTGTGAAACAGATGGGGCTAAATTTCACTTTGCAAAGGCATAAAAAACTCTAATTCCATAGTATTTACACAAAATCACAGAAACAGTGCTTGTGATAATGGTTTTGTTGTGTTTTTAAAATTATTTAAATTTATTTAGGAGGTTGTTTATACCTTTCTCCCCTTGTTTGATTTGTCCTCCTTTTCCTCCTTTTTGACCTTTTGAACTGTTGAGCCTAAGAATGTATACCCCTTTCACCCTCTAAAAATGAGGACAGGCAAGGATTTGTGTCTTTTCTGGAGAAAACACCTTTTCCATCTGTATGAAAGATCCTGAATGGTATAGGTTGCTGTTGCTTGAAATGCTTAGTGGATTAATTGCTTTCTGGTGATATTTGACTGGCTTTTTTTGTGTTGATGGAAGCCGTGTGACTAACAGCCAGTTGAGACTGATGTTGAGAATAGGTCTCAAGAGAATTGACATTAATTTTTAGCTAACAGCTAAACTTTGATAGCAGTTTAATATTAATAGCGTGTAGAGAGATGTACTTAGAGGCAGTAATCATCGTTTTCTATCAAATATGGCAACTAATTTTTTAGAGTGCTGGTTTGTTAGTTGGAGCAGGAAAGACATGAGCAAGAACAACATCTGGCTGTGTGGTGTGTTTAAACAGAAAAACCAAAGATCAAGGATCCTTCTCCAGCTGTGAAGAGGAAGCCAAGTAAAATATCCTTGGTTTCCTGGGAATGGGGCTTAATGGGGACCTTGTATTCAGGCTGTAAGACTAAGGGCACGGCAAGTTGACTTGTGTTTCTAGGAACCTTCCCATGAAATACATTACAGAAATGCAAACTGTGTTTCCACTTCACTGCCTGTGTAGTAAGCTCTGGTCTTTTTTTATACCCTATGTAATTACCATTGTTTTTGACTACTGCTGGACTCTGAATGACTGTTTCTCCTGCTGTGTCAAATGATTGCAGTGTACATACACACACAGTAAGGTGGGAGGAGTTCTGACACGTCACCTGAAGAGAGAAGGAAGGAGCACCAGGTCCAGATTTAAAACCGAGTAATCCTCCAGCAATGTAATTTAGTTGAGCAGGGAATTACTTCTGTAGTGTCTCTCTTACTTATGCCTTAAAGAAAGTTGGGGTTGTTTTGAAAATTGTATCCACAGTAGTTGATAAGAAATTATCTATGGTGGAAAGAATGCTTTTAATAAGCAGGTTGTGACTCCAAGGTGCAGTCTGCCTTTGTGTTGGAAAGTAACCGTGTGCTGCTGCCTTTGTCTTTTGCAGATGTTTCTGACCGTGTACCTCAGTAACAACGAGCAGCACTTCACTGAGGTGCCAGTCACCCCTGAGACAACCTGCAGAGATGTGGTGGAGCTGTGCAAGGAGCCTGGGGAGAGCGAGTGCCACCTGGCTGAGGTGTGGTGTGGCTCAGGTAGGTCAGGCTGGCAGCTGGGGAATTCCTCGGCATTCTCTGCTCCTGAGAAGGTAGCACATGGAGACCTGACAGACATGATCCTGTCCCAGAGAGTTTCTGCATCACCATTTCATTGGTTTCTTCATCAGACTGGCTGTGTGATAATGCACCTGCAAGAGGGCTCACACATGCAAAACGGAGTTAAGCAAAGGAGGGGGACTCAAGCATGCAGATATTCTTGTGTCTGTGCAGCCCTTCTGTGACTCAAATGAGTCTCTGACAGGTGTGAGAGAGTTTTTTTCTCTACCTCCTCCTCCCCAGCAGCCTGTGTGGAGGTTTTGAAGTGCTAAGTGTTGGTAGTTCTCTGACCTCGTGAGAATGATTTTTTTTTTTTTTCAACCCCACAGCCATTTTCACCTGTAGTGGCAAAATAAAGCTTCCTTTTTCTGATGACACCTTCAGTGTTACCAATTGCATTGAGTGTGGGTGGGAAGGAGTGTGTTAGCAGAAGTCATGGGAGTTACCTGATATGAAGTGCTCTAAAGAAAGTGGGTGGCAGGGAGGATGTAGAAGCTACATTTGACTGTCCTTTCAAGCCTGTAGGAAAGGGGTTTGTGCATATGGCTTTTTGTAACTTTTTTTCTTTTTCCATGTTCTTCTGATCTTGGAAGCTCAAGTCTCCCTAAATTGCTGTGCTCCACTGGAACTGGAGAATATGTCAACAAATAAAACCTAAAATATTACTAATAGTCTCGTGGCTTAAATGGGAAAGGGCTCTGGGCTATCCCCTGTCTCCTTGGTACTCATTAGATACTGGTAGCCATCCAGAGGCATGAGACAGATGAATCCCTGACAGGATTTTAAGTCACGAAAAATAATTACGTCTGAGCCAACTTTTTTGAGATGCTTCAACAAGATTATAAAAGAATCACATGATAAGGGCTTGTATTTCTTCCTCTGCTGTTAGCTCAGGCTCACATCTGTTCAAAGAAGTCTTTGGTGAGATGGATGTTTGTTTAATGGTATGAGATACCTGAGTTATCTCTTGATATTTACTTGCTTCTGACAGAGATGTAATGTTTGTGATATTTCTGAGTCTAAAAAATGGAACAGATTTTTTTTTTCTTCTCCTTAGAAGGTAAAGAAGCTTTACTTGATAAATGATAATAAAATCACCAATTCAAGTCTACAGTAAAAGACAAGTAAAACAAAGGTTTAGGTAAAACTACTGAATTTATAGTTAGCCTTAGTGCCCACACCCTGGTTAAAGAGCACAAGTGGTTGTGGTGAGGGACAGGGTTCTCCTGTTGGTACTGAAGTCAGAGCTGTGCTAGAGTAGGCAGCTCCTCTTTTGTTTCCTGAACCTGGATTCTTGCGTGGCTTTTGAGATGATGTAGAATATGCTGGAAAGGGCAGCGAGATTGTCCTGAAATCAAATGAGAGCACCTATAGTAAGAGGCAAGTGAAGTCTGCTGGTGCTTAGTGTCCAAATGTTAAGCTGAAAAGTGAACTTTTGTGTGAATGGGATCATATAGTATGTGGTATTTTATTCATATAATCAAGTTATCAGCCTCTCTACTAGTCAAGGAGATGTAAGAAAATCTGGATGTAGAAACATGAAGTGAAGCAGAGAACTTTTTCTGAGATTAGTCTTTGCAAAGACATCATGAGACACACAAGAACAGATATCTAATGCTGCTTGGGCAGCTGTTAGAGGACAAAAAAAAAGCTGCTTCCATTTTCACGGTGAAAACCTTGACAAGATCATTGAGCCCAACCTTTGGCCGAACACCACCATGCCAACTAGACCATGGCACTAAGTGCTATATCCAGTTGTTTCTTGAATATTTCCAGGGAGGATGACTCCACCACCTGCCTGGGCAGCCTGTTCAAATGCTTAACCAACCTTTCAGTGAAGAAATTCTTCCTGGTGTCCAACCTGAACCTCCCCTGGTGCAGTTTGAGGCCATTTCCTCTCACTGTGTCACTGGTTGCCTGGGAGAAAAGACCAACCCCCCACCTGGCTGCTCTCTCAAGGACTTGTAGAGAGTGATAAGGTCTCCCCTGAGCCTCCTTTGCTCCAGGCTAAACACCCCCAGCTCCCTCAGCAGCTCCTCACAGGACTTGTGCTCCAGCCCTTTCCCCAGCTCCACTGCCCTTCTCTGGACATGCTGCAGCACCTCAATGTCTGCCTTGCAGTGAGGGGCCCAGAACTGGACACAGCATTTGAGATGTGGCCTCCCCAGTGCTGAGTACAGGGGGACAATCACTGTCCTGCTCCTGCTGGCCTCATTCTTGCTGATACAGGTCAGGATGTCATTGTCCTACTTGGACACGCTGGCTCATGTTCAGCTGCTGTTGACCAGCACCCCCAGGTCCTTTTCCACTGGGCAGCTTTCCAGCCACTCTGCTCACAGCCAGTAGCACTCTTTGGGGTCGTTGTGACCCAAGGGCAGGGCTCAGCAATTTGCCTTACTGAAGTTTCAAATACAGTTCCCAATTGTACTTGTTAACAAAAAATGCAGTTGTCTCAAATCAGTAACGTTAAAAGACTTGAGTACTGGATTCATGCATGTTGCTTTGAGTAAAATATGTCTGAAGCATCTGTGCAGCATCCAGTAACAAGCATTTGCAAGATATGTTTCCACATGTATTTTGGATTTTTTTAGGTGAGGGGAGGAAACAGCGGGGGAGAGAAATACTTCTAGCTTTTTGCTAATCTCATTTTAGATGTCAGCAAAGTTTTCTATCTTGTTCTGCCAGGATTAGCCATGACTTCTGTTTTGTTTGCATATTACACTGAACAAATGAAACTGCTTTAAAACAAACATGGTGCAGGACAGCTAACCTCTGGGGGTAGAAACAAAAGATTTGTGTTGGAAAATGGCTTCTAAGACTTCAGTTATTGGGGTCCTTTTTACATTGCTTGTTTCTTTTTCTGACACTTGCTCAGGAATTTTAGCTTCTATTGTCAGACCTTATTAAGCCTACTTTGAAAGATTGCTGCAAGTGTGCCTGAGGCACTCTGTTCCCTGAAAGGGGGCAAGTTTACTTCTCTCCCTGTCCTCCCAGTTTTGTATGAAATTTGGTGAATATCAGGGCAAAATTTCTTGACTTTCCTGTTACTGTCAGAATTCTGCTAGGCAGCTACCTTGCCTGCTGTGGAAAGCAGTCAAAAGGGGTGTGTGTATAAAGATCTCCTTTTTTTTTTTCCTCTATGAGACAGATAGGGAAGAAGAAAGAAAACTGATTGTCCATTCTTCTTGAGCTTTCCAAATGTACATTTGTTTGGTATTTGAAAATCTCTTTGACCTTCCTTTGAAGCCAGTGAGTGGTATTGACAGAATCCTTGTGTAAAGGGCATCTCCCATGATTATAGAGTTTCAGCTGAGGTATTGCTGAGCTGCTAGAAATCTGCCTCATAAGCCTGCTATATACCCTTTAAGACAAAAATCTGATAGTGGTACTGATAATTTTTTGTTTGGTTGGTTTTGCCTTTTTTTTTCTTGAATTAAGGTTTAGCAGATGAGGAGCGTTTTTCGCTGTCTAGACAAGTATCTGCCAAGAGGCTGCTTTTTCTGTAACAGTGACCTACTTGCTTATTCTGTAAAGCTAATCTCTTCTGACAGTGACTCCAGAAATTTTCCTTCCTAGATTGCTTGAGCACAGCTGCAGCATTTTCATTTAAAGAAACACTTTTATGTTGAAAAGAGCTTTTCACATACTGAAAACATGTTAGCAGCTCCTTTTTTTATGAAACTGAAAACATTTATACTTAATGCCAACAATTTTTCCTGCTGAAAAGATTATTTCATATTAAGATAGTGACTTTTTGAAAGACTCCATTGAACGTGAATGAACTACTCTGATTTCTTTTTTCTTCTTTTCCCCCTCCCCTTGCTTAAATAATGAGAGGAAACCGCCAACAAAAGCAATGTCAGGAAAAATGAAACTGGTGCAAAAATGGTGGTATTTAATTTCATTCTTTGTCTGCTTGTCTTGTTTCTCAGGCCAGGAACAATATCTTCTGTTTGTCTGGCATCCTGCACAAATGGGTCCAATGTGATCATGAGCCCCAATGCTGTTAGAGAATACTGTGACAGTATCCTGACTATACTGTCACAATGATATATTGACCACACTGTTGCCATCACATTTAAAATAGGCAGAAATATTTATGGTATAATGTCTAGAATAACAAGATAAACTGCTTTTGTGTAAAGATTTAGAGGCCAAGTAATTCTGGTTATATTCTGGCTGTGAGTGCCTGGCTGTGATGTATGTAAATTTTTAAAGAAAGGTAATAAAGAAAGGGAGGAGTACTGGTAAATGAAATTGGTAGATACAGACTCGCATGGGGTTTTCCTATTATCAAAAGGCAGCAAGTAAGGCTTAAAAATTAGATATTTGACTGAATCCTGAGCTTGGGAATAAGAGCAGGAAAAGAATTTCAGTGGAACTTGTGCATGTAACTTTTTCATCTCAGTTATTTGAAAGGAAATGGCAAGTTCTCACTGGGCTTACTTTTCACTGTCTGATCCTTTTTTTCACTTTGAGCTGTGAATCCAAAGTAGTTCAGCTTTTCAAGGTTTATCAGAAATAGGGCTTTCAAAATGCATCTCCTCTGAACTTCATGAAATTTGCTGTCCAAGGCAGTGAGCTGGATCTGTGTCTGACAGGAGCTGTGGGAGAGCAGTTGAAGCGACAGGAGCTGTGCTGGCTCGCTGAGGATCAGGCCCGCTGGGTACTGCCAAGGAGCCTCTGCAGGGTGTTCAGTGCTTCTGCCTGAGCTTGAATGCAAGGGCTGCCATCCAGCGTTAAGAGAATTCCTCTTCCCCGGGAGTTAATCTTTGCATCTCTCTTCATTCTCCTTGGAATTAGGAAGTCCCTGTGGGAATTGTAGCAGCAATGCCCTTGAGGAGGGGGTGGGAATGACTAAGGAATAAGTTTGAGGTGCCACAGAAGAGGAGTGAAGGGTACAACAGCACATCCTGAGGTGGTGAGTGGGTAAGGTGATTTGCACATACGGAATGAAGGCACTGGGACTGATAGCTCTGAATTCCCTGTTTGTTTTCCCTCGGGCTGCAGCAGTGCCTCAGCTTTTCCCTTCAGGGGTGGACTTCCCCAGGGCTGCTTTTCAGAGGTGTTGGTTTAGTTTCAGAAGCAAGGAGAGATGCAGTGGCTTCTTAAGGGAAAAGTAGAAGTGCCTTGGGTGAGGGCAAGAGTTCTGTGCACTCACTACACCTGTGTACTAGCAAGTGTTCAGGTGAAAGATGGAGAGATATTTTTGCTTTGGTATGTGCCCAGGCTGTGGTGGGATGTAGCAGTTAACTGGTTTTTTACCTTTTCAGAGCGCCCCATAGCTGATAATGAGCGGATGCTGGATATTCTGCAGAGGTTTGGAATGCAGAGGGGCGAGGTGCGTTTCTTTCTCCGGCACGAGCGCTCTCCCTGCCGGGAAGCAGGTATGTGTTGATCTCAGCTGGTTCATTTGTTCAAGTTCTGTTGCATTCTTCAAGGTTAAGGAAACAGCTTGTGTGTGTTATTTATTGGTGTTCATAGCCAGTAGGTGTTGCAGCCCTTTTTGTCTGACCATTGGCTAATTTTTGTAAAGGCTTCTTCTTTCCCTGCCATATCTGGGAATAGAAAATCCAAATTGAAATTTCTGCAGGTTTTCTAGAGCTGGTTATCACCAAAGCACCTGAGGGCATACTGTGTTAAATACATATTCTACAGCAAACTATCTAGAGATATGTGGTGGTGATCTCTTCTTTTAAATACAGTAACCAGACTGTTGCCCAGTAATGTAATGTGTGATTTGGGCTCAGGATTATTCACCTCGGTAATACTTTACCAGGGTGATAAACTTAGCATACTTGGCAAAGATATAGAGTTCTTTAAAATTTCTGCTACACATTTGTGTTAGTTTCTACACAATTGTGTTAGTTTCGGGAATAGCTTTAAATGAACTGCCTGGTCAAGTTCTCTGAGAATATAATTCTCATTGTAAATTTGAATGTGAAACCTGTAAAGGAAATTACTTTCTGCTTTACAGGGGTTTCCTGTGCATCCCACCCTCATATCTTCATTAGAATCTATAAGACTTTTACCTTTTAAATCAGTCTAGTGGATTCTTCTTCCTTCCCCTTTTCTGTTTTCATCCTTGGTAATCTTCCTCAGTGCTGGAAATACTGCATTTGTTAAGTGGCATTGTACGCAGCATATTTTAGATGGCTAAGTGTATCTTGATATTTGAAATGCGTACCGGTGATAGAATGAGTCCATGAAAAGCTAAAGCTGTGCTGTTTCTACCTGCTAAGGATCTTAAAGAGCAGTTCAGTTGTCATGATGTGTTTTTTCAAGTCCAGGGTGCTTGTAGTATTAGGATTATTGTCATTTTATTGGCCACAGCATTGCTAAGTAATGTATTTGAGCTCTGCAGTTAGTCTCACAGAAATACGGTCTTGAAGTAGGAATCTAAAGGGCAAGAAGGTAACAGGACATGGCTCTGTCCTGTAGCACACCTGAGTTCTACAGGGAAATCAGTGAGCTTGGTATTGGGCATCTGAACACCATTTGCACATAATTTGATGGGATTCTAGTTAAGTAGCATCTTTACTGACACAATGACTGCCATGAAGAAGAAAAAAATGTGCTTTTAAACTGTGTGTATATAATGCACATTTACTAACAGCTGACTGCCTGTTGACCACAGGATAAATACTGAAGCAGTCTACTATTGTTAAGCTGTTTTTGTTTGTCTGTTTTTTTTAACAGAACTATACTTTAAAATAAAAGTTTACATTGAACAGAAATCTTTTCAGAAAATGTATTGTGTCATCAGTTAAATTCATCTTGGTGGTAAACACATAAGAACAGGTGTTCAGATTCTACACCATAATGATTGTTCTCATTCTCCTTTTGTATTGAATGCTATGTCTAAAAGGATAAGAAAAATCTTTTACTACCTTACCATCTTCGACAATTTCTTTTTAGGGACTGGACAAAGGTCACAAGATCCAACCTTCAAAAGAAATGGTGTGAAAGTGCCTGGCGATCGAAGAATAGAGAATGGAGTAAGTGCTTGGTGCAGTGGCCAGTTGGGTCGGGTCTGGCTGAGCTGGAGTTCATTTTCCCACAGCAGCCCTCGCAGTGCTGTGCTTTGCATTGGCAGCCAGAGGAGTGCTGATAACACTCCAGAGTTTTGGCTACTGCTGAGCAGGGCTGGCACAGCATCAGCGCTGTCACAACATTCCCCCCACATCAAGGGGCTGGGAGTGGGCAAGGTCCTGGGAGGGGACACAACTAGGCCAGCTGACCCAAAGTAACCAAAGGGATATTCCATGGCATATGACATCAGCTGAGATATAAAAGCCAAGGGAAGGAGGAGGAACGGGGGAACATTCATTGTTTTACAGTGTTTGTCTTCTGGAGCAGCCACTTCCCATGAAGTAGCTGGACATCTCTCTCTGATGGGTAGAGAATAAATTATTTTTTCTCCTTGCTTGCTTGCACAAACTTCTTTGCCTTTGCTTTAGTAAACTGCCTTTTGTCAACCTAGAAGTTGTTTTCCATCTTATTCTTTCTGCCCTGTCCTGCTGGGAAGGGGAGTGGTAAAGCAGCTTGGTGGGTACCTGGCATCTAGCCGAGGTCAATCAGCCATGGTCCTTTTTGGTCTCTGAACAGGGATGAGGCAAAGGTGTATATATATAAATAAAAATATTTTGCATACCATAGTAAAAAGTAGTTGCCAAGTATCAAATCTCCTGTGTGGAACATGAAGTTAGTCAGCTGCACTGCTTATCTCTTTATTTTGCTGAGTTTGAGAACATACTACTATAAACAATTGCTCTGTACTTTGCCCTTACACTGATGGCCTTGTTATGCTGGGGGAGCTGTCTTGTGGGGATGATGAGGGAATACACCTCCTTCTCCCTGCCTGAGATTGATGTGAATGCTTTTAAAATGCAGGCTCCCACGGTCTTTGCTCATCCTTATATAAGCTGTTTAATACTGTTAATAATATTAACTAATACTGTTGGCACACTGTGGGGTTAGTGGAATCCAGTGTCATCCTGGTGTAAGAGAAAACAAACTTTAGGTGAGGAGATACTGAGATGTGCTCTGAGGCATCCAGTTCCTGGGTGGCAGGGTGTGTGGAAGGATTTGGACAGGTGCCTGGGGTGGTTATCACCTCCCATTGCCTGGGACTTTACACCTGAATCAGTAATCAATCAGCCCTGCAAACTGACATGTCAGCTGATAGAAGGGTGCCTTGCCCACCCCAGTGAAAAGCAGCAGGCTCTCACCCTGTACTGGGGCCTGGCCTGTGAGCCACAGTTCAGCACTCACAGGACTTTGAGGCAGAAACTCAAACTGTGTTTGAGGACGTTATGGCTGAGACAGAGACTTAATAATTGCTCCAGTACTGAAAAAGGACAAATGGAAATGGACAAAGTGAGCTACAGGTCCATATCATTGGTTGGAAACGGGGGAAGAAGGAGAATTAGGAGAGTAGGGGGTCAGATAAAGAAGCCAGTCCTTCAACAAAGAAATTACAAGGAGTGAGATGAATCAAACAGGAGATGAAGTTACTGAGTCCTTGATCTCATCAGAACTTCAAGACTTCTGAAAAAATTACAACCACCATCCACATGAGCAGATTTCTGCCTGGTTGCTTCAGTGCTGGGGTAATGGGGCTGACAGTCAGCACTTAGAAGATCATGAAGCCTAGTAGCTGGGATGCCTTGCTAGAGATTTGGAAATTGAAAGAGGAATTGGAAAACAGACAGTAATTTGCAGCCTGTGGAGATTTTGGCCTCTCAAATGTGAGGGCAAGGTATTGATTTAAGGAAGATTTTGTAAATTCCCAGGAAAGTGAACCACTGCAGATGAAGGTGTCCAGTACTTGAGAGAATTGGCAGTGCTGGAAGTCATCTGTAGTGATCTAAGAAGTGACAATGTCCCTAAAGATCCAGAGGATGTCCCTTGCACAGTGGCCATGTCGGGGAAGGTGGTTCAAAGTTCCCCTGCATCCTATTCCAGCATCTTGGTGGCATTGTATTACCTGCAGATGGATATACCAGCTGTAGAGATGGCATCTTCCTGGCTTTGAAATGTAGAAGAAGCTCTGGGTGCTTCCACACCCTTACAGGCCAGTACCCCAGATTTTAGGGGCAGCCCAAGAGATCATTCCTCTCTTGCCCCAGTCAGAGGGAAGGGAAGCCCCAAGCACAAGCCACGTAGCAGACTCTGGCTCTTCCTGCATGAGCAGTGGGAGGACATGAGGAAGTGGGGTGGTGAACCCACCTCTAAGCTGTAAGCCCATGGCCCTGAACTGAGAGGGAAGAGAGCTGTTCAGAAGGGGTGTCTCCCAAGAAGACTGTCAGTGTAGCTGCTGCAGAGAGACAGGGAGGCAACCAGCCATCTCCCAGACATAAAAGAACAGAAATTGTCTCCTGGTGAGGGGACTTTTGATCTGGCATCACAAAGGTCAGATAGTGAATACTCTGACCAGGAACAGGAATAGAGGGTCCCTGCATCCAGCCAGGAGGAGGAAAGGGATGACCAGCCACACTGGACTGTGTGGATTTGATGGCCTGGCACATCAGATCCACACAAGTATAAAGCTTTAGTAGATACCTGATGTGTATTACTGATGCTGTCAAGGCACAGGAGTGCAGAACCCATCTGGAGTGATGGGGAATGCCAGGAGTTCTCTATATTAGAGGCTGGGATGAGTTTAACAGGGGACAAGTGGCAAAAGCACCCCATTGTGACTACTGGCCCAGAGGCCCCTGGTATACCTGGCATCAGCTAACTCAGGAGAGGGTACGTCAAGGATCCAGAGGGGTACTGATAGGCTTTAGGTGTAGCTGCTGTGAGTACAGAGAAGATCAAACAGTTATCCACCCTGCCTGGTGCTCAGAAAATCCCTTCATTGGAGGATTGCTGCAAGTTGAAGAGCAGCAAGTTGCAGTTGCTACCAGGACAGTGCACTGGCAGCAATATCACACCAACTGAGACGGTGTAATTCCCATCCATGAACTAATTTGTTGACTGGAGAGGCAAGGAGTGATCAGCAGGACCCACTCACCCTTTAACAGCCCCATATGGCCAGTGCAAAAGTCTAATGGGTCCTTAAGAGATGTTCTGTGGTAACATGGTACCTTAGAGAGAATTGAATCAGTCAGTGGGACTCATTTTTGAAAGAACCTCAGACTCTTGGGCAAATAAACATGGCATTGAGGAAATCTATTGTGCACTTAGCACCCACAAGCCTCTGGATGAATTACCATTATAGTGGAAATGGAGGCTTCCCCTCTTTGGAGATACTCATGCAATTTGTACTGTGGAAAGAAACTAAGAGACAGTTTTGGAGGGGTTGCTAATGACTTCTCTAAAATAGACACAAAGCCCCTAGGAATTAACCATCCTGGCTTTCAGTTTTTAGGATGTCACCAGGCTCTGTTGGCTGCCATATCTGTGGTCTCAGGTGGTCTCAGAGCAGCAAATGCACCATACTTTCCCTTCTCTAGTCCCATCAGAGTTCTTTTCTCATGTTAAAGTAATATTGGGGTTTTTTTCACTTGCAGTTTTGTCAGAGATCCCTAACTCCGGATTTCAAGCTGAGACCAGTTCCCATTTCGGCATTGAATCAATTGTCTGTCACTTACTCTTGCTCCATAATTGTGGATGTAAGATCGAATCTAGGTTCAGGAAATATCTGAACAGATAACCAATAACAGCGCTGTCTTTGAGAGTGGTGTTTTCCCTCCTGCCCAACTACATTTAAACTTTCTATTTTCTTCAGCTTACGTGGAAGTGCTTCAAATTGTAGTGATACACCTACGACCACAGATCCATCCATGCTGAGCATTCTGGGCTCAGTCAGTCCAAAGCTGATTCATGCTGAGCTGAATTATAAAGGGCTCTGAAATGCCTCCTTAAAATGCTGCTGGGATTTTGCTAGAAACATTAATGTTCCAAGAGATGTCAGTTTGTGTGAGTTGTTGGATTGGGTTACACATGCGTATGAGCTTACAATTGTTTCTTCTTTTATTATGAGAAGATGCTGTGTCTCTCCAATTATTTTATTGGCTATTCAGTTGTTATTTTTGAAAGACTTTTATCATACTTTTCTGTGGTAGCTCCATTAAGTGCTAGCCAAATTAAAAATTCTGGACTTAGCATGCTTTGGGTTTTCTTTGATAGGTGAGTGCACCAAGGATGGATATGACACTGGCTGAGCTTCAGGAAATGGCATCACGCCAACAGCAACAAATTGAGGCTCAACAGCAAATGCTGGCTAACAAGGTGAGTTTGGAATGAGATTGTTTACAGCAAGGAACAAAGGTAGTAACAGTCATGTGAAGTGGAGGGAGGATTGGGGAATTGGAGTTTTTTCTAAACCCCTTCTAAACAGAGGGCTCCTTTTCTTTGGCTGCCTGTTCTTAAATTTGAAAGTCAATCTATGCAAATATCTGGTTGTAAAACATATAAATAATGCCAGTGTTAGAAGTGACCAGTTTAGCCTACTGAAAGGATAGAGCACATAACACTGATATATTGTCATTCATCCTGGTGGCTCTGTCAGCTCTATTTGTGCTCCGTGTGGTGACCAGCAATTCACCAGTTTGATCACTGAGCAATGCTTTTGTCTCTGATGTCCTGTCATGCTATCTTGCCTTCTCCTGATAAGAGTTCAATGTGCCTGGTTTTCTGGGGCAGCTGGCTGGAAGAGATGTCTTGTATGTGATAAAAGTAACCTAGGACTGTGATTTAGAAAATGCTTGCAGAACAATAACAGAAAAGCTAATGGAAGCACACAGGGTGCTCCTGAATTGTGTAGGGGGAAAAATACTCTGAATGCACCTGCAGAATGGTGACACAGAGTTCATGTTTTGCTTGAGTGTTGTTGGTACACAGTACTCTTGAAAATGTAACAGAAAATGCTGCTTTTGGCAGAGTGTTGTTAAATGTGAGCCTGTCCTGAAGAGGGCTCATCAGTCTGGGTGGATGTTCCCATGCATTTCTGAGTGTACTTTATTGGGGAAGGAGGCTGCTCTGAGGATCTGGTCTCACTACTTTTCCTCTGCCACACACCTTTTCTCCCTCTCCTTTTGAGATCAGCTCTGTGTGTCCCAGTGTTTAGTATCTTGTTCAGTTCCCTTGGCCCTCAGTAACTGGATCTCAGGGAAGTGCTTCAAATCATGGCTTTCTAATAGTTCTGCAGCACCTGCTAAGTGGTATATTTTTAATGGCCTGTCAAAATAGCCAATAAAACTTTTTCTTCTTCATGGTAAGAACAGGTGCAGCTATGATGCAGGAAATGGGTCAGTCAGCCGAGCAAGGAGAGTTTTCACCTGAAATGTAGCAGCACAATTAAGACCCATACTGCCTTGTTTAATTTGCCAAAGAATGTTGCCCTCTTCTCAGTTCCAGTTGAGATGTGTTTATATATGAGAAGCCTAAACTTCCACAGCTTCTGTTTCACTCACAGGTGATGGCAATTCACCCTGGTCTTATAAATAACGCTGTAGTCACAAGAAACAGGAACATTATTTTTACTGTAAAGGGAGTTGTACCAGATTAAAAAAAGTAAAAATATGAGTTTGACTCTGGATAGATACCCATTGGATGGGTGTCTGCTGCCTGTGGTTTGAAGAAGAGCAGCCCTGTGGGTGTACCACTGGTAGAATTTTACATTTAAGTGCCTCTCTGGAACAAACCATCTGCTTTCCTAGGTGCCCCTTCAGAGTGACTTTCCATTGCCTCTTTCCTGCCTTCTGAAATCAGATGCAATATTAAAAATAGATTCTGAGGGAGGAAAAATACGTTTTCTTTTTAGACATGAGCTGTAATATCTGGTTTTTTGGTGACATTTTCCTGTGTGGGAGTGACTCTAAAGTAGTGCATACTCTGAGGGTGCTGCCTGGTCCTGGTTTTCTCTGGAAGTCGAGCTCACTTTCTTACTCTGCCTTTTTTATTCAAAGTGCACAAGAATCCCTGTTTTCTAAATCTGACTGGTGATTTTTTTTTTTCTTTTGTGGGTTTGGTTTTTTTTGGAGAAAGTATGGAGTTCTAATGTTAGTAAGCAGTGGTAGTCTTGGATATTAGTGGGTGCTTGGGAGAGTCTTAGTAGTAGTTCTACTACCCTGGAGCGATCTGTCATCTCTAGAAGCCATGTATAATGGCCCGTGGTTTAGAGAATTCTTTGTAGATGATTTAGTGGTCTGATAGTTTCTTGTAGGTCTAAACTAGACATGTGCATGTATAAACTGATAACACATGATTTTACTCTCTTGGAGAGGCAGAAGGATCCTCCCCACTAAGGCAGTATCTGTTGCTTAAGTGAGGGCCAGGTCATTGTAAAGGTTTTCCAGTGTCTTGAATTGTTCTGATAGTGGTGATCATTATCAGGAGAGCAGTGTGTTTTCAGAGGTTTGGTGTGCAGTCATCCTCCATCTCAAGCAGGTTTTAACAGAACTAGTAAAAGTACAAATAGTCATGAAAAATACCAATAATTTATGGGATACCTTCTATATAAAGAATGTCTAATATTCTCCAGCATGCCTTAGTTATTTAAAATGTGATATATGATAGAGATATGTCGAGTACAAACAGCATGGAGAAGGTAGAGAGAAAATATTTCTTAGCACTTGTAACTCAAGAGCCGAGTAGTGATTAAATCAAATTAGCAAATGTCTTGGAACATGAATGCTGAAATTTTTCTTAGGCTTCAAAATCCTTGTCTTGACTGCAGGAACAGCGCCTGAAATTCCTGAAGCAGCAAGATCAGCGACAGCAGCAGCAAGCTGCTGAACAGGAAAAACTGAAGCGATTAAAGGAAATTGCTGAGAATCAAGAAGCCAAACTTAAGAAAGTGAGAGCACTGAAAGGTCATGTGGAGCAAAAAAGACTCAGCAATGGAAAATTAGGTGAGTTGCTGCTTGGGGAAAGTGGCTTGGGATTTTTCATGAAATGCAGTTCTTGGAACTCAAAAGTTCCTGGTGATTTCAGTCATTCAGAGGAGTTTTTTGCAGCGTTCCAAGCAATGTTAATCTTAACAATTTCACGTCCTGTATTTACCAAGAAAACTCATGACTGACCTAGAACAAAATACATTTTCTTACTATATTTTAAAACATCCTGTAGGAGCACCCTGTATTTTGAGCCTAGCATGTCTGCTCTTTAATTACAGTGTAGGTTTTTTCCTTACTTGAATACCTTTGTGCACCACAGTAACTTTTTCCATCCTTGATGTCAATACCCTGCACATTTAGAGTGTTATTTTCTTGGCCTATAACAAAGCTTAGCCGGGTACCCAGGTTGCCTTTTATGCAAGAGGTAATTTGATGGCCAAATTGGCTGCATATTTCCTTTTCAATTATGTGAATCTGACCAGGGTCTTGCTTGCTACAGTACTGGTTGGGTGCTTGTAGTTCAGCATGTTGATACAACATCGATATTAAGTCTGAAATAAATATTTATTCTTCTGCTTACCTTTTCATCCTCTCTATTGTGCAGAACTTGTTATTTCCAAGCCTGACTCAACTGAAAATATGAGTGTTGTTTTAGTAGGAAGCATTGTGGTTGACAGATAAAGCAAAAGTGTTTCTGTATGGGTAGAATCCCTTTTCTGTTTGGGTTCTGTCACGCAAAATAAACATCAGTTGAAAGGTGTGGAAGGATGGTAGAATAATACAAGATCTTGGAGCATGTGAATCTTTTTCCCTGCACCGTCCCCAGCAGGTCTGATTTTGGTACTTGCTTGGAATTCTTACTGATTCCTTAAACTTTGTTCTGTAATAGAACAGTTTCAGCAGTGGGAGCAGCTGATGACAGATGTTTGTAATAGACCCTAAAACACCCTCTGAGTCTTTGTTTAATATGACAGCTTGAGTGTTAGGTCACTGAGTTCTTAAGACCTAAATTCAGAGTTCTGAGTATCATAAATATGCCTTGTGGTTGAGTGTCTTCCTGCTGAATTCAGCATTCAGTGAATTTAGGCTTCTTCAGATGAATTCAGTCTGGTATTGTGGTTTTGTTTATTTCCATACTTTAGAAAGTAACAAAAAAAAAGGTTCTCTCTTTCCCTCCCTGTCAGTGCTCTAAGTAGACCAAATTTCCATAATCATTCTAGTGAGCGTGCACTTGCCAGAGCTCAGAGGAAGAGCTGGTGTGACGGGGCCCATGGGTTTGGCTGAGCAGCCCTGCTCTGGAGGCCAGCAGGGTGCTCTCTGTCTCCTTAAGTGCTGCCTTGGAAGCAGCCCACGCTGGGCCGTTTCTCAGGGCAGCTATTGTGCTCTGCCCTTCTTTGCAGTGGAGGAGATTGAACAGATGAACAGCCTGTTCCAGCAAAAGCAGCGCGAGCTGGTGCTGGCCGTGTCAAAAGTAGAGGAGCTCACCAGGCAACTGGAGATGCTGAAGAACGGCCGGATTGATGGTTACCATGACAACCAGTCAGCTGTAGCTGAGCTCGACCGCCTCTACAAGGAGCTGCAGGTAATGGGAGGCCAGCCCGTGACCCTCAGCTCTTCCAGGCTAAAAGTTGGTTGGGTTGTTACCTCGTTGCAAAGAAATCCCATTGCTCCTGTTGCTGCCAGGGCTGTGTGACTGCCTGCATACTGAGGATGGAGGGTTAGTTGTGCTGGGTTCAGGGTAAAGAGAGGAAGGAGCACACGCTGCCTATACCTTTCCTTTCCGCAAAATTTGGAGCCTAACCAACGTTTTCTCTGGAGGGAAAACATGACTGTTCAGAAGGCTTTTCTCTTTCCAACAGTTTCCTGTCCCCAATCCTGAAAGTGAATTTGTTTTTATTTTTGTTGTTTTCCCCTCCTCCCCCACTGCTTTGTGAATTTATTCAGTTGAGGAACAAACTGAACCAGGAGCAGAATGCCAAGCTGCAGCAACAGAGGGAGTGTTTGAACAAGCGCAACTTGGAGGTGGCAGTCATGGATAAGCGTGTTAATGAGCTGCGCGAGCGCCTGTGGAAGAAAAAGGCAGCTCTGCAGCAGAAGGAGAATGTACCAGTAAGTGTGGGGTATTTAATAACTGAAACATTAATTCTGTGTGTTGTCTGTACAGCCTGAAGTAAAAACTTGCTCGGGGGGGAAGGCTGTTGAGATGCTAGACTTGTTGTCTTTATCCATATGTAGTGGAAGTCTTGTATTATTAAAGTCCTTTTCATGGTACATTAGTGTTAACCTACTTACTCTTTACAGACAAAAAGTCTTACGCTGTCCTGGCTTTTTATTTTAGGTTATTTTTTTTTTTTTGCTATTACTACCTCAGCTTTATAATTGTCAATTATAATTTTTAAAAAAGCACTTTTGATATTGGAGTATCATTTGCTACTTGTTTTATCCTTTTTGACTTCTGTTTCAAACTCTGATGAATGGATACTGCAGAATAAAATACTTTAAGTTTTCTTCTATTTTTTTCCCTAAGGTTTCTTCAGATGGGAATTTACCACAGCCAGTGGCTTCTGCTCCAAGTCGAGTGGCAGCTGTAGGTCCTTATATCCAGTCCTCTACTATGCCACGTATTGCTTCCAGACCTGAGCTTTTGGTGAAGCCAGCATTTTCAGATGGGACACAAGCTTTGCAGGTACCTGACGGGCCACTGAAAACACAAACACTGCCCAATATGAGAGCTGGGAACAGTTTACAAGTTAAAGCTCCTGCAGGTAATAGCTTACAATTAATATTTCTTATGCAGACATGTTTTGTTTTCTTCCTTTACAGCTCTGTTCTGATGTTTTGTTTTTCTTAAAGCAAAGCTTTATTTGAGGTATCAGTCTTGCTACTTGCAATTTTTCCTGCACCCGTGAATATATTTTAAAAGCACTGAGGTTCTGTGATTCAATGTTAAAAATCAGGTAAATCTATTAGTGAGCACTTTGAGTTGTTATACAGTGTGGAATGTAGGAGGATTTTTCTGTAAAGTAATTATTCTTTTTATTTATTTTGAAGTTCTCCTAGAAACTGCACAACAGTGTGCTTTGAGTTTCTAGAGGCAATTTTAGTACATACCTGGTAGCAGTCTGGTGCCTGGATTTAAAAACTGGCAAAGCCAAATTTTCCGATTGTGCATTTTGGAAATGACACATGTAAAAGATCAACCAACATGACAAGAAATTTTACAAAGGAGGCAGTTGCTTGTAGCACAGAAATAGCAGTAAAGTTATTGACTTGCTGATGAGTGAGGTTTGGCCTCTCCTACTTGGAGAGTTAATGGAGATTTGTTGGCTTCTCTCTGTGGCTTTCTGAGAGGCAGTGCAGTTCAGTAAGAGAAGTCTGGAGAAACTCTGGGTATCTCTTCTGTGCTGTCCTGGGAGAGGACTCCCTTTTCATCTGGGAGAGAAGACAAACACTGATCTTCCCAAAAGCAAGAAGTGGAGACTGAGCTTGTAGAATAGTTCTGGTTATTTTCTATCTCACTTCCTCCATCTCCAGTTCTGGCAGATATTAAAGTGACCATTGCACAAAAGCAGTTCTGAGTGTCTCTTGCCGTATTGGAGAATGGAGGATTGTTTCTTTTTGTTTGGTTTGCTGATCCTAAAACTACACTGGAGTGGAATTTAGGCTCTAGACCACACAAAATTTGAATTTTTGCTAGAGGAATGTGTGGTGGTTAGCTATTTGAACTAAAATATAACTTCTTATTCTTTAGCATTTGGACAAAAGGACTGCTTTCCTACAGGGAGTTTTTGGTACTTGGTCAGAATGGAACTTTTCTCCTGCTGCTTATTATTACTGTTTGAATTTAACATTACTTAGGTTATTTAGAATTTAGTAGGAAGAATTTGGTGAAATATTTAATAGCAGATTGCAAGCATTTTGTTAGTGATTTTTGCAGATCTGGATGTCTACTCCAGTGAATCTAAAGGCCAGCTTTAATGCAGAACCTATATGCACATTAAACACACAGATGATTTTTCTACTGTTTTGGATATCACTTGCAGGGTCTGTCTATGCTTTAAAGCATGGTGTTTTTCTTTGCACAATATATCTTTTTTTATACTTAACATTATATCACTTAGCACAGATGCTCAAGGAAAGTTTCCTACTAACTGGAAATAAGCCAATCTAGAGAAGTTTCTTTTTTGAATGCTCTAAGTGCAGGTGTGTGCTACGACAAAGAGTTTTGCTGCTGCTTTTGGTAGTTGTTCCTGTACTTTGTTTGCATTCTCTTTTTAAAACAAATGAATGAAAGTTTATAATGATAGGTTTTATAGCAGTTAATATCTGTGTGATACTTTTACATTGTCTAGACCTGACTCTTACAGAAAAAAAACCCCTATTTGTAATAAGTCAATAAAAACTACTATTTTAGCATAATCTGTTCAGTTTGTTCTCTCCTAGGTTCTGTGGTCCCCAATACAAAACCTTCCCCATCTGTCCCTGACTGGAGTAGTTCAAATACAGACAATCATATTAGTCAAGGTTCAGCCTTGACTTCAGGAAAAGGAATTGTGACAAGTGAAGGACAAGGTATGTTCTTATGTGCTTGGCTAATCTTAAAATACAGATATTCTAGTTGATGATATTTCTCTTGTAAATGCTTCAGTAAATAATTGAGAATTCATTTAAAAGCACTAAAAAAAAATCAAAGAATGTTGCCATTGCTTTGCTATGGTGTTGCAGGGTTTTTAAGAAGAAAGAAACCAAACCCACAACTCACTTCAGGTGGTGAAGTAAATCCTAGTTCCTTCTTAACATGCCCCTGTTGAATTTGCATAATGCAGCGTTTGGCAAGCCCAGGGGCCCTTGGTGCAGGGATAGGATGGATGCAAAAAGCATCCCTTGCATACACTGTGGTAAATACTGCACAGAACAGGACTCTTATCCCTACAGTTGTGCTGTCCCTTTTGAAAGCTGTCTCCTCTCTCTTCACCAACAGCTGAAGGAGAAACTTTTTTACGAGACAAAGAGAAGAAGGTGCGTCCGTTCTCCATGTTTGACTCTGTGGACCAGTCTGCTGGGCTGGGCACACTGAGGAAAAACCAGAGCAGCGAGGATCTCCTGCGGGAAGCACAGGTATGCAAGGAGCCCGGGCTGCTGCTTTCCATCTGCCAGAGCTTAGCCTCAGCTGTTCTAATGTGGCTGGCAGAAAGCTCTGGAAAGTACTGAGGTCAGCTTTTAAAAGACTGCTTTTGAGGAAAAAAGTCTGTTTGGCTTTTGATGGCAGTTGCTAACTCCAAATCGTTCTCTGCAGTCACTGTGGTGAGAATCTACATTTTGGCTTAATACATGAAAGAGGCTGTATTATTTGTATTAGTGTGTATGCGTATATATTTTCCCCCAAAGATACAAAGAGACATTTGCATGTTGTTTGTTTCACTCTTTAATGCAACAGTGTCCTTCAGATGTTTGATAGCAGCAAGACTTCCCACCTAAATTTCGGCACAAGGGCACAGTTTGATCAGGTTGGAGAGAAGTAACCTACAACTGGGGATGACAAGTGCTTTGTTGGAGAGCAGCCTCTTGCCAGCCAACTGTCTCTGATATCTCTAGAGAAATTACTGTGTCCTGCCATTGCTCCTGTTTTAAACACAGCTGTTGCAGAAAGAAAGAGAATAGGCTCAAAGTGTATTCAAACAACAGTGGTGACAAAATGTTTCAAGCAGTTTCTTCTTGTTTACAATGATGTTGTAAACATTATTGCAGCAGTAGTACAAATAAGATACTGTGTCATTGTTTGAGGGTCTTTGGTCCTTCACAGCAGCACTCCTAAACCATGTTTAAGCTTAATGAAATTTTTTTGTCTTTCAGACAACCAATAAAAATGTAACCAAGGTGCCACCACCTGTCCCCACTAAACCAAAACAGATAAACTTGCCTTACTTTGGTCAAGCCAGTCATCTGCAACCTGCTGATACAAAGCTGGATGGAAGCCTGCAGAAGCTGCCTTTGGCTATTGCAGCTATGGGGAACAAGCAAAAACCAGTGGCACAGCAGCCTTCCCATCCTTCTCAGCAGATACAGCAAAGAATTTCAGTACCTCCTGCAGGTTCTTCCTCTAGCCAGGATCAAATTCTTCCTTCCTCTAAACAGGAGAGTCCCCCAGCAGCAGCTGTGAGACCTTTTACTCCTCAGCCATCCAAAGAGACTTCACTGCCACCATTTCGAAAGCCTCAAACTGTGGCTGCAAGTTCCATTTACAGCATGTACACCCAACAGCAGACTCCTGGGAAGAACTTCCAGCAGGCAGTGCAGAGTGCTTTGACAAGGGCACAGACCAGAGGATCACACTTCCCAAGTGGTAAGCGTGTGGCTCTCTCCCTCTCTTCTACCTGATAAACCTCAGATAGATGTGCTTTCCACCTGGGCTGTGGGTATGAAGCTGTTCCTTGGGGAAACTGGGTGGGGGCAGCTGTAACGATCTTAGGTGGATCTTCCATGCTGTGTAAGAGTGTTAACAAGAAGTGCAGAATGTCTGTTTCGCATTTGCAAGATAACTGTATGGTACATCTGGTTACCAGATTAGTTCTGTTCAGTTTTTTGTATTCTGCTTCTTTACCCTACATAAAGAATACACAGCCTGATTCACCTTTCTTCTTTGTTGTTGTTTTCTTGTTGATCAAATATTCAAACTTGTTTCCCTCCCCACCCCTCTCTGAACTGCTCCACAGTGTACGGCAAGCCCGTGATGGCAGGAGCTGGGGTACAGAACCAGCTGCCGCAGACGGAGAACATCTACTCCAACCTCCAGGGCAAGCCAGGCAGTCCAGAGCCTGAGATGGAAACAGCAGCCTCTGCTCACGAGAACCACGAAGCAGAGCGGATACCCCGTCCCCTGAGCCCGACCAAATTGCTGCCTTTCCTCTCCAACCCCTACCGCAACCAGAGCGATGCCGACCTGGAAGCGCTGCGGAAAAAGCTGTCCAATGCCCCCAGACCGCTGAAGAAACGCAGCTCTATTACTGAGCCAGAGGGGCCTAATGGCCCCAACATTCAGAAGCTGTTGTATCAGAGGACCACTCTGGCTGCAATGGAGACTATCTCAGCTCCATCGCATCCCTCCAAACAGACGGCATCAGCTGCCAGTCCCGAAAGCCCGGTGGAAATCCCAAATCCTTATCTAAGCACAGAATCAGAAAAAGAAACAGCTGCTTCCATGCCAGAACCAGCTATTGCTGAGGAGACAGAAAGCACAGCAGCACAGCAGAGCGAAGCTGCTCTTCCCCCTGCACCTTTGGACACTGTACCTGAGGCTGTATCAGACAGCGATGAACTCACGCAGCCCAAACTAGAAGAACCAAACCTAGAAGCTCCACTGCCACTGGAGGTGTACATGGAAGAGTATCCTCCATACCCACCACCTCCCTATCCATCAGGGGAACCAGAGAGTTTGGGAGAGGACTCATTCAATATGAGGCCTCCTGAAGTTACTGGACAGTTTTCCTTGCCTCCTGTAAGTATTTGTTAGTTTACAATTGGGGTGCCCTGTCAGTAAATCATCTCAAGTGCTGCCATAAACCCTGTGCATTGTGTTGTAGAGCTCAAGCAGATGTGGCAGAACAGTCCCACAGTCTAAAAGTCTCTCTGTGGTTATCTGTTCTATTTGTGTGCTGCTCTTATCTCCAGACTGCATGACAGTAATAAAAAGTCTCTCTTATTCCTAGAATTAATGACGTGATGAAACATTTCAAATGGAATACACAAATAGTAGAACTCTTCAGAGCTATAAAGAAGATTCCTTACAGAAGTCTGCCTACACCCAGATTTTGCTTCCTTTTTAAGACACATTAAAGCAGATTTTTTTTCCCTTGAAATATACAGATACAGATTTCACAAGCCTTTTCCACTATTGCTAGTATGAGCTGGAAACTAATTTTCTTAGTCCTGGATTGCATTTACTTATCTGAAAGTGCCTTGCTTGAAAAATATGGAGGGAACAGACTTCTTTAGTTTTTGCCTTAAAAACTCATTTGTAGACATCAGCTGTTTGTTTTTCTTCTACTGAATGTTTTCTGAATTTCTTTGGAGCCTGATTCAACATCAGTCTACTCTCAAGTTGCATCAAATTGGGGTCTCTTGGGGCTAGGAGGAGGCAGAGTTTTTACCATTTTATTTTGCAAATTTGTATCTGTGTGTATGATATTATCACACTGTTGTAGAACAAAAATGCTTAATGTTTTTGGTTTCTCAAAGAGTTTCTTTAGAAACCTATCATGAATACAGTTTTGATAACTTGATACATGAAAGTGGTTTTTTCCTCTATCACTTCAGTGCAGAGGAGTTAAAAGCTTTAAATGTGCATTTTAACCTTGTAGGTTGTGCGTGGAGTAGACATTTCGTGTGTTCATGCTTTAAAGATTTTGTTCTTGCTCCCTTTTACAAAGAAACTTGGGTGGTAGGATTTCCTGAATTTTAAGAACTCATTTCTGCTTCGTTTTGTAATAATTCTGCAATGATGAGAAGAAACCAGCCCAACTTCTTGATTTCATATTTAAATCTGTGGGTTGTGCTGCCAGGCTTACTCTTGAAAAACCCCCTACTTTTGATAGGATGTACAAATTACAGGCAGAAGAGTATTTCATGGGAATCTCTACTTATATATCTTATCTCCACATGCCTGCTCTTGCAGAATATGAGTCAATTCTATTCATCTTTGCCTGGACATCTGTCAGAAATTTACATACCCTCGTGAATAGTCCTATTGCTGCTGCCCAGCCAGCTGGGCGAGCGCTGAGCTAATGCAAGTGTGTTCCCTAAAGGAAAGGGAACTCAGCTATAGAAATACTTGATTTCCAGTATCCATGGGAGCATCTAAAGTAACTCTACACTTGGTACTATATTCTTCCCAAAACTGTTTTCCATCACTGTTTGCTCCTGCTAACCTCTGCTATACTTACAAAAACATTAGGAACTTTACATCGGCGCTTGAAGTAGTGTACTCTGTGGAGTGTGCTGCTTGGTTGGTGTAACTGCTGTGAGAGTTAATGCTAAAATCATCCAAACAACAAGAAAAAAAAAAAAAAAGCATCTTTTCCTGATCTTCAGGGATTTGGTCGTTTCACTATTCTGGTGATGTTTGATCAAGGTAACTTCTGTATAGAGTTAAATAGTGACCTTGTCCAGAGATCTTTCGTAACATGCCTAACCTAATATATTCATAATGTGTTTGGAAATTGGTAAAAATGGTATAAATTTCATATTAAACACTGCTTTGATCGTTTCTGCTTTCATTCTCAAATAAGCAGTTTTATATTATTGTTCTTGCAGGAAAAAAGTGCCTGTAACTTGTGTTACCTTTTCACAGGGGAAGAGGACGAACTTGCGTAAGACTGGCTCCGAGAGGATTGGGCATGGAATGAGAGTGAAATTCAATCCCCTGGCATTGCTTCTGGATTCATCTTTGGAGGGGGAGTTTGACCTTGTGCAGAGAATAATTTATGAGGTACCAATGCTAATTTGTAAGACAAGGAATTTCAATCCCAGTTGAAACTGGAAAGTTGTAGCTTTTGTGGATTAGTGCAGAACCTAGATCTGTTCTTGAGGAGATAAATCCTAACAGGTTCTAAGTGATCATACTTGGAGGCTGATTTTAAGTGTGTTAAATCCACAGTGGATTTTTAGCATCAAGACTACAAATTTGCAAGGCAACTTTTTCTCATTTTTTAGTGTAATGTTTCATACCCTGTCTGGCATGTTACCAAATAATTTGTTAAGCAAAATCCATGTGAACTTTGCTCACAGTTAAATAGACATATATCAGAAATTTGTTAAAAATACTTTTAGTAAGTTACCAAGATCCTGTTTCTCTGAACCACACTTTTAAAGGGAGACTGCAAGCTTAAATGTGAGTCTTGTTGCAGAACTGGTGGTGGTTGTACTCTTCTGCCTATTGCTCATGTCTTTCCTAGAAATATGTCACAAATCCGTATTTCAGAGTGAGACAACTGATTCTTATATGAGAAGAGATGTTTATTCCAGAGAGTTTCATCTGAATGTGATTGGTTCCTTTCTGTCTGGCCAGGTGGAAGATCCTAGCATGCCCAATGATGAAGGAATCACTGCGCTGCACAACGCGGTGTGTGCAGGGCACACGGAAATTGTGAAGTTCCTGGTGCAGTTTGGGGTGAACGTGAATGCTGCAGACAGTGATGGATGGTAAGGGTTTCATTAAGTGGCTCCTTATGGATGTTCTCCACAAGGGCCCTGGCTTGGGAGCTGCTGCAGGTCCCTCAGAATGTCCTTTGCTTTGCTCCTGTGGAGCTGACAATGAGTTTTCTTTCCAAAGCAAAGCAACAGCAGTTCTCTGTGGGGCATCATATGGGACTGGGCAGAGGGGAAAATAGGGAGATTATAGCAGTATTCCCTGTATGAAAAAAACATTGTAGAGGTGGACACAGTTCTCAGGAAATTGCTCTGTTTCTTTGAGATATTGAAGACAGGTTATAATGAGCCTTGTGCTGAAATTCCCAGTGTCCTCTGTGAGCCTGTAACTTCCCTGTGCTCTGGGTAGTATCTAGCCCTGCAAACTCTCTCCAGTTCTTTGTCCAGTAATCAGACAACTTTAAACCAAAACAAAGTGGAAAACCACAACGTACAAACTGGTTTTGCAACTGACAATGGGTTACAAATCCTTTTTACAAATAACTAGGGAGATTATTTACGAAAGGCTGGTGCAGGGGGTAGTGGTTTTTACTATTATTTCTGCCTGTAACAGAAGTGTTTGAGGCCTAAGACTGAATAAAGATGCTTGTGATCCCTCAACCTCAGGGGTTATCCCAATTACCTGCACTTGTCACGAAGTCAAACCTTGAAGTAATTATCTAGATTGTAAGAGGCATGAATGTCAGAAAGATTTGAGTGGGTTTTTAAATATTGATTAATTTTTAAATTTTTAGTGCCTTAATGAATGTTCCTAAAATGTTAATAGATTAAAAAAAGGTAGAATAGCTGGAGATCTGCATGGAAACCTAGCTTTAGGGCTCAAGCAGCCCTTGGTGTAGCTCCTGTTATCTGTGGAAAGCTGTTGACGTGCTGGGTTAAGTGCTGTGCTGGGAAGCCCTCACAGGGCAGGGCTGATTTTGCTCCCAGGGCTCTGTGAGCACTCCATGAGCAGTGGGAGTGAAATGCCATCCTTTTGTCCTTGCCTTGCAGGACCCCTCTGCACTGTGCAGCATCCTGCAACAACGTGCAGGTGTGCAAGTTCCTGGTGGAGTCGGGGGCGGCCGTCTTTGCCATGACCTACAGCGACATGCAGACGGCCGCGGACAAGTGCGAGGAGATGGAGGAAGGCTACACGCAGTGCTCCCAGTTCTTGTATGGTGAGTGTCATCCCCGAGTCCTGCAGCATGCCAGGGCCTCCCCTGCCACCTCTCAGTTCGTTTGTGCATGAGGAGAGGTAAATTGCACACTCAGGTTATGTGCCTGTGCCACAGGTTCCTCTTGGAAGGAGAGAGGTTTCTGCCGGCTTCCTGTCACAGAATGAGTTTCATCGAGATTAACTTTGTGATACTCACCCTGTGGAGGGGATCTGAGTAACAAAAGGTTTCCCTACATTAAAAGCTTTGAGTGAAGCGTGTGCATTGACAGATACACCAATTAGGTGAATCCTGCCACATAAGAACTTTTACATAAAAACAAAAGTGGTATGGATATGCCAGTAGGCAGTTCATAGCTGTTACCTGGTGTCTTTAAATGAGGAGTATTTCCTAATGTGCCCCTTAGAACCAAAAAAGGTATTGCCAAGTTCCTGCCTTAATGGATGTTAGTAAGCACTGAATTTGGCTTTACCTTCCTGACTTTTTTCTTCACTTGCATTTAAAAAGAAACCCCATATTCAATTTAGATTTTATTCAAATAGTAAGGCTACAGAGATACTATCTTTTAATGGAGAAAACGAATTCCCCCTAGGGTGTGATGAGAATTAGTCAGTGAGGTTTTACATTACTTTACTGTATGTTTTGTGTGTAATGAGGTTTTAAATTACTTTTCTCTGTTTTGTATGTAGCTCGTGTCCCCATGGCACCTACCAGCTGATGTGTCATCTCTCTGCAAGAGGTTAGAGTAACAGCAATGTACCACAGCAGAAAAAGCTGTAAAACTGCCTTGCTGCTTTTGTGGCACAGGCGAGATCTGAGTTTCTCTAAGCTGCTCAGCCAGCAGATTTCAAAACAGTCTGTCCAGCTGTCCTCACTAAGCTTGAAAACTGTGTCTCTTGGTGCCAAATATATCATTTTCACTAGAAAGGGAGGAAGCCTTTTTAACTGGCATCAAAATTTGTAGGCTAAGCAAAATTCCATTTGGTTTTGTGTCCAGACTCCAAGGGAGGTCATCAACACCAAATACCCAAGGAAGATTGTAGGACTAGATAAAAAACAATAACACTTGTCTAATGTTTTAAACTGGTTTTAGCTCATATCTGAATTAAGAGATGGTATCTTTGTGTTGAACAGCTCTTGAGGGATTTCTTTCAGGAATTTGTCTAATTCTTAAATTTAGGTAAACTGCCCACGACATCCTGTGGAAAAGGAGGTCCGTGGTCTCAATATATACAGCATGAAGAAATACATTCTTTTTGTTTGTGGAGTTTTTTATGATGTGTCATCTGGTGATCTCACTTGCTACTCTGTACTTTGTTGAGTTTGGGATCTTTTTTGTGTCATGAGATACTTTTTGATGGGTCCTGAAAGGACTGTAAGGCTTTGGCATATTGCCAGTTTTTTCCAGATTGAAACCACTGAAACTAACTATCTCTTGATATATTAGCTGTTCAGCTACCAAAGTTCCATATTGTTCCATTAGAAATTAATAATACTGCTAAGACTGGTTCTGGTTGCCTGTAGTTACTGTAAGAAATTATTGTCTGCCTAAAACTACTTCTGTAATAGGAGTTTGGGAATGTGTATCTGTTTCCAGAACTGCACTAAAACCTGGCCCTCTAAACTCATTATTAAGCTAATAAACCCTGATGTAATTAATTGATTCACTTAATCTTTTTTCTTGCAAATGATGTCCAATATCAAGTAAGAGGTACGGGTAGGTTGAAATAAAACCAATAATCCTTTAGCACTGATTAAAGGACAGGTCTGATGCTGCTTAAGTACAGAATTTTTCACTTTCTTCAATGTAATGCGTGTGCTGTCTCTGAGTGTGTTTGCCCCACTACCCTGGTGTGACTATTAACACCCCTTTAGGAGACCAGATGCCCTGTGTGAACCTTCTTTGTCTGGTTTAATGCTCAATCCTCAATCTTCCCTTCCAGCTGGGTACAGAGCACAGCTCTGACCAAACCTCTAATTACACCAAATGCAAAGCAAGGGAAGAGTTTCTCTGAGCAGAGCTTATCATGCACTGGAAATAATTCAGTTTTATGTGCTGAGCTGGTGTGCAGAAGTAAAGGACTTGATTTGAGCAGGCTCTTCCTTTAGCAGATGTAGGTGGTAATCTTGTACAGGATGTTGTAGTAGGTACATGATGGAAAGGGAAAGGACAAGTTTTATGATGCAATGTGCTCTTTGTTCCTGAAAATACCAAAACCAAGCAAAAAAATCCCAGTAGGACTCAATATTTTAAAATAATTACCTAAGAGAAAATCAACTGGTGTACAAACAAAGATACCTTTTCCAGTTTTGTGCTTAGAGGCTGAGGAATGTGTACAGAAAGAAGAGTATCATCTCTGGCTACAGCTGTAAAATGGGCAAGTTCTAAATAAAACTGCAGGGTCTATGTGTGTACTCCAAAATACCTTGGTCCAAAAATAATTTAACAGAATTGTGTTTCTGAAAGCAGTGTTTAAAACAACAACAAAAAAATAAACACCATGTTAGAAATTAAGAACTGCTGAGATAAGTGCTTGAGTTAACCAAAAGCAGCTGCAGAGTAGCAGGCAAATCTTTCAGGTACAGGTCTGAGATGCAACTTGCTTTAAAGTTCTGAAATAAAATGACCCAGGTGGCAAATGTCATTTTGATGCTTGTGATGTCAATGGAGGTCAACCTAAGCAGGAATTGCTATCTCCCTGTGACAGAAAGAGAGAACCATTGGACTAAGAGTACAGAAAATGGTTTTTGACCATCACTTAGGTCTAGAAAGTGTGAACACAAAAATATAACCTTTTATCAATCAGTGCTGCTCTCCCCATTTGCCTTGCATTTTTTGAACGTGTGTAAGGAAGGAATTGTCTGTTGTAAGTAACTTCACAAAGCCACTTCTTCTGGGCAGGCAACAAGGTGCCAAGCAGGTAGGAATTGCTTGGGGTTTTTTCCTGTCCTGTCTTCCAGTAAGAATAAAGGAATCTTCCCTCCTGTTGTCCTTTCTATTTATTTATTTTCTTTCCAATTTAGCTGCTCTGTGTTTTCAAACTTGCAGGAGTGCAGGAGAAGATGGGCATAATGAACAAAGGAGTGATTTATGGGCTCTGGGATTATGAAGCCCAGAATGATGATGAGCTGTCCATGAAGGAAGGAGACTGCATGACAATCCTGCGCCGGGAGGATGAGGAGGAGATTGAGTGGTGGTGGGCACGGCTGAACGACAAGGAAGGCTACGTGCCCCGAAACCTGCTAGGGGTGAGTCCTGGCTGCTTCTGGAACCAAAAAAACCCCACCCTGGGATGTGGAGTGTACACAGCATTGTGTTCTCATGGGATCTCTTCCACTGAAATGCAGCTTTAAAAGTCAACAGGAAGGAGCTGACATTTTCCATCTTTGTTTAGGGAGTTGAATACCTTGGCAGAGTGGGTTAACCCTCTGTTTAGGGTACTTAACACAGATTAATGGGTGCACAAAAGAGCAACATGTATACCAGCCTGCTATACACAGCAGGCCCTAATAGCAACCTTGTCTCACCATCTTAGAAAAGCCCCTTTTATCCAAACATGATGTGTGAATAAGATTTTACTGAGCATGTTCTCAGGGACATGGTGTGATTTTGGGGCTGTCCTGGGTAGGGCCAGGAGCTGGACTCAGTGACTCCTTGAGGGGTGCCTTCTGACTCAGGATAGCCTATGATTGTTGGAGAATAAAACTAGTTTTCTCTGTTTCAAAAAAGTGATGTACTGGCACAAAGGGCCTTCAGAACTGAAAACTGCATGAAGAGTGTGTCATGAGTCCTTGCCTGTGTACACAGGGCACTTTTTGGTCCAAGGAGATAAACACTCCAAAAATCTAGGTCAGCTTTTTTCTAGTGTTGGGAAACAGATCACATTGCTCAGTAAAGGCAGATCTTTTGTTTTCTCCTATGCTTTTTAAGTAACAGTGAACCATATGTCCAAGGCCTTACATAAAAGGCCTCTCCTTCTGTCATCACCTTTTGTACTGCCTCTTTTATTAAAAACAACTGTGTACAAATAAGATACTTTCAATTATGTCCCTGTATTTCTCCTCATAGCTGAGTTGCTGGAAAACTACAGCAGATGGACACATATATAAAAATTCCATTAAGCTTTTTTCTACAATTCTCGTTGCCCTGGTGCTGGAGATAAGAGGTTCTCCAAGATTAACCACTGTGAATTTTAGCTGATTGATGTATGATGGCTTGAAAGAGGCTGAACCTCCTTCCTCATGCAGATAATCCTTACTCTTAAACTGGTTGGATTTTGCAGAGTGACTCTATCTAATGCAAAATCAGTTTTCATTTCTGTATCATTTCCAGGTCAGGCCTACACACCATGTACAGTAAAATCCTCCCTAACACAGTATTTCTGCTCAGTCTTTTCCTCTCCAAAGGAAACATTTCTAAATTGAGAGCAGCCATCAGCCCTGCACAGTAAGGTCAAAATGGCAGCTTTTTGGTTTTTGCCTGCCCCGGGGTGAATTGTGCATGTTTGTTATAAGCTTGTGCTTTCAGCCTGAGCACAGGTCTGTAAGAACACAAGGAGCATCTCTGCTTCTAGGAAAAAAAAGCACAAGGCAGCACAGCTTAAACTGGGGATCACAACTCACTTTTGTAAGCACAACACAATCCCAACAGAATCTTTGGGGAAAACTACAATATTTATTAATTGTGCCACTCCTGTGTATCTGTTCAGTCGTTCTAGTGCTGCCACTGAAATATCCTGTGGTGATTCTCCAAAGCAATTACCAGCCTCTTAATATAGCAGCTGAATTCTAGGCTATGATGTTCACCAAAGAGGAAAATATTTGGTAGATTAATATATTCCTTAAGTCTTTATCATAGTTGCTTTATCCTTTTGCAGGCAGGTCTACTGTATAAAAACAAGGATTAAATTATCTGTATCAGTGCTCTACCCTTGTTAGTGACTCCCTAGCTCCCTAAGCCAATAAGATGATGCTGTCAAAGGGACTCTTTTGAACACTGTCAGGTGTTCTGATACTGTAATTGACTGACTTTGCCTCTGAGAGTGGTGAAAGCACAGCAGGCTGAGACAGACCTTGTGGTGAAGTTGTTGGCCTTGTCTGAGTCATTGAGAAAAGAAGAAAGCCAGAGTCTGGTTAAAGAGAGAAGGGGCCATCTTTAAGGAGAGCTTTAGATGAGGAAACCCAGGCTGTGATGCAGACATGCATTGCCATTCAGAGCATGGAGGATTCATCTCTCCTAACTGGAGGAAGTGTATCCTGTTTTCCCATGCCAGTGGCTGTGCTTTTCACAACAGTAGCTGTTCCCTGAGCCCTTCCACGTGGGAGCCAACAGCTTCCCAGGCACCTTGTCCCTGTTGTGTGCTGTCCCAAGCTGTGTCCTGTCAGTTGTGCCCTGCGCAGGCCAGGGTGTGTGAGCAGCACAGGGCCCAGGGGGCAGAGGCTGGCAGGTCCCAGTTTGCTGCTGGGCAGGTCACTGATGGAACTGGCCCCCCACCCTCCCCTCCCTAAAGCACAGCTCCTCGTCCTTCTGCACACAGATGGTTCCAGCTTGCCCAAAGCTATGCAGACATAAAAGCTGATAGGCACTGAGAGAAAGCAAACCAGACTTTAATACCTCTCTGGTCCCATTTATAAAACAGGGAACAATCCCACAGTTCACTGAACACAGAAGTCTCTTGACTTACAAAGCCACGTGCTTTTCCTGGCCCACCCATCTGGGCAGAGCTGAAAGTCCTCAATTATGTGCTGTTCAATACCTTCCTTTTCTACTGACGTGGCTGGTATTTTTTTAAGCTTGCCTAAGACTGCTAAATTCATATTTGTTAGTTTATAACCATATTTATTTTTTATAACCACATTTTTGCTACTATGGATTACATTAGAATTGTAGTACCAAAGAGGGTTTTTGTTCCTTTATTTTTTCTTTTAAAAAATAACCTTTTTAAGTATGAAAATTTTAAACCTCATTTCTGTTTTACCCTCAGCTGTACCCAAGGATTAAACCTAGACAAAGAAGCTTGGCATGAAATAGTACAGAAGCCAGATTCTTGAAGTACTAATCATGGATAACTTACGGGGAAAAAAGTCCATTTTGTGTTGGTTCCAATATCATGAGACTTATTTCAATGACAATGTAATTTGAAAGCTATGAAGAATGTGCTTTGAAAACAAATGAAGGATTGATGCATTAGCAAATGGATGAGGGCATTGTACAAGATGAAATAATGCTTACAAGCAAATGAAATTCTGCTGCCTTCGGTCGAATCAAGCCATTATGTTCAAGTACCCACTCGGATTTCTTCAAACATGGCAGAAGAGAGTTTCACTTTTTTTCTGCATTAAATACAAGGACCTTTTGAATTTGCCATTGAAGGAATCATCATGAAACAGATAACTTGGCTTTGTCCAAATTTATCCCAAGGCTTTTTCCAGATGGGAGAAATTAAAGTATGTGCACAGCACCCAACTGCTTATTGCTGGAAGCAGAATGTTTGTTAAAAGAAGCTAAAAAAACTGAAGTGCATCTGAAGAGTGACAACCACATGACCAATCCATTAAGCAATAACTTTAAAACAAGCTGTAGCATCTTAGAAATTCTATGTATTCAAAATATCACGTGCTGTAACAGACATGTAGTTTTAGATTCCTCTTTTTACAAAGAGCCTCATGTATTTATTGTATTTTGTACTTTGAAGACTAAATGTAGAAACCCTCTGTAGTCCTTGACAACTTATTTGTTTTTACTCCACTTCTTTACTCCACCATTAAACTTTTGTCTTCTCTTAAGCTTTAACTCTGGGTATTGTAATGGTAATTTTTATTAGAAATGTTACCAGTAAGACACATTGCTGTTTTTCATTACACTAACTTCCAACTGCTTTCTGTGTGAAACTGAACCCCTCCTCCCCCCTCCTTTCAAGGCAGTTTTCCTGCATTTAAAATTAAGCTGAATCTGTTAGTTGCACATAACCTTTGTTAACCTTAAAAGCTAAGGGACATACTTTAGAAAAAAAACCACCTTGGTACAAATATTTTCCAAATAAAGCCTTTCCTATGGAGCTATCCTTTCTATCTCTCTAGTTGGCAGTAATTTGATAATGAACAGTATTTAACAGAGGAGCAAATAGTTCCCTAAGGGTGTTTAGGAAGTGCCTCACCCTGCAGGCTCAGGTTTTCCTACTAGGTAAGTCTTACTGCTTTCTGAAAAGGTGTCCATAAGGAAGAAATTGCTTGGAAGGAGGAAGACACAATTCCTCAGATGGGGAAACTAAAGGCAGCAGCAATTGGCTCGTGGTCACAGCCTCTGATTGCAGCAGGCTGGGTGTGGGGCATAGAGTATCCATTACCTATCTTAGAAACCTTTAGCTGTTCAAGCATTAATCTTTGAAAGTATCATCCTATCTAACATTTCATTAACTGCCACACATCCACAATCAGCTCCAGAATGCTGGTTTTCCCCTTTAAAAGGCAACAACTTTCTGTTCCTGAAGGCAAAAGCTCTGCATGTGCACTGGGATGATCTTAAGGAAAAAAAATTGCTTATTTTCAGCAGAAATAAGTCTGGCACACTTTATTTCTAATTTTTAAATTTTTATTTAAATACTTTCTTATATTTCAAAGGAAGATAAATAAGATACAGGAACTCAAGATTCCACCTGGAAAGCACAAGCTTTTCTCCTGCTCCAGGCACATCAATGCTCACTTTGGTCAAACATGTACTTGCTGCTCGAATTCTTTAAAGAATGTTTAACTAGAATAGTGCTGGGGCTTGACACAGAACATACAAGGGACCCCTATCTCTGAGTACAGGTGTTAAGATATGCAATACTGTCTCTTTCCTAATTTCAGATATGGAGGATGTTGTTCAAAAAGCACCTTTCTTAAACCAGATTGTCAAGCTATAATGAGCTTTGCTTCCTGAAGTCCTGTAAAATGCCTTAAATACAAAGATATTAGCAAAGCAGTATTTTCAGAACTTGCACTGAGGATTCATACTAAATGAAAGCCTTTGGCCAGAGGCTACATGATAGTAGGCACAGACTGTCAGACCCATAAAAATGAGGTTGCAGCTTCTTCTGTTGAAGTAGAATGCTTTTCTTCTTGCAATGTGTAAGTTAAGGCACGTTCATGTTAGGATATTACTTGTATGTAGCTTGATTATCTTCACCTGATCATGCTCTTGCTGAGCTCTCAAGCTGATGCCAGTGGCTCAAATGACAGTAAAACATAACCACTGTAACAAGAGACAGAGGAAAACAAGGTTAAACTTAGTAAAAAGACCTGTAGCAATCATGCATAGTCCCATTTCTAGCATAAAGTCAGCCTGTTGTTACAGAAGTAATTTTAGGATCTTTCCCGAGTGATTTAAATTTATATCTCATTTAAATCAGAGTTTTGGGATTCTTAGGTGCAGAAATAAGTTATGTTCAGGTAATAACCAAGTCAAACACGTGTAGGAGGGTGCTTTTCTCCAAACATATCCTTTCTGCAGGGCACAAAGAAGCAGACATGAGCAAGACTGTGAGTCTTGCCTATACAACTGCACCTACATTTTGCCCTGTTGACAGAAAAAGCAGGGAAGAAGCCAGAATTACTGCCAGTAAAGGGATAAAGGGCTTCTGGTTCAAGTAACCTTGTCTGTCTGTTAGAGAATATGTTGTGATGTAGGTACATTTTTAAAAGGTAACCTTTCTTAAGGCTGCTTATAAATACACAAAGTAGATAAATCCAGCACAAATGTGAATTCTTATAACCAGCCATCCTCAGTCAGAATGGAGCAGGACAGACTCTGCATTCCCCCCCACTTTCCCACAAAAGATGAAAACAAAGGTTTTAGAGCTAAATGAACTTACATTAACAAGGTTCAATTCTATCGTCCCACTTTTCTCAGTATCCAGTTTTCTAAACATTTCTGTGATGGGAGAGAGATGACAGACAAGGGTGAATATAGGAACTAATTTGAAAGTCTTCCCTTTCCTTGGGCTTCAGGATCAAAAAGGAATTTATTTAGTCCCAGAATCTAAAACTTGACAGTGGCCCACACCCCAAATCAGAAAGGGCCACTCTAAAGTCTTTGTGCAGGAGCAAGACTGAACATTTTTAATTGTTGTCTAGCATTTTTCACTCAACATAGAATTGTTTGCAGGGAAGACTGGCTGTGGTTCAGCAGCCTGGCCTAAAAGACTGACTCCTAGATCTAGGACAAGCATGCAGACTGGGGTGCCAGATTAATATCTCAGATTTTAATTTGTCTTAATACCTTACCCTGGGCTTCTGGACAGTTCTGCCTGGGCAGGCATCCTGCTGAAATCACAAGGCAGCAGAGCCTGTCTGGGTACTAAGCATGTACTCACTGAACAAGGTTTCAAGCCGAATCAAACACCGCACGAAGTTATCAAAGTCAAGGATGAGATCCTCATCAGCAAAACGAGCCACGATGACCTGATGTAACTGGCAGTTCAGTTTGAACCCTGAAAATGCAATGCCAAGGATTTAAAAGACTCTATTTCCAAAGAGTGAACATTGGTACAAAATGAAATGCCTCGTCTTCTGTGGTGGCAGGAGGGAAAGGCTCCAGAGTACCCACAATTCAGGAAGTTAATTTGGGATTGTATGGCTCTGGGATAGCCCCTCACTGTCCTAACTCAGATTTGCCCTTCAGTGGTTGCAGCAGCAAACTGGCTTTTAACATTCCTGAGAACATCAACCCTTGGTCAAGCCAATTCCATTCCCTTGGTCACAGTATCCCAGTTACTGGTTCATGCCAAACCCTCTATACCCAGAGGGACTCACTGGAAGACAACATCATGCTGCTAAGAGACCAGAGTGCTGCAGTTATTTGTGCTTCTCCAAAAGCTGCTCACTGAAGAAAATAACTGCAAACCTGTCACTCCTTTGAGATGCTTTTAGTGTGTGTGCCTGCATGGCAGGACAAGAGCCCAGGCTGAGCATCTGCATCAAACAGAGGCCTCCAGGTCTGGGAACACAGCATTTTTCAGCTTACCAGTGATATGCAGCAGCCTAGTGAGCATCTCTCAACCCTGCTTGAAACTGATGTAACCCTATAAAAAGATCAATATAAATACCTGCTGCTTCCAGTGCCCTCCTCATCTCATACGAGTTCATGGTACCCGACCGATCCACATCAATTTCCCTGTAAATTTTCTGCAAAACACAAAACCCAAAGTGAAACCTTGACAATCATTCAGAGCGTGGTTTGGCTTCTGGCAGAAGGGAAACATTCTGAAATGCACCCTGCATGTTACTTAAACCACTTTGCAACATTGGTCTGAAGGACTTGGTACTTACATCCATTTCTTCTAAGAGGGGCTTTAAAAAGTAAGGGGTTTTTTTACTGCAGCAGCCAGAGCAGATAAAGACAAAATCTGGGGGGCTGAGGACACACAGTCCCTGCTCTGGGAAAGGTGACTGTGCACATTGTATGGTGCAAACCAGTCTACAGCCACTTGTATGTGGGATTGTTCTCCCAAAGTGGTTGTGCCTTACCTGGTACTTCTGAATCTTTGTCCAGAGGGTGTGGAACTCCTTCAGTCCCAGTTTGCCACTCCCATCATTCTTCTCTGAGCTAAGGAAACTTCTTCAGAGGGAAGAAAAAGGGGGTTCCCCTCCCTGTGCTGGGTTTACTTGCATGAGCAGTTGTGACTTAAAAAAAAATTGCAAACCAAAAAGGGATTCGAATCCTCTCTGAAGGACTCGTCCTCTCTCCAGGACTCATCCTGTTGAATATACAACAAGGTGTATTCAAGGTTTCTTTCTAAATCATTAAGATCATCAATTTAAACTATGACCAGTTCACAAGCTCTTTGTGCACCCCCACTGCAGGTCTCTGTCTTTTCACTACAAGTATAAACCAGCCAGGATGATGCCATTTTGTCCTGTGTAGTGCGTTCAACACCTGCAGTTACTGGAGCACAAGTTCCAGGTCTGGATTATAAACAGGAAAAGCCACAGCCAAACCTGCTATTTGGAGAATTTCAGCTCTTGAGCAAACAGCTCTAACAAAAGAACCTGGTTGAGGCATTGCTCCCAAAACCTGCCAAGGAGTCCCTATGGACTCCTGTATTTTACACCAAATTATAGAAGAGTATCATCTTGTGTTGGTAATTTTCCCTTTTTCCAACTCTGCAATTCAACTCCCACTGCACAGAGAAGCTGAACACAACTATTCTTAGACCTGATCCTTCATCCTACGCTTTTGCCTGTATTCTTAGGAGTAAAAGCTCCTAAAATCCTGCGTACTCTCTGCTTCCTGCACAGCATGTCAAAACAAAACCCTGTATTTGCTTCCCTCGTTTTCTATTTGCTAAGTCCCCGTGGCTTTGTGATGCTTTTGCCAACTCCAGCCAGATAACAGAGAGGTGAAACCTTTTCCCACCTTTTCCCAGCACAAACATCACTTTGTCCCCAGCTAAACCAGACCACCCAACAGCTGGGAAGGCTTCCAGGCAGACTGTCTTGTTTGACAGTGGATTTTCCCATTGCCTGGGATAATGCACGAGTCATGGTGAACAATAATAGCAAGGGACTGGCTCTTTCAGGGGAATCAGGATAAGACCAACTTCTCCATCTCAGGATGGACCCACCAGGGAGCAAAGGCAGCTTCAGCACAGGAAGGGGAATATCATCTAGGACGAGCCTTAAAGGATACATCTAACAGGTCAACCATGATTTTGCATGTCTCAATACTAAAGCCATCAGATTTAATATCTTGGCCTGTAAAGAAAGAGCAAAAGACAGGATTATCACTGCATGCTGTACCACAGCACCTTCCTAAATAGCTCACGAGCTCTCTTAACCAGTGTATCCTCCCCAGCCTTTATGTGCTTCCATCGGGGGCTTCCTTTGAGCTGACAAAGAAGGTTTGGGTGCAAGTGAGCTGGGATGTGCCCCCAGGCAAACAGCCTGCTTAGTCTGGTTTGTAGGTGTGCTACAGCAGCAAGAGACAGAGGGAAAAGCTGTCCTGCCCTTACTGTCTGCCTGCAGAGTGGGCTTCTGTGCACAGACAGCGTGGACTTGCAGCCTATGGAGGTCGGCAGGAGGTGGCTTCATGCAAGGGCTGAACACGAAGCCAAGCTTGGTAGCCAGCAACACCCCACTGCTGATTACTGGCTGCTGCACACAGACATACACCACAGTCCTGACCATCTGCATAGGATTGATTGCACTTTGGAAATTAAGGAGACACTTACTTCTCTAAGCACGTGTTTCTTGTGCACTGTTTAATGGGAAGGAAAATAAAGCAGAGCCAAGCTAGGAATCTCTTCACAGGAAAAGAAGCCCAGAGTTTCAAAGTTTCTCCTCCTCCTTATGGACACCCCAGACCATTGGCTGGGCTATTGCCTGAACCGCTCCTAAGTGGTTCAATACTAAAACAGCAGCAATACCTCTCCTGATTATTATCAAGGATTATTCAAATCCATCCATCTTCCTGGCAGCCAATTCCCTGTGGCAGATGCTGGGATAAGACACCCATCTGTACCCTGCCAAAGCACACATCTTGTGAAACACCTTCTGGGCTGGCACAGCCCCAGCGTTTCTGCAGCCCCCTGAAGCGGCAGAGAGAGCACATGGCTGTGGCCATATGGAGAACAGGGCTGGGGCAGAGCCCAGGCTCTGACCCTGCCCGGTCAGTGGTGCCCTCTGTGCTGCCATGGTGATGCTGGAAACCTGCTGGTGGCCATCTGAAGCTGCTGTTGGAGGAAGGCACTTACGTCTAGCCAGGATTTTATTCAAGATGCTGCGCAGTTCGAAGGCGGAGATCTCTGCATCCTGTGCAAAAGAGGAAAACAAATTTCCCACCTTGAGCTGCAGGCACCATCTGCAGCCTCTTGATTCCTTTGGGCAAGTTGGCCAATTTCAAACATCCCTTTGAGTTCAGTTCCCTTGAATGGAAGCAAGTGGGAAGCTCTCCCCACCTCCCATTCCCAGGAGCACCACCAATTCCCAGAGATGAGCACACCCAGCTGCAAGCTGTGCCCAAGGCAAGAGCAGCCTGGGGAGAAGGCACAGCCCAGCCATATGCTCTGCCCAAGGACAGAATCCGGGCCCTGCAGAGATAAATGTTGAGCCCACAGCTCAATAGGAGCAGAGATTGTTCACCAGGAGCACTCACAAATCCGTTGTGGAAGCAGATGGGCAACTGCACAGATTATGGGATGCACAATTGTGCTCACACTTGAGCACTGACTCAGCACAAGGACTAAACTCTGTCCTGAGGGAGGCATCTCTCTTACCCACTCACCCATGATACCAGCAAGACATTACCAGAAAAACACTCACATTTCCTGCTAGCTGCCCAAAAAGCTTTTTAAAGCTGGGTTCAATGTCATCTTCATTGATCTCAGTCTAAAAGACAGAAGCAGAGCACGTCAAAAGGAGGAAAGTTTCTGCCTGAGAAAGATTTAATGCATTTCCTTGTCCTTAGTAAAAAATTTAAATGGCAAGGTTGTAGGTACAAAGTGGTTTTTCCAATGATTTTATTCAGTTTTATTTTCAGGGGCACCTTAGAATGCTGGCACTGCAAATGCTGGAAAAAACCCCCACCACACATGGGGTAGCTGCATTAGCAGGCAAAGCATCCCCAGCTCCAGCAAGACTAAACATATGGTGAGCCACTAGTTACTCCTGGAAACAGCACCACCTGCAGAAACACCCCTACTGCTGAAAGCTGCACTCCTGGATTCCTGGAGAGCAAAGGGAATTTCCTGCAACTCCAGTTAACACTTCAAAATGTACCTGAGTGTACCTATGCCTAGGAAGTGCAAGCTCTGCATCAAGGACATCACTTGTTCCCATTATATTCCTGATGATATTTCCATTTGCTTGACATCCAGTTATGGATATTGAAAGATCTTTTCCCAAAGTGGGACAACATTTCTTGATAATTGCTATAGAAAACATCACCCTGCCTAGGGAACAAGCACTCCAACCCTCCCTTACTTACAACAGAATTATCTCCATTTAAAACATTTAATTTGATATACCTCATCAAAATTGCCTTCAATTTCATCGTCTATCACCCTAGAAAGAGAAAGAAATCAATTATCAAAATCAAAACAAGTCACTTTTATGATGCTTTTCCTTCAAGCTTCAGTTCAAGAGAGATTCTTTAAAATATGGTAATGACAATGAGCATTCAAAAGTTACTGGATTAAGACACTGCATATCACAGGGAAAGCAGAATTTTGCCAGCTATGGCAACAAGAGTTTGAAAAGACAGCACAAACTGTGCAAAGTCCTGCAGAGCCACAGAGAGGATTTTGGGGCTCACGTAACTCTTTGGGGTCACTGCCTACTTAGCACAGGACCAGGTTCTTGGGTGCAATTCAAACTTTGTCTAATCATGTCTTTTTTCTTTTTTTTTTCCTCTTTAAAACAGCAAAAAAGAGCCCTAAAGTAATTCTGATGTGCCTCATGCTGTCCCCCAGGTGCTGAGGGAGCACCAGACCTACAGATGGTGCCCAAGCAGTCCTAAGGGTCCATCAAAAACTGAATGTGTCCTCACACAACAAACATCCTGGGTTTCTCACTGCTGCAGGAATATGCAGCAGAATATTACAGGAGAGAGGAAGGTTTTTGCTTGCTTTGAATCAGGGGAACCCAATACAAAAGACCCCACACTCCTTCCTGAGGCTTTAGCCCAGCTGCTCTTCAAGATGCGACGTGTCTACGTCTTTTAACTTTAATTAAAAACTAACAGGGAGAACAAAACCAAAATAAACAACAATAACAACAATCTCCCCCATGAGCCCACACTGCTGTTACATGGCCACCAAAAGCTACCTACGTGGAGTCTGCATTTTTTTCAGAGAAGACTCTGAGGCAGAAGTCCCCGTTCTTGTTGGGTTCGAAGGTGGAGGGCACGATGATGTATTCCCCTGCAGGGAGCTTGAACCGGTTCAGCACCTCCCGCAGGTTGATGAAGGTGTTGGACTTTTCCCGGGCTTTGTTGGTCAGGAAGAAGTTTTTGCTCAGATGAATATTTGTCTGTCCAGAAAACTTAGGAAAAGCAAAGAAAGGGAAAAAAAAAACCCAAAAAAACCCCTGAAGTCTGCATGTGTTCACATCTACAAATTAAAAATGTCATAGATGTGTCAATTAGCTATGTATGGGGAAAAGAAAATAAAAGAAACAAGATGTCAGTTTGACAGAACTGAAAAAGAAGAGAAAAGGGGTGGGACTCCTGAGATGTGGCTGCAAATGTATTTTGCAGATCATTGCAATAAATCATTCAGGTCATGTTTTGCTTTGCAGAGGATGATGAGTGTCTGAAGACATTGGGCAAATTCTTCCACCAACTATTTTTCTTTAAATTGAGATGGCACATGAGCCATGTCCTTCTGGTCCCCAGAGCTGGTGCCACCTGCAGCTCAGCTCTGCCTCTGGGGTCAGGCTGCCCTTAGAGCAGAGCCCGCTCATGGAGGGCTCCAAGAATAAAACAGAACAAAATAATAAAATAAAATCAAACTTGGAGTGTAACATCTTGTGAAAGGTGTCCCTGCCCATGGCAGGGGGTTGGAACTGGATGATGTTTAAGGTCCCTTCCAACCCAAACCATTCTGTGAGTCTGTGATCTTCCAGAATGAACCCTTTTTGCAGGGTCTTACAGGTGGGCTGTTTCACCTCCAGAAGCCAACTTCAGGAACGTGCATCTTTTAGAAACCTCCTCCTTCCTGTCCTCCCAGATTTTTAAGAATGAAGAAAGAATTTTTAAAACCTGTCAGACCTGCTGCATAGTGGGAGACAAAATTCCACCTTTTGGGGAAAAGGAGAATCATGGGGACTGTAGACAGAATAATTTTTCTTATGGAAATGAGATATTTGGACCACTAGGGGTGAGTGACAGAGCACTGCTAAGGCATTTAAAAGCTACATAAGAAATTTAATTAGCCAGTAGCACCCTTTCCTTTCCTGATGAAACCATACTTTACATAGAAGCCACTGGTTTGGGCACAGCCTCAGGAGCCTTGGGGTGCCCTGGCTGCTTCACACAGACCCTCACAGGGACAGCAAACCCAGTAAAGGGGTTACCCAGGGGTTTTGCTCAGCTTCAGTCCTTCCTCTGAGGAGCAAGAGCTCAGAGGCATTGCTGCACACCCCTCTGTGACCCCCAGGGTGTACTGTTAGCTGCCTGCAGGCAGAAACAGAGAGAAACCAAAAGGGGTGGTGCTTAGGGAAATGAATGGAAACATCTCCTTGGAATATTATTCATGAGTCAAACACAAACTCTGCGCAAACCTGGGGAAAGCAGCTGTGATCTGGGGGGGCAAGTGTGGGGCTGGGCTGGGACAAGAGCCACAGAAAAGCTGCTTTGGGGAGTTTCTGCAGCACTGAACACTCTTATCCCAATCCAAGACACTCTGAAAATGCAAGGTGGGCTCAAGGCCCCTTCCAGAATAAATGGCCTCTAACTTCAGACTCTGTGCAGTCATGTTGTCCTGCAGTGAAGTAGGATCCTCTGAACCTCTTCTTCCCACCAGCCACTGAGCCCCAACTCTGCACCTCGACCACCAACTCATGCCACATACCTCTGGGGGCACCTGCAAGGAGAAAAGGAGAGAATCATATGCTTGCTGAAGGGCATCTCCAGGGCTACTTCTTTTCCCCATTAGTTAGCAAGGACATCCACATTCTTAAAGAAAAACCCACCAAAAGAAAAAAAGACTTGGCTTGAGGGAAGGGGAGTGTTAAGCCCACATCACCCAAGGCTGAGTGCTGGCTCAGTTCCCAGCTCCATCCCAGAGGCAGGTGAGGCTCACCTGGGGCAGCGTGGGCACAGCCACAGCCACAGCCAGGCTGCTTGTGGCTTCCTGCTGAATCTCCTCCCTGCAGCCCACCTTGATTTTTATTGCAGGCTCGATTTCTCTACTATTTCTTCCACCTCCTCCTTCACACTCCTGTCCCTCTGACCTTTCCACCACCAGGAGAGGAGACAGGGGCTCAGCAAGCCCGTAACGCAGCTTTTTGTTTCCTTACAGCTTCCTCGCTGCAGCTGCCATCCGACTCGACCCATCTGAGTTTTGATGGAAAGCCCAGCAGGAGAACTGCACTACCCCATTTGTAGGGGGAATGATTTTTCCCTTTTCCTCCCCCAGCCCCTGTAGAGCCTCCCTTGCCTCATAAATGGCAAAGCCGATGGTGTGCATGTCCTCCCCCATCTTGCGCTGCTTCCGACGGTGCTTCTGGATCAGCCCGATGAGGAAAGTGCAGCCCCCCTCAGGATCGTCGGGGTCCTCGTCTTCTTCCTCCAGCTTGATTAAATACTGAGGATTCGTCCAGAAAGTGTCTGGGAAGTGGATTTAGGGAAACTGCTCAGAGGCTTCTTTGACAGCAACCACGATGATACAGAAACATGTCAGCTAGGACAGACGTGGCTCTGACTGCCAAAATCAGTGGTGAGAAAGGAAAACCAATGCACTGTCCTGCCCACCCCCACCCCAGCCTTTACAACCACAACTGACCCTCATCAGGGAGCCACATTTCCCAGACACTTTTTGGAGATCAGGCCTAGATATCCCATAAGCCACCCGAAACCATCTCCCAGAAGCTCCCAGAGAAAGTACAAGTGGACAAGTAAAAGGTTTCTCGAGTTTTTCTTACTTGGGTAGTTCCTGCAGCCCCCTGCAGTGGCTCCTCGCCTCCAGTTCCCATCCAGCTTCAGCAGGCTCCACTTTTTGTACCTGTCACTTGCCAGGGTGTCTGGAGTCAGGTTGCAGATCTCCAGGCGGGAGTAATGCCTCAGGAAGTCGTTGAACGCCATCCTGTGGGAGGCAGTGCCACTGGCAACGTCTCCTCAGGAGGGACAGGTTTTCCATACCACCACCTTGTCCATCCTCCCTCCCTGTCACTGGGATTTAGCGCTAGGATTTGGGATGAATTCACACATTCATCTTGGAGAGCAAAGTGGGAGAGGTCACTTTGTAAGAAAAAAGCAAAGAGGTGACATTCCCTTCTGCTGGAATGGGAACTCGGTGACACTCACCAAAATTCCCCATCTTCGTGTCTCCTGGTCAGTCGCTCCCGCACCTCAGGGTCAACACCACTCCAGTTTGGGCAGCTGGAAGAGAACCCCACATCAACTACAGCACATGGGAAAGGTGAAACCCTGATGCAGCTGTTCTGGCACAAGACCTAACTTTTAGCAGCTCCAGAATTCTCAAACCGCTGCAGAATTAAAAAGAGATGGACCTGGCATATAAGATACCTCACTTCTCAAATAGCCAAGGTAAGGATGAGAAGCAGAGTGTTATTTTCAGGAAGTGCTAATGCCTGGACTGAGACAGAGCTCTGTAATAGAAAAAGGAAGAGTCAGGATAAAAACTGCCCAGCCACAGAAAGTGAGTAAACTCCAGCTTTCATGGCTAGCAACAGAAATGGATTTTTAAAGCCCTTTTAGAAAGTGAGTTTTCAGAAGCTCACCACTGAATCCAGGCTGTTAAATAAGCAGAAACTACAGGGAGCTTTCTAGGATTCACCAACCAAATCACTGCATCTTACACAAAGGCAGGGATTTGCATGGAAGGCACCACATACTGTGATGGACACGAGGGAGATGATGGTGATGGGATGCTTATCTCTGAAACAGTTCCGAGTGAACATCACACCCAGACAGGACTTACAGAGGAATTTCAGGCAGGGAACAGACAGACAAGAGCAGAAACATGCCTGCACCCCTGCAGTAAAAGCCTGCTAGCCACATGTAAGCCATTGACTCACTTGTCATTCCATTTCCCAGTCCACTCCACTTCCCCCCAGGGATTTCGGATTCTGATCAGCTTCTGCACTGTTCCTCGGAAGTTCACCTGATGGGATCAGAGGCGTATGGAGAGCTACCCAGGGACTCAGCACCACACTCCCTCCCTCATCTTCTACAGTAATTAAAAACATGACAGAGCAAGTATCTCAGTGCTAGGCATAACAACGTGCACACATCTGGTCCAAAAGACAGAAGCCCAACTGATTCTCAGTGAGCTTCACACAGCCAGGCTTGTCCAGAGAAGTTTTACAGCATGCACAAACCAAAGCTCATGAAAACCTAAATGCCTGATTTGTGCTGCTAAAAATTCACCTCTGACAGGTTTACAAGCAAAGGGAATGTAAAACTGCTACAGGACAGCCAAAAAGCAGGTACAGAGATATTTCTCTAAGTGGTGATTTAGGTATAAACTACCTTTTCACATTCAAATGCCCCCCATACATAAAAGGAGCCTGTTACAAGACAAGGGATACTCAGACTGGCCACAACCCCTCTGAAGCCAAGAAAACTGCAGAGCAACAGCAGCACAGAGTCCAGAGATGACACCCAGATGAACCATCCTCACAGAGTCTGCACAGATCCCCAAAGGAACAGCCTAAGTCATGCCTAGTTGTGAATTAAGGTGAACCAACTCCCTCTTCCCTGCTTTTGCTGTGAGAGGAAGACCAAATGCACACCCACAAACCAGCACAGCGTGTCAGCTGCTCCCTACACCTCATCCTGAACTTTCAAAAATTATTTCGGAAACGATTATCAGTGAACTAACTGAAAATCCACTGCACACATGGAAGGATGCCATGACCTGCTTCCCTTGTTTTGTCTTGCCTTCACCAGTTACCCGCTCCTGAGCAGGCCCTTGTGTTTGAACACCATGCCCTGCTGAAAGGCGCAGTTCAGCAGGCACTTCAGGGACAATAACATTTGTTTTTCTTGCTTGGGGCACATCTTGCTGTGTGTTTGAGGTAAAGTGTGGGCTGCTGAACAGAATTGCAATGAAGAGCCTGGTCACCAGCAGAGGGTAGTGTGCCCTCTGCACAGAGCTGCCCACCACCCTGGTCAGTGGGAAATAGCCACGCTTGTGGAATAATAGGGGGTTTTTTGGCCAAACACCCAAGAAGGCAAATCTGTGTTTATCCAAAACATACCAACTAATTATGCACCCCTTCAGATGCTTCAAAACCCATTTCAGCAAAACGGGTGACACACAAGAATTTGCAGAGTTGAAGATGGGTTCGTGGCTGCCACACACAGGACTTGCTGCACCTTGGGGTGGCCCACGTACCTCCTCTGCCCCGGTGACCGAGTACGCGTGTCCCTTCACCAGCTTCTGCGAGGTGACTGCCTCCGTCTCTGCTGCACTGGTGATCTGGAGGAGCAAAGGACATCAGTGATTGCAGCTTCCCATGGGCAGGGGATCCAAAAGAACAAAGTTGCCCCCTCCAACAGAGCTTTCATCTCACTGGGAGGCTGCAGGAGTGGTTTAGCTGCTGCACAAAAGCAACAAGTGGGACAGAGCAGGGAGAGGGGACAGCAGCACATGTGGTGGTGCTGGAGGCCCAGGGACCCTGTTTGTGCCATGGGGTGCACACCAGAGCCCAGCACTGCAGCAAAGCTCCCTCCTGGCTCCAAAACACTTGGTGTGGTGCAGCCACTCTTGTGCATCTCCGAAGGGGATTCACACAATAAACTCCATATTCTCAAGGGAGCAGGAGAAAAACAGGGAGTGACTGGCCTGAGGCTACACTGGGATCACACCCAGGTCCAGCAGGTTTCAGGGTCAAAAACCCCCTTCAGCTCCACAGCAGGGCGGGAGGTTCCCCTCCCTCTCCCCAGCCAGGCCGCCCTAGGACCTGCCCTGCAGGGCAGCAAGGGAACGGGCTGGACTTTGGATGCCCTTGGTACCTGAAGGCACATCCCCCTCTCAGTTTCTCACAGCCACTGCTTGGGCAGTCTGGCCTTTAAACACCACAGAGAAAAGTCACTTCTTGCCAGACAATGAATGTTTAATCACCTATGAAACACATGGCTGTCACTGTCTTCCCACCCCTTCAGAAGTGTGTGATCTCTGAACAAGCATATTTGAAGCTGAAACAGAGAGGACTGGATCGAGCAGGCAGGATTCCTGCTGTCAATTCATGCCCTGTTACTGCCCCACAGCACACTCTCCATGTAATGCTTAATCTCTGTGTCCATATTTCTCTTACAAAAGAGAAGGGAAGATTTCACAAGAATTTTTTTTCAAAGGCTGCACTCAGCAACAGTTAATTTACACTACAGAAAGTGCCAGCACTTACCAACAACATAATATATTTACTCTCCCCCCCACCCACCCAAGGGATTTGTATCAGTCTGGGGCAAAAATCCAGATGTCAGATTCTTATCTAAATGAAAACAAGTAAAACAGGTCCCAAAAATCCCATGAAGTCAAATACTGACATTAACCAAGCACTTTTCCTGCTGTGAAGCTTCCCTGTCCTGGGACTCTGATCTAACTTGAAAAATGGGAGGAAACATTTACATTTATATTATGAATGGAGTTTTTGGTAAACAATTCACCTCCCCTTTATGGGAATCTCATTTGGGAGGAGGGTGATTACCACAATAACAATACTTAGACTCATTTTCAGTAAGGTTAAAAGCAATGCTGAATCCTTGAAGGCAGGGCCAAAGCTCCTCTTTTCTTTCCCATGCAGGTCCAGCTTCTGACAAAACCTTCCCATAAAACCTCTTAAAGGTCTGGCAACAGTCCGAGCCTCTCTGCTTCAAGAACAGAGCCCAGGTTTTTTGGGAACATTTTAGGTACCAATTGTGCAACAAAAAGGCTGCAGCAAGGCTGGATGCTGTCACCTCTGGGAACCTGACTGCGGGAGCCATTAGCAGCAGCTCTCTGTCCAAACCCACTCAGCCTGTGCCATTCTGCTGCCCAGCTAAGGCTTTCTTAGGAACACAGACGTGCATCAGGACCCCCAGTGAGTTCCCTGTGTGATTCATTACCATGAACCTACAAAACAGAGAAAGGTCTCAGGGAAGAAGCACAAGGGAGGGAATGAGCTTTTTCCATGAACTAATGAAGCCTAAGTGTCAACCTAACCCCCATGCATGAAGAGCACTACTGGGTCATAACTGTGGGTCAAATTCTCCGGGCACAAGGTAGAGCAGAGAACCACCGGCAGAGGGGACTGGCATCCCGTGTGCAGCTCCTGCAGCTGCAGCACAGGTCCACCCCCAGCCTGTGTGCACAGCAAGAGTCCAGCAATGAACCTGCTAACTCACATCAATGGAGCAGCCAAGGAGAGAGCCCTTCTGGAGTGCCTTCTGAATGATTTTGAAGAGGTTGGGGGGTGGCTTCTGCAGCTCATACCATTCTGCAATGCCACCGGTGAAGTCCTCGAAGCCTTCGGTGGTGGTGCCACCAGAGAGGGACTCATATGATCCATTCAGCCTGCATAAAATGGGGGACAGACACAACCATCAGGCTTCCTGTCTCTTCTTCTCTCACACACACACAGCTATCAGGCTGCCTGTTCTCCTCTTCCTTTCAGGAGAGGCACTCAATGTGCCAGCTGTCACAGCGTTTCTGCTTTCAGGAGCATTACAGCAGCTACAAACATGCCCCTCCATTCAACCTTGCTTCTTAGACCTCTGTACTTGGAAAGCCCAGCATAAAACATTATACAATCATGGACACAGCTTGCAGGTTCAGTCATATCAATGACAGGAATCATGAACGCTATCTGAAGAAAAAGCAATATAAAAAAAAACTAAGACCAAACAATTTGCCTCTCTAGTTCCACAGTATTTAAATCCCTTCAACAATTATGGGTCTGATTTTCAGCAGATCTGCATTTCTTGAGTCAATTCAAAATAATAAAGTTAGAGGATAGAATTCCTCTCTGGCCAACCCAAAAATGGAGATTCAGATATGAGCATCAAACATGGACCTTTGCACACTGCAGCACTGCAGCTGCCAAGCCCTCAGAGGTGCTCAGAGCACATGAAATGGAGTTTCCCAGGCCCTGGTGACAGGAGGCTCCAGGATCAGCCTCGCCACGAGATGCAAGAGCTACTTTTCTTGGCTAGCAACAAAGGCAATGCTTTTGGCTCCTTGTCTTAGGCATCTGTCAAGAAAGCTGCACCAAAGGAGCCATTGTGAGGCACCCCAGAAGCTGCAAAGGCTGATAGGTACACCGACACTTTAAATGCACAGTATCCACAGAGCTGGGGATGCTGTGGGGAAGCAGGGACGTGAGTGGGGTGGAAGCCTGGCCCGACTCACTTGGCGTAGGCCTTCTCCAGCAGCGCGCTCCAGAACTCGCTGCCCTCGGCCGAGTGCACGAAGAGCAGCTCCCCGTTCTTGGTGGGCAGCCTGTCGTCCACCACCACGTCCACCCACTCCCCGTACTGCCAGAACTGAGGGAAAGAGAGCACACACATCCATCACCACCCCATGCTGGGCACTCCCATCACCAGGATGTTTATCTTTGAATGTCGATTTCCCAGGGGAAAAGCAATCCCTTCCAGGCAGCTTCACCCACGCTGTTCAGGGATGCACATACTCAGCTGGCTCTGCTCAGGGAGGAAGGACCACAGAGGCAGCCCCTGCTCCCAGCTCTTTGATCAATGGCCTAGTTCCTTCCACCATCCTTCTTAGATGTTTCCCTTTTTCTGTCTGGCTCTTTGACATCCCACAAAGCTGTGCCAGGAAACATCACATATAGATACACAGCCAGCCATGCTGGCTCCTGCCCAATAGCACTAAGAGGAAAAAGGTGTTTTCCACATACCTGGAAGTGGAAAATTCCTGCATATTTATCCTGGAAGCTCTGGTCTTTGGGAACAACACGGGCCAGAATTTCTTCATTCAGGGTGAGAGAAGCAATGGCAGCCAAGAGCCAACAGTCCCCTGTAAAAAGAAAAGGAAAACAAAACCCAAACCAGACAGCATTCATTATTCAGACCTTAATTTTTGCACTGCTTCAGGATTGTGCATTATAACCAACAATCCCATTGGCTGGGATAGGATGATCCCTCCCATCACTTTCTCTCTGAGACAGATCAAATATATAAACACAAATGCCCTCCAGATGCAGGCAAATGCTTCCTGAAGACCAAAATCATAAAAATAAAAAAAAAAAAAAAAAGACAAAGCAGGCTTTTTCTGACCTTCCACCACAGTTATCACCCATTCTGGCACTATTTGAAAGAAAACTTAATACTCACTTGAATGCCTAAATGCTAGGAAGCAGCATAGGGAAAAGGCAAAGAGCCTGCGGGCACACACAGGTACTTAGAGGTGCAATTTCTCCTCAAAGGGACAGTGTTTTCTCAGGCATAGGCTGCATTCCTTCCCTTCTCCACGTTTAATAAACATGTTGCCTTGCAATCCAGAGACCTGTCCTGCGGGCAAGCTCCCTTTAAAGTCTCTTGCCAGCCTCCCTCCAAACAGGAGCTCCTTTCACCTAAGACACCTCTGGAGGCCCTTGCTCGAGGCCTCTGTGTTTAGTCCCATGTCTCGTCTCCAGCACAGTCACCAGAGAGCCAGGAAAGGCCTGAAGGCAGGCACTGTTTCCCAGTCCCACACACTCCTTCATCCTGCCCGGGATGGAGCCAACACCCACCAGGCCTGCACGCCACAGCCCCAGGGCACAGGCTGCCTCGACAGTGTTTTTCCACACCATCTCCTGCCACGCAGAGGGAGGAAGAGACCTCAGCTCCATAAACATCACACCTCTACTTTCTGTAATTATTTTCAGAACCCAGTTTTACTTTACCAGAGCAGTTACCTTTCTCCTGCAGCCCATTAGTGAGGCAGTCAGGGATTTACAGACCCAGACGATCCCCCTGACTGCCACAGCCCGACACAAAACTCCTTGTTACCATTACCAGATCCACTGTTCCCTTGCTTTGTGAACAGAGGGGCAGCTGGTATCACACATGAGATCCCACAAAAGAGTCCTGCAGGATTGCAGGTTCAATGTGAGAACCTGTCACAGCTGTCAGCAAGCCAGAGGCCAGCAAAGCAGCAGTCCCTGCACAGCCACCTCTCTCCCATGGGAAAAGCTTCAAAAGCTTATGGGTGAGAAGCTGGGATCCAAATGGGAGAAAGTCTCAGGGTGAGTTAACTCTAAAGCGGCCCTGGAGGTCCAAAATCTAAAGCACCCCTCAGGCCCAAATCCATCACTGCTCAGACAGCACCATCAGGAACATGGACAACCTGCAGCTCCCTCCAGGCTGCCCTCGCTTTGCACAGCTGACCCCCAGTGAAATATATCTGTATTCACATCTCAGGAAAGGTGGAAGAGGTGAAATTGCAGAATAATTTTAAAACCTGAGGTGCTTTTACTGCTTCACGACCTGGAGGGGGAGAATCGAATGTAAAACTTTCCCTTCAGCCCTGCCTCTGGCCGCTTGTACTGTAATGGAAAAATCAGCTTCTCAGAGAAGTTTTTAAGCAGGAAAGTCACCTTGCTATTCTCCTGTGACAGACATGAAGCAGTGATGAAATTCCCCTCCCTGCTCTGTGACAGCACATCCATCTCACCCTGCAAAGTAGTGACTCCTCTCACAGCCTCCTTCAAGCAGCTGAGACCCTCTTCCCTGGGAGCTGCATCCAGAGGTTCCACCACGCACTGCAAAGGTGCTTGCTGGGAAAGAGAGGGCCAGGAGGAAAGAGTCTGGCTAGAGGGCAGCTGCCACATCATTCTTCCCAAGAAATATTAGCATTTCTATTCCACACCCAGGGCAGGGGCTGGGCAGGCAGAGAGCAGTGCAGGAAGAACAAATGAACAACTCAAAAGGGCCACAGCAGCTCAGGAAGCCTTGGTCAAGAAGCTGATCAGGCCTCCAGATTATGAGCACACATCTTCGAGTCATGTTTCCCCTGGAGGTAAGAAGCACGGAAATTCAAGGAGAAACTCCCCCCAGAGGACCTCCACGCCCATAAGCAGAATTTAGAAAGAATTTCCTTTACTTTCTAGCTGTCCCATCAAGGCAGACTGAAATTGCATCCTGTTGTAAAATCCCTCAGTTGAACTTTATACTGGTTTCTAACAAGAATTCAGACTCAAACACAAATCTTAACTCTGACAGCTCTGGGCAGGGTCTTGAGGTTTAAATGCAGCTGCAGCATATATAGAAGACATCTTTTGGTTTCCACACTTAAAAGTGCTCAACAGCCAGGATATCACCTTTACCTCTGTGAACAGCCATCGCTAAAAATACACCTGATAATTCACACCCTGGGTGAGAACAGATCTTGTGATTATACTTGGAGTTTTAGCCTGCACCAAGTAAGTCTGAGCAGGGTCTTTACCAGACAGTCTGAACTTCCAGAACTGGTACTTTTGTAAGGTTCTTGACAGTGATTTTCCTTTGATAGGGAAGGAAAGTCCAAGGAGAGGCTGACAGACAGGTTGCTTAGAATCTGAAAGGAGTGTTAGCAAGGCTACGTTAATCACAAATAATTTTTGTAAATGAACAGTAGGTAGAACAAGCTTATCAGAAAAGGGACTATTACCAGGCTGTGAGTTGATCCATAACACATATTAACAAGAGGTGCTATTTTTTGTCCTGTCACGCTTACTTTTTGCTGCTTTCAATGTTTTTCTTATTTCCATACACCTATCTCTGCATTTATCTAATCTCCAGCTGTAACAAGAATGTTAGAAAAAAAAAAAAAGTAATTGCAAGGCAAGCATAAATAGCCTTAAGGTCTTAAAATTAGCCATTCTGGAAAGAAAAGACAAACAAAACACACCCATCAAATGCCTGAAGGGCTGTAAGCAAAAGGCAGCTCCTCTGGTCACTGCACAGCTCATGTAAGAGTATGGGGTAAAAGGAAAAATGTACGTTCTGCCAACCACAGATTCATCATTATTTTAAAACAGTCTTAGATTAACAGCTACTGAATGTATTTATATTAATACCATGGCACTCAAGGAAGTTTTCTGGTTACAAACACGAGGCTGTGGCAACCCACTGACAGTAGAGTGGCTGTCAGCATCAGAACACCATGGGTGTGATTTTCTAAATTCAACATATTCAATTAGTTATTATTTCACACATTTTTGATGTACGGAGGAGACACCGGCATCTGAACAGCAGCTGGGAGATCCTGTGCTGTTTACACCCCAGTGTTGTGATACCATGGTGACATCCACTCCAAAAAAAAAGGTGGTTAAGGGTGAACCAGCCTTCTCTGGCTTTGGATCCTCCCCTCAGCTGTAATGAGTCACCACATCCCATGCGCTGCCATTTGCAGCCAAACACCATCACTGACTTTGCAGACCTGATACTGCCAAACTAACTCCAAATACTTGCCTTTAAAAGTTTCTCCTAAGTAAGAAAACCACAAAACAGCAACAAACCAAAACCAAAAAACCCCTCACAAGGCCAGAATACAGGATAATCCAAATCCCAAGGGGCAGAACTTTGGTGTCTGGAGACCCTAATGAACTGCCAAGGGAACAACCTTTTCTGCACTGATGATCAGCTATGCCTTATAAGCATCACAGTTTCTTATGGTCCAGGTCAAAAGCAATGAAACAAATTTATTCACCTGGCCAAAGACTCCTGAACTAAAAGAAACTCTGCTCATTAGCTGAGCTGTTTGGTTACACATTCCCTGCCAAGAAGCTGCCATGCAGATGTGATGGGTCCATGTGCTCTGGATGCCTCATATGACCCTGCAGTACTCCCAGATGTTCTGGAGGGCTCAGCAACAGCAATGAAATTCCCCATGGGCACAGGTCTGTTGCTTTCTGATCAAGCCTTTTGGGGGATAAATAAGACTACAAAAGCTTCCTATAGAAAAAAAAGCAGCATAATAAAAAGTACAGGTTTCCAAAAGCACCTGACATCTTCCAGTGCAATCTTCTCTGTAACATCCTAAAATGTGATGGGACATGAACATTCAAAGTAAATACAAAGTTCAAGTAAATGGAAGCTTAAGCAAATTTATCAATACAAATGCTAGCATCAGATAAGGCAGTGGCAAAGAGAAAAAAGAGAAAGCATTTGCACAGTGCATCTGCCAGCCCCACTGTGTGAAAGGGCAGAGATTCCATACAGGAACTCAATGGCTATACAGGGGTAAGAACAAAAGCATCTAATTTCTAATCAGCAACTCTCACACAATACCAAAATCCTGCCCAGATTAATGAGAAGACAGCCAGGAGAGCCATTGCAGTACTTAGTGACGGTGAAAAAGGTGACACAAACAAGAACACTGACAACCTCTGATTCAAATATAGTCAGGAGGTACAACAATACCAGCTGTGAGTCACTTCATATCCTCTGGTGATACCATACAACTCCATGAGAACATCTGACTGGTCCAAAGACCACTTGGGCAGCAAGTGCTTTCATCAATTTAAAACAGAGTTTGGTACTGGCAACAGCAATTTCACAACTAGAAAATGAAGTTTCAAATCTTATATTCCCATGCTCTTGCTGCCACAACATCTGGATAGAAAAGCTGGAAGCCTGCAGAAGGCAGAAAGCAACTAAGTGACCCCAGAAACCAGCATCTCTACAGAAAAGCCAGACGTTGAAATGGCATTAGAGTAAACTTTAATTTCAATTTGAAGAACTTCTTACCATAAAGTTTCACAATAAAAAGAGATAACAGATGTCTGGCACATGTGTTTAAGCACTGGGACATGCTTCATGCCAGAACAATCGTGGTGGGAGACATGATATCAGGCAGAGAGAGCACAGGAAGGAAGCTGGTGACATGGCAACTACCCAAGGCACAACAGAGCCTAACTCACACCACTGATGATACTGGGGCCTGAGGAGAACCAAGTTCATAATCTAAGTATTTTTACTGTCAGGTATTTCTACACAAATGGCTGACAAATCTGGTTGTCAAAGCACTAACCTAAAAAACTTCTGAATGAAAACATAGGCACAAAATATAAGCTTCCCTGCCTGTTATATTTTTGGACGTGAACACGCAAATAGCAGCAGTGGGATTAGAAATGAAGAAGTTGCAATGTGGTGAATATTTGAAAGCAAACAAACAGAACTTGGTTCCTTTGCCAGCACCACTGCTTCAGCACAACACAGCTCGTATTAGTCACGTTTCCTACATGAGAGCTTTCCCTCAACCACACTATCTGTCTAATCTAAAACCCTCTCACTCCAGCTATGGAATAAACAGGAGCCTGCTGCTTTCACTTCGCTTTACCTCTTCTCCTCATATCTCTGCAGACATCCTCCACCTAAAACCCCCTTCTGTCAGGCAAGGCAGGAGAGAGGCTCCCAGGTTGGGATAGCTGTGCCCTCGCAGCCAGGCTAAGCCATTTGCTCCCCACTGTCCCCTGGCACTTCCCTGCAGCTCCCAGAGCTCCCCCGGAGAGCCCCACCAAGGGGCTGCCATTGCACAAACTGAGCAGAAGCCATGGCAAAAGCAGAGGGCTCACAGGCTGGCCCATCCCTCCTGAAACACCCCAGTTTTGTCTTCCTTGAGAGCTGGCGACCAGCAGAAGGTCCCCCATACAACTTCTTTTCTCTCTACAGCATCTCCCCAAGTTCCAGGAGGTTCCTCCTGCTCAGCAGCACTCTCTCCCTCTAGGGAAACAGAAGTCCTGCTGTGCACACAACTGCTCTTCCAAGCAGACTGTTAAAGGCAGAAATGAGTCAGGCTGCTCTAAGGCACACAGACGTGAACGTGAAAGGAACTGGCCATGATCAGAAAAGCCACCAGGAAACCACCGTGTGTCACCCCTGCTGGGTGCACGCAGAAAGGCTGTGCTCACTGGCCCAGCTCACACAATCCCCACCGTTGCAGAATGCCAAGGAAAGGCGAGGAAGGTCTGATTTGATGTGAATAGAGGTGGCAGGATGCAAAAGGAGGTATTTAGAGAGGGAGTTACAGCCATGTATAAACCATGGTGTCCTGGGGCAGCACCATGGAAAACTCAGCCTTCTGCCCCCACCTTACCTAAGGCCCCTTGGCAGATGTCCGTGCGAGTGGCTCCGCCGGCTATGAACCGGGGGCTGGAACACAGCTCCTGGGAACAAAACATGCCTTGCATTACACGTAGCTTCAGCCAAGGCAGGGAACAAGGCCCCACTCGCAGCAAATTAACCAAACCATTGACCGCAGCAGATGAACACCACAGAGATGGAGTGGGGCAGGAACGGGTGCGGGCACCAAACACACCAAGCACAGTGAGAACGGGAGCTGGTGACCAAAGCTCGTGTGCAGCCATCTCACTTCACAGGACGTGCCAGGAGGTGCGCTGCATTTTCACACACGTGCACACACCGCTCTGCCATTACCTCCCCACCACTGACTACGCCAAGGTCTTCCAGAAGTGCCTGGAGGCACCCCGGAGTCCACCTGACCCCACGGCTCCCATGGCTGGCAGGGCTGCTTCGGGAATAAACTGCACGGCGGTCAACTCATGGCTCTGCTGAGGGAAAGAGTTATCGGAAGAGACAGCCCCAAGCGCTACCCAAAGATATCTGTCCACACGCAGAGCTCTGGATGGAGAGGAAAAGGGCTTTTCTGCTTTGTTTTCCAGGCAGAGCACATCACGCTGCCGACCCGTCCCCGGAGCAAAGGGGAGCCTCCGGCGCTCGGAGCATCCGCAGCTGCACGAAACGGGCGCACGGCGATTCTGCAGCCCGGGGAGGGCTCGCACCGCGCTCGGCAGCCGCGCCCCGACCTGCCACCCCCGCACGATCCAATCCACCCAAATTTACGGCGTGGGGGAAGGAGAACAGCCGGGTGACACGGCGGAACGATACCACCGGGGATCCCCCCCCTCCCCCGCCGCCCTACCGTGGGTCTGCGCCAGACGACGCCCTGCGTCTTGTGCGAGCGCGGCCCCAGCTCCCGGTAGCCGAGGGCGGCGGGGCCGGCGGGGAAGGAGGGGTCCTGGAAGAGCCGCCCCTCCTGCAGGCACTCCTGGCGCAGCGCCCCGAAGTGCTGCCCCAGGTAGGGCACAGCGCGGTCGTGCCGCCCCGCGCCCGCCGCCGCCGCCCGCTCCTTCGCCAGCGCCGCCGCCATCCCCGCCATCGCCGCCGCCCCGCCCCGGCACGGCACAGAACATCCCGGCACAGCACGGCACATCCCGGCCCCGCCTGTCATCCCTCCCCTGCACAGGCTGCCACGCCACTGCTCGGCCCCGCCGCGCCCCCCGCTTGGCTCCAGCCGCTCTATCCCGGCAGTCGCGGATGGAGAAACTTCCCCTCCCGGGCTCTCCAGCTCGTTGCTCCATGGAGAGGCATCTCCGCCTCATCAGCTTCACACCTGCGCCATCCCTGGCTCCCGTATTGCTACGTGTACGGACCAATTCAAAAAAGTTGGTATTTCCCGTGTGAAAACCAGAACTATCCATATCAATTCTCTAAGTTTAGACAAAAAAGAGACAAAGGAAGGGAAAAACCTAATATGGGTCAAATCTCACTATGGTACATCTGTACCCCGTGCTGTCACCTTGTTACAACTTCGCAGGTAACAGAGATCGCTTACAGCTTGATTTGCTGGTGGTAACCACAGCACGTGTTTTGTCACTGGTGGAATGGACCCACCTACAGCCCCCGCACAGCCCAAACCACAAACAGTGAGTTCCCCCCGAGTTTCCCCAAAACACGCACACGTGGTGTGGGGGAAGACAGCGTCTCTGTTTTGGAAGTGAGTTGCTGCCAAGAATGGCTGAAATGCTGCTGCTGGCACCCGTGTAGAACAGCAACCCTCCAAGGGAGAATTCAAACCATTTGTTTCATATTTTAGGTCTGACTCAGGATGTGCTGGTGCTAGGCAGTGTTCCCTGGGCAGCTCACAGAGGATGTGAGCCTTTCATGCCGCACCCACTGCCCACAGTGGCTGCCCAGCTGCCTTGGAAGGACAGGCACCTCTTTTTGCACGTTGTTTTCCAAGCCCTGGATGCATGAAACAGTGGTTTGGAGCCATCCTATCCGACTAAAATGAACATTATTGTTTGACAAATGCTTAAAGAATCATAAATTAGCAGTGGTACCACTTGCTGAGATGTGGTGGGAAGTTTTCCTTCACTGCTGGTACATGGTGCTCCAAACCACTGTCCATTTGCTCAGTAGTTTTGCCCTTCCATCATTTATGATTCCTCTTCCTAAGCTCAGTGCAGATCCTGCTTGCACAGTTCATGGGAAGCCATTACCATTAAACAGGAAGAAAAGCTAAGCGTTGCCCACTCCATTCCCAGTGTAGCAGAGGAGGCCCCTAAAATCTTTCTGAAGTTAGATATGAATGCTCTGAGCAGCACCAGCCTGTCTGTGTGGATCACGACCATGCAAGGAAACAGCCCTGATACCACCTGGTTGTCCAAACCTGGCAAGGCACGGTCCAACTTCACTGTGCTTTGAAGATGCCTCCTGTTCTCCATGGGTCAGAAGGGCTCTCTTTATTAAGGGAATGATGGTGTTTTTAGGAGCACGTGGCAAATCAATCACACACGGAGAGCTGGAAGCAAATCCAGTAATGTTACATGCTGCAAGCTGTGTGCACTCAGTTGAGGGTGTGCCTTTAGCCAAGGTCTCCAGCATGGCTGTGCTGGAGCTCGAGCAGGACACAGAGTGGCACTGAAGGATGGTTTTGCTCAGCTGTTTAGATTTGCTAAGCACTGCTGAGTTCTTTCACAGGCAAGGCCATCTCCTGGGCCAGGAGACAACAGCATCTCACCACCGGGGAGTTTAACTCCCAGTGGGTTGCGTTGCATCCTAACGTGAGGGATCTGGGAGCTGAAGAGCTGCTCAGAAAGTGTTTCTTTGGCTCCACGCAGTGGTTCGAATCTGTACAGCTGCCACAGGTCAGGCTTCTCTGGTTTTTCAAGAGGCAGGGTAGAAGGAAACCAGAGTCAGTTCAAAGCAATGGTTTTCACTGGCCCACAAAACTGGTTTTGGTTTGTGAACTCCTCTACTCCAGCTGTTTTCCAGCAGATGCGGAAGTTTAAGCTGGGTTGAAAATCTGTCATATAATTACTTTGCTTTTCTTAGCCATCTCCCCTGAGCCCCACAGAAGGTACTCACAGACCACTCTGGGGTCTGCTGGCAGCTGACAGCCTCTGCTGGACAATGACCAAGACCAAGTGTGTGCAAGAATCGTATGTGGCTGCTCTGCTCTGCTCAGTCAGAGCTACCAGAGTTTTCTTAGAGTCTCCGTGGTGCAGTGCGGGTCGAGACTGAGCCAAACAGGAAAGGAGAGGAACAGAAGGGAACAAAGCCAGAAAGAAATTGAACCAGCAAGGATTCAATTAAGCAGTGGGAGAGGTGCCTGTGGCAAGGCAGAGTAGAGGTATATTTGCCACCCAGGCTTGCTAGACTGGTCCCAAATTTGTAGGGACCGTACTGTCCCAAGTGGTTTAATGACAGGCAAGGCTATATTGGTGTAATACAGAATTTATCTTATTATATGGGAAGCTGGCTGTCCCAGCAGCCATCTGAAGAGCCTGCCCACAAAGTCCTCTGCAGCCAGGTAAGTCAACAAAGTCAACTACTCCCACTTCCAGCCCAGCAGCAGATGTGGATGGGAGTCCACAGTAAGAGGGAAGGAAGTTATTTTCAGCACTACCTGAGCCAGTTCCTTCATTTTCTACGTATTTGCACAATATGCCCATTTTCTTTAAAGAAAGAGGTGATTTCCATTTGACTGTGAGACCAGTGTAATGCTCTTAGGTAAAAGCAGCAGTCCCATTAATAGTTACCCACTCGTGTCTCCCTAAAACCAGTCAACTTCAGAAGGAAAAAGAAATCTGACTTCTTCTTAATCTCCCTGCACACCTGCAGCTCTTCAAAAAGTCACGAACTCTCACATTTTGCAAGTCAGTGGTTTCAGCTGTTGCTGCAGCAGCTCATTCTGGTTCCTGATGAGGAGCATCCAGCTGCCATTCACAGCATGGAGTTTCGGGCAGGATGGGCTTGTCCTTCCCTCTGCCCACGCTCAGCAGTTGTGAGTAACTCAGAGCTGCTCTGCTTTGCACCATCCCTCTTCCCTCTTGTTCCTCTGCCCTTTCACTATACATGGATACTGGGAACAAATGGCCAACAGCTCAGGAAGGGAGGAATGGGCTCATGCACCTGCAGGGCTCCTGTTCTTCTTCCCAGGAGCTGCCCTGTCCTCACTAGGATGAGGGTGGTTTCCCAGAGGAAGAGGCTTGCAGTAGCAGTAGTGATGTTTCATGAGGAAGGGAATTGCTTTCTTGTCTGAGGCTGGGATCTGGAGAGGTACTGAGCTTTCCCCAACATCACAAGGTGAGGTGTCAGAAAGACCTGGGTCATCCTGCAAAACCCAGCTATCCGTCCCAGCTTCCTTCCTATAGTGCTGAACTATCATTCTGGATCAGGCCAACTTATGTTGTGAAGCTTCACACCTGGGATGCAGACATTACCTCTGCAGGATATCATCTTCCTCCTCCTCAGGCACCAACAGTTTTATGGCTTTTATAAAACAAACAAGCAGGATCAGAGCTAATTTCAGATGTGTTTCCCTATAGGGAACTTGCCAGGCTGCAGCCTGCAGCAACACTTCCCTCCCCAAACACTTGGATAAAATATTGCAACCTATAAAACAATAATCCTAGAGACAAACATTTAGGAACTTTCATAGCTCCCAATAGTCTTCCTATTGATAGTCACTCTATTTTCACAGCAGTAGGGTGGGTAGGAGCCCATACTTCTAGAACAGGAGAAGGCAAGCTCTCAGGATCAAACTGATCTGTTTTCATGCTGCAGGGTCTACAGTACAGCGAAGCAGATTTAATCCTCATTAGCCACGGGCTGCAGTACAGGAGAGCCCTCTCATTTCTCTCTAATGCACTGTATCAGAAATGTGTCTGGAGCTGCTGGGTAATTGGCAGTTATTTTCTGCTAAAGATTTCTCCACATACAGAACAGTCCTGACTGCATGGAATTTTCAGTCTCTTCTTTGAAACCCAGGTGGTGCATTTTCCTGGTTTAATTCATTCTTCCCTGTTCCCCTTATACTCTTGCTGTCATCAAGAAAGGGGGAGAGGGAAAGGAAAGCAGGAAAAGCCAGGCAAAAATATGCAAATCCCAGAGCAACAAAAGCCAGAATAATTGTTACAGCTATTAACCCTAGGGGTTAATGCCACTTCAGCAGCAGTTTTGGAGTCATGGGGAACCAGAAAACTTTTCCTCCTATAATACAACTGTCAGCTGTTGCTGTAGTCAACTATACAGTCATCATCATCTCCTTTACATCCTCTAGATGGTGCTTGTGTATCGCTTTCTACACAAAATAAATTATGCTGCTGCTAATCAAGCTTGGAAAATGGATTTGAAGTGCTGTGCTACGGATCACCAAAATCAAATAGCTGTGGTGGACACACTGGGTGGTTACCTGGTCCAAGCCTCCCCCAGAGAAAAGGGTTGTCCTCAGTCTATTTCCAAACGTGAAAACTGAAATTTATTATTAAAATCTGATTGTATTTCATAGAATCATAGAACAGTTTGTGTTGGAAAGGACCCTAAATACCATGTTGTTCCAATCCCCCTACCATGGGCAGGGACACCTTTCACTGGAACAGGCTGCCCAAAGGCCCATCCAACCTGGCCTTGAACACTTCCAGGGATGGGATATCCATATCCTCTCTGGGAAACCTGTACCAGAGCCTCACCATCCTTAGAGTGAAGAACTTCTACTTAATGTTTCATCTAAACCTCCTGTCTGTCAGTTTGAAGATGCATCCCCACGTGTCTTACCACTACAAACCCTGTAAAAATTCCCTCTCCAGCTTTCTTGTAGCCTCCTTTAGGAACTGGAAGGTGCTCTAAGGTCTTTCTGGAGGCTTTTCTTCTCCAGACTGAACAACCCCAGTTCTTTCAGCCTGTGTCCACAGGGGAGGTGCTCCTACCTTTTGTCTGTCTTTCCCCATTACACTCTGGTGATGCACAAGGCTTCACTCCTGCTGTGCCTGCTCACATCTAGTGGCAACTGGACTTACAGAGCACACAGCATATCAAGTGTATGTCTGAAAAACTGCATGGAAAACAAAATATTCAAAATGTTCAAAATTACCTTTTCCAATTGCTGGAGCAGCATGCTTTTCCATGAACAACATTACCAAACTTGCAGCTTACAGCAATCACAGCAAAGTGGGAGCATTCCTCTGGACCACAGGAAGAGAGGAAATTTCAGCATAAGGTGTTGGTGCAGGGTGGGAAAGAAAGCAGTATTCTGCCCCATGAGCAAAAAATGTGGGTACAGCTGAATGGGTCTGTTTGACAGAAAAACAAATCCACCCTGGAAAGAAAAAACCCTCCCCTCAACCTTTTGTTATTCCATTCCTCAGTCCGGTTCCATACACAGACAGACCTGGAAATACTGAAATGCAACAGGGATAAAATGCTGGCCATCCTTTTCCTTTACTCAATTTCAACAGTATTAGTTTGATTTTGGGGTAACTGATACATTAATTCCCTCAGCCCAGCCTTCACTACCCGGGCCTGACCAAGTAATTTTGTTTCCTCCTTTGCATTCACTCTCTTCAAATATTTGCAGACAAGCAACCTGGCTAGCCTCTGTTTGGACTCCTTATCTCACCAGGTTTCAGTCCTTAAAAATTCTCTCTTCCCTTCCCCACACCTCCTGTCTAAATTTACCTAGAGGTAGTCATCAAACGTGCTCCTTGGCAAACAAAGTTACTGTTTACCCAGCTTTCAGCTGGCCACGCAGTGGCTTTCTGGGGAATCCCAGTCATTATACAGGATGACAGCAGAGAGCAGCTGTGCTCCATGGAAAATATTTCCACCTTCAGTTTTTGAACCTCCAGACGTCTGCAGGCACCTTGCCAGGGAGGGGTGCACCCCTGTGTCAGTGCAAAATGGGGTTGCCAGGGTAGAAATGGAGTTTGTCTCCTACAAGAACAGGAACCACTATTTCCTAAGGTCTGTAAAGACTTTGCACCCAAGGCCTTCTTTGGTTTTGGCCTGTAAACATTTTATATGCAGGAAACACCACCAGAAGACTGTAAATATGATGGGTAATCTCTCACTAGCTGAGACAAGACCCCATTTTTATAGATGATGTTTTAGTGACTTCTGCCCAAGGTGACACTGGAGAGGGGTAGCAGAGCTTATCAGCTTCCCTCCTATCTAGTGAAACAATTCCCCAGTTTTGGCCTAGGTCACGCTCCTGGGTTGTATCCTTGCCCTCTGCAAGTGGCCAGCTCTAGCTCTGTCAAGCTCACATCTCTTGCTGATAAATTAAATTATAGATTCATACTGCTTTGAGAGTACCAAAGAGAGGGGTCTTTTTAAAAAAACCTCGCTGTTTAAGCTAGAAGTGGGTTCAACTTTTCCCTAGCTTTAAAATTCCACGGCATCTCCATAGCCGTGTAAGCTGTAGCAATAGATATCCAGCTCCAGGTTTTGTGTGGCTGCACAACTCTCCAACAGCACAGAGCCTGATCTCAGAAGGAGGAAAGGAGTTCTAAACCATCTTCACCTGGATTTTTAGAGGACTGATCCTTAAACCTGACTTTCAGCACACGGAATGCACACAGTCTCTTTCCATCTGTTAACAGGTGTGTCTGCAAAAAGTTCTCCCTGGCTTCTTGCTAAGAGAGGATTTTAAAAAGGGACAGTAAAAAAAGCAAATACCATGGGAGTAGCAGCAGGCAGTGCCCATAATCCCAGCCGTGATGGCTGTGGCTCCCACCCATCTCCCTGGTACATATTTGCACTCCTGGTGCCTCCTCCCTCCAGGGCTGCTGGAGCACTTAGGGCAGTCCTTGGCTCCACCCCAGCCTGCCCGTACTCACCTCCTCTCCCCCAGGAGGCAAAGGCAGAGCTGCCGCACACACTGGGAGGGTGGGCAGCATGGCCAGGGTCACAGCAAGACTATGCCAAGAACGAGCGGCAGCGGACGGGCTCGGATCCAACAGGAATGCCATCAAGTATTTGAAGCAGGACTATGAAGCCCTGAAGCAGCAGTGCCTGCAGACTGGCACGCTGTTCAAGGATGAAGAGTTCCCAGCCTGTCCTTCTGCTCTGGGCTACCGGGACCTGGGACCATACTCCTTCAAAACCCAGGGGATCGTCTGGAAGCGCCCCACGGTAAGAGTGCTCTGTGACTGCCTATTTCACTGGGTGCAAATCTAACCAAAGCCCAGCTGAACAGCCAGGCTAAATCAGTGGTGAGCCTGAATATCCACTGTTTCTGTATGTCCTGTTTCTTAATTCTGTCTTGCTTTACTTCCATGGTTGGCAGAAGCAAGTTTGGCAAGGAGGTGGGAAAAGAAATCATCATCTTCCAAGCCCATTATAAAGCAGAGAATCCTATAACTGCTTCATGGGAACTTGCTTCATGGCAACCTGCTTTCTTCCTATCCATTCCAGCTCCAGAGAGCTACAAGTCCAATCTGGAGATGGATGCAAAATATATATCCACATATATCCATCCAGTCTGTCAGCCACCCCAAATGCCATTGACTGTCAGTTGTAACAGCACCCACACCCAGGACTTGCCACTGTGCCCCTCAGGTTCATTCCTAAATAAAATCCTCTGCCTCGCTTCAAGCTGCATGTAACAGTTAAACAGCAACTGTCTGGAAATGCTATTACCTAAATAAGTATATCCTAGAAATGGCCTCTGATTCTAGGAAAGTAATTTTCATCAGCAAAGATTAGATGATGATTTTTTTTTTTTCTTAAGTCACAAAATCAGAGCTTTGGAGATTTTTCTGCACTCTCATTTTTCAGTCATTTACTTCTCCTTTGTCATCTTGCAACATCAAGAAATAGTAAAAAAAATTGAGACACCCCCC
>VZRS01010753.1:98169-165878 GCA_013398055.1 Ifrita kowaldi | reverse complement strand
AATTACTTACCTCCATCTGGCGGAGGAAAAGAAAATGAGAAGAACAGAAAAATTCAAGGCTTGGGGTTTTATTATTTTTTCACCTGAAAAGTGAGAAACAGAAACTTGCAGGTGTAGTAACTCCAGGTTTAATACCCCTGGCAACCCCATTTTTCCATCAGCACCTCACTCTGGCACCTGGATGCTACCTCAGCAAGTACCATGGATGTGTGTCTTGGCTTTGCCTATCCTTGGAGAAGACCAGCCTCAGAAAACTCCTTAAATTAGACTTGGGTTTCTCATAAAAGAACAACGTTGAGCCTGCTGCAGGCATAGACACAGCCACAAGCATAGCAGGGTAAGGAATAACTGAGGGCTGAGATCCAACAGGGTTAAATGTCCCAGCCCTGCCTGCCAGAGACCAGCCCGTGTGGGACCCCTGAGGGGAAACTCAGCTGTGTGAAAGGTGCATGTGGCACTTGGGAGTGGCTCAGGAAGGACAGGCATCTGGGTGAGTAATAAGTCATATGCAGCTGACTGACACCAGGTGCACCACTTTGGAGGGAGAAAAGGAAAAGCTACACAAAACCTTCTTCTGTGTGGGGGGTAACCTACTGCTGGACCCCTCTCCACTGGACAGAAGCAGAAGGATGTAGCTGAGATGATGCCTGTTGAAGAGGAGATTCACAAACTGGCTCTCTATCATACACAAGAAGTCCTGGGTTGTCTCTGTTGCTCCACGGGTGCTCAGGGGTGACAATTGCTGCTCTCGAGGAGAGCCAGCGACTGCCTAAACTGTCCTCAACCCTGCTTGCCAAGTTAGGCTTCCTATAAACCGCTCCTTGCTGCCATCCAGAAGCTCATGGAAAATTCTCAGAAAAACAGAAAAGGCTTTTGTCTCTAGAGAGACAATAATAACTTCCTAATATAGGCCATGAGTTGTTGGAGAGCTCAGCGTTGGGATAGGAGTGACGGTCATTGCCATAACCTACTTGGCTGGCTCCAAAGGGCCAGGAAGAAAGGGGGGTTGTTGCTAATAAAAGCATTTGTGTGGTTGGCCTCCCAGGAAGCAGGGTCAGGCTAGGGGAACATCCTCCATGCTGTCTGGAAACGGAGCGCAGTTCCAGTGGCACAGGCAGCAGCCACAGTCACAAACTCATTTGTGTTGCTTGAGCCAAAATCTCAGCAAGATAAAGTAAGATGTAAACGCTGAGGTGAATTTTTACCTCTGTCTCCACAGTAGCAAAAATTCTCAGTAGTATCACTGACAGTGCCTAGTAGCAAAGGGCATCAGGATTTGCCTCAAAAGAAGTATATGCACTCCTCAATTTAATAAGGAAATGTTGTCCTGGGACCCTGTTAATCAGACAGAGGAGAAAGGATATATTTTTGAAGAAATTCCGAAAGTGTTTAATAGTTTTTGAATATTGAAACAAGGAACAAGAAAAGGGAACTTTTCAGACCAGAGAGGGTGATGCAAACTTTGAAATCGTGTCTTTTCAGGAGTTGTGTGCCAACCCTCAGTTTATAGTTGGAGGAGCTACCCGAACAGATGTCTGCCAAGGAGAGCTGGGTACGTACAGTGCTTCTGAATTTTGTTTTGGAAGAAGAAAAAGAAATGAAGCTTCATTTAAAAACTCCTGATTCTGTTTTATTGGCTGTCTCCCAGACATAGTATGGAGGGGGACAGATACCCAAGAAGAGGACTCACATACCAGCACTGCTGCCCAAGACAGGGTACATATGAGCTTGTAAGAGCTATGTCAAAATTGGAAGACACCAAACTGTCTCCTGGAGAAAGGAAGTAATTACGTGGAACAGAAAACTGGTCTGCTTTTGACCTCTTAATACAGAGGTGGATGCCAACCCAATCATGAGAGCACTTGCCCTGAAGCAAAAGAGTGGGATTCATGTCCATGCTGGCAAGAGCAGCTCCAAAGACTCAGGGGACAAGGGACACCAGGGAAGCTTTCTGCTGTAGCCTAGTCCTTAGGGATTTTTATTTGGGAGGCAGAGCGAGTTCCAGCCTCAGCTTCAAACCAAACAAATACACAACAACCAAGGAACAGAGCAGGAACTGGTTTAGTGGAGGGGCTGGGTCTATGATGTGCCATTTTGTGTCAAGCAGGGTGGCCCACACGTGAGTTAGAAACAAGGACCACATCATAAAAAGATGAACAGAGAATGTAAACTTTGTAATACCATCCACAACAAATAAATTGTTCCAAGCCCTTCATTCTGAACACTCCTTTCTGCTTGAACAGCATTTCATGTAGAGCTGTGAGCAGGGACAGGAGCAACCAGGCACTAGCCACATAGACAAGGCAGTGCTGCTCAGCTCCCCAAATCAGGGTCTGATGCAGAGGAGGTATCTCTCAGGCAGCACTCATCCTCTTCCTGACATCCATCATAAAAAAACTTCCTTACCCATTTTTCTGCAGTGCTTGCCTTTGCCTAAACAGAGCTGCAGTGCAAGTGGCCAGAAGGGAGCTGCAAGGGGACTTTATTCCCTCTTGGAGTAGCTGCTGCCTTCCCTGCCTGCCTCGCTGATGAGATCCAGCTGCAGAGGACAGCAGCAGCAAACCCTTGACTGCATCGAGAGGCGAGAAGGCTGAAACTCTTGTAATGAGGATTTGATAGATTGGACACAGAGAAATCAGCCTTTCTCCCTCCTGTGCTGCTAACTGCAGTACTCCTGACCTCACTGGTCTTCCAGCACATCCATTGTGCAAATGAGATTGAAACAATTTCTGCAAGTCGTTGGCGATAAATAACACCAGTGCTGCTCTTGTAAACACAGCACTATTAAAGCAATTGCTAAAAAATTCCCTGGTGTGTGGGCTTGTACTCCAAATGCTAAAAATAAGATGCCCAATCATCTACTTGCTGCAGGATATTTATTTGGTGGATGCTGGAATAGAGTATGGGGAAATCACTTACTGTATTTCAGGAGAATGGCTCAAATAAGTAGTAAAAGCGACATTTCTTGTCACCTCCTATTTGGAAAGTTTCTATAATGGCATAAAAAAAAAATTAAGAACATACACCTGAAGTAAAACCTAATTTTCCCTGACAGTTTACAAGCTATAGGACTGAAAAATATTATCTGTTCTTAAACTAGAAGAGGCCAGTGCATTAGTTGTGTTTAGCCTAGAAACTGAATACAAATACCCTGAGTGCTTTTCTATTTCTGTCACCTGCTGAATGTTTCTGTAGAGTCCCAGTCCCTTGTGCTAAATGGACTTTCATTAGAGATCAGTGCCAAAATCCATCATGTACTGGTAACAACAGAGCTGGACCCCAAAACCTCCTGTGAATCTGGGGATGGTGCCTTGCTCTGGGTTTTCCCAAGACAGCTTTTGGTGGGCAGTAACCCAAGGGCTGGTCCTGAAAGCTACCCCAAACCTAGAAGAAAAGCCCCAAAGTCTGATTCTGCTTTTATTAGGAGCTTGATTTCTTCTCTCTCTCTCTCTCTCTCATACACACAAAAAAAGAAGAAAATGAGAAAATAATGAAAGATAATCCAATTTGTTTCTGCAAGGCTGCTTACAATTGCTTCTACACACACTGACCCTTCACAAAAACAAACTGCAGGCATGGGATTTCCCTTCTAGCCTTCAGGTATTTGGTTTACATCTCTGAGGCATACTAAGCTTTTTGGTATTTGATCCAATACCTTGAATATCAAAGTCCTTATTACTAAAACCCTCATGTAAAACACTTCTATTGAAACAGACCCTGATTACATATTTACATAAGGCATGTATGTGACTGGCTAACACGTCCTTTAGGGAAATAGAGCCTATTTTTAATAATATTCTCTGACATGTTTCTTTTCTTTTAAAAATAGCGCTGCAGGTCTGGGTTTGTAGGAACAAAAGGAACAAGAAAATGCAGAGTTAGTCTCACTCCATTAAACTTATTTCTTTGACAACAGCGTAAGCTAGATGAATATCAGCTTGGGAAGTTTCATGGGGACTTGAAAGACTTGAAATGTTTTAAATGTTCTTTGAACCACATCTTTTTGATAGCCTAGTAACAACTTGAAATGTAGTCACATAGTCTTGGTTATTAAAGGTGACTTATGAAGTTTTCTTGCCGCTATCTGAATAAGTTAACCCGAGGACTGCTTGCAGAAGTTCTTAAGAAGTAAGTGGCATATATTTAATTTAAATAATATAAAACATACTGAAACTCCCTCAGTTTAATATTAGCTTTCTAGATCCACACAATTTATATTCATGAGTTGCCTTTTGTTCCGAACGCCCAGAGGCCACTCCAGGCACGGCAGCTCCCTGGGCCCGGGCTGGCAGCTGGAGGAGTTCCCTGAAGCCAAGGCAAATGCACCAGGTCACACCAGCCCGGGAGCCCGCCCCACGTGTGCTTTGTGCGTGCCTTATCCTACAGGCAGATTTGGGGAGAGCACAGGTGTCCTGGAGAGCAAACCAAAGCCTGACAGCTCTGAGATAGATCTGATACCTGTTGAGGGAGCCTTTGAAGTGGCTGTAGGCGGGAGAGAACTTAATAGTACTGGGTTTGTTCACTTATTTTGCTATAGACGTTGATATATGGACCTTCTGACATTCAATCCCGTGGGCTCAGGGATATTGGAGATCCTGGTTCTAGCAAATATATCCCATTGATGTCAAAAATACATTCCCTAACAACTTTGAGACCCCAAGGAGAAGAAAGCCTGTTCCTTTGCTGGATTCTCTGTTGCCTTTCTGTAAATAGCTGCAGAACAAAATTCATTTCCATAGAAAACCTCAGAAAGTCTTTAGAAATCTGAAAGCAGAGGCAACCTGCACTACCATAAATTATAAGCTTGTGGGTCAATGCTTCCTTGATGTCTGGTATGATGCCCCAGGTACTACAAGCTCTGAACAAGGGCTTCCAGCAGAGACTAAAGCTGAGAGTTGAAGCTGCTTGGCAATCCAGGAAGCAAGAGCCACAGCATTGTGTTTGGATCCTTTCTGACACTGCTGAAACAGCAACAAGCCAGAACACAGCCAGGACAGAAATGCTTCTGTGCTGTCCAGTTGCATCCTGGAACCAGACACTCAGACTTTTGGCTGAAACTCACCATCTCTGGTTCAAAGGAGAGTTTAGATGCTCTGTGTCTAGACACTTTGATGGTAGCTAAGCAGAAACTGAGCACAGCTCTGGAGCAACTGAAACTAATCAAATTTCTCATTTATTTTATGGCCTCTGCAAGTGGAGCATGCTTGGGTAAACATCATCAATACGGAGGAGTCGCTGGGCTCCCAGGTCACCAAGGATTCGTTATTCGCTGCAGCAATTCGATTATCTCTGTAAACCAGGAGCTGCCTGGGCAGCACTGAGAATGTGAGCCAACTCAGGACATCTGTGAGCAGCAAGGGATTCTATTTCAAATGCACTAACAGTCGAAGTAATTCTCCAAGATCACATATGTATGTATAGATATAGATATATACACACACACACACACACACACAGAGGCACAGACACAGACACAGGAGCTAGGCACAGCTAGGCTTCATGTTTACCCTTTCCACCACAATACACACAGAGGAATTGCTTAAATAAAAAAAAAAAACCAAAAAACAAACAAACAAAGCAAAAAACCAAACCAACAAACAAACAAAAAGAAAAAACCAAACAAAAAACCAAAAAAACCCATCCCCAAAATTTCACTTTACTGCCATTTCAAATGACTTCAGATCCAGGAATCAGGCTGGCTTCTTTTCAGGACGTTCAGCAGCAGCAGTAAACACTGTAATTGGTACTCCTTTGAAACTTCTGTTCATGAAATTTGAGACTGATCAGAAGCAGTGATATGTGTCCATAAGTGATTTAGCCTTGCAGGGCTAATGTTGAGAAGGCTTTTTCAAAAAAATAGTTATTTTTATAAGCTAAAATGCTACAACTTCAAACCCATATGATGAGCAGAAATGCTTTAATATTGTCATTTTTCTGACTATGAGCCTATTTGAAACACATTCTAATTAAATGGTCAATTGGCCTCTTTTTCTGTCCCTCAAAAAAATTCCCTTTTTAGGAATGGAATAAAATATTTTCCTCACAGTGTGAGAGATTACTTATAACCTGCAGCTGAACCAGAACAAGTTTGAGTGGTCCTACATAAGGTACCTTTCTGGGGAGATTGTGCTCTTGTGCTGTGCTTTAGGCACAACCACAAACTGAACTCTGAAACTTGCTGCTGGCAAAATGATGTTGAACTTTGAAAAAGGGAACAGGATCTGTCAATTTGTACTCTTTTAGAACTAGTCATATATTATCTAGTGGGGCTGAGAAAGCTTAGTAATAGGCCAGGATCCCATTGTGGTATAAAAGAAGGTAAGAGGCCAACTGCGCAGTTTAGGCCCCATCATGGAAGCTCCTTGATATGGACAGATTCCTACATCCTCTGAAAGTAATCATCACAGGAGTTCAATGTCATGCACCTCTACTATATAAAGATACCCCCAAACCATCTACATTCAGACACACTTCCATTTTTATCAAGTTGCTCCACAGCAGCCAATTCCCAGCTGGTTCCTTTTGGTTGGCACAAGCTTAGTCAAAGATATTAGGCCCCGGAAAGGAAGGTTTGGAGATAGGACTCTGCAGTGCTCGAGGCAGGCGTGGCTGCTTTTAAGGCCAAGTTCACCACTGCAATTCTTCCAACACAGTTCTTCCCTGGCGTGCTTTGAGCAGGTGTGCCCTGAAATGCTTCCCTGAGAGGTCAGACTGCATTGGTGTGTTGGAGACAGGCAGCAGCACCCACGTCACTCACTCTCCCAGATGCTAAGAAGTTAATTCATGCTGTAAGAAAGGCGCCTTAAAGGATTTCACGCTGCATTTGGCATCCTCTGGGCTGAGATTCTGCAATTGTTTAGTTCTGAGGCAGGGAAGTAAACAATGTATTTAAGGAAACCCCCGTCATTTCACTGAATCTTCTGCCTAATTGTGCATCCAACATACACCACCCTCAGCAAAGCCTGGAGCAGTTTCTTGTTCACTGGCTTCAAAATCCTGGCCAGGACCAGGAAGGGGAAGCCCTTCCAGGTGTTGCACATTGGGAGAGCACCAGCTTGTCACTGCTGCAGGCCTTCTCTGGTCTCACAGGGTGGAAGGACACAACAGGAGTACCAGGGACCCCCATCTTGCCACCTTCTCAGAAATAATCTCCTGCACTTCACAGCATGCCGGGGACAGCCAGAGCATCAGAAAAATGAGGATTTCAGTTCTAACTCGATAAGGCTTTTCATCTTCCTCCTCTGAAAATCCATTCCCCAGACTTACCACCATTATTTCTACCTCTTCAAGGAAAACAGAAATTATAACAGCTTAAAGCATATGCCTGTACCAAGGAAAGCCTCAAAGAAATAGATACAAAGCAGATCTGAGTGTTCTCAGTCTCATTTTTTCCTGCTTCTACGTTTTCTTAGGAGAGGAGGTTCTTAAAGCCTTTTCCGCCCCACACCTTTTGCTCTTATAATTTCGCTTATTTTATACATAAGTACCTAAGGCTGGGAGGAAAATTCCAGGTCAGCAAGTTGATCCCTCCTTGAGAATGTTTTTGCTCATGTTCTATAGTCTGTGGCTTCTGGACTTTCTTTTCCATATGCAGAGTATCAGCTTTTCCCTATTTCCACTTTAAACATGTCACAATCCCTTTATTTTATCTTCTCTGCAAAGGGGATATCTTTCAACTAAGAGCTCTTGCCTCAAACAGCTTTTCTGCAAAGTAGCATTTAACCTGCCTCACACTTGCTCTTAAAACTTCACTTGTGTAGGATGAGCAGGATGAATTTTTTTAACCTCTTCTCATAAGAAATGCAGGGGGATGGGGAGAAGCCAGCAACCCAACCATTTGTCTGCCCCCTTCCACCTTGAATGCTCTTTTCTGAATGCGGTAGCCAAATTAAGGCAGAGAATCCTGGGGGAAGGCTCAAGCAGCACCTCACATACTATGAATGGGTTTTCCCTCTTCTGTAGAAAGGCCTGGGCTGGCACAACGGGTAGAAATATATCATATTACATTTCCTGGGTTTGGACCCATAATGTGATCAGCCAGCTCAGGTGGTTACAGGTCATCGCACCAGGGACACTTCTTTACAGAGGTTTCCCAAAACAGCTCATAGGAGCCATGTGGGTACCTCCCCATGGGGCACAGGCAGCAGAGAGCACCCAGCAAGTCCCTATATCCTACTTCTACACTTGTATTCACCATGGCATTAAATCCTAAATCCCAAGTCAATATAAAGAGTTAACTGCTGCTCTAGGATGTTCAATCTTGCTGCAGATTAAACTCTTTCCTTGGTTTCTCAATTTGCTTATTTCCTCTGAAGCAAGAGCTGTGCTGCCAGTTCCTTCTGCAGAATATGCACCCGCACAAAGGAACTACATCTTGGCACAGATAATCCTCAGGGAACCAGGAAAATATTAGTACCTTCAGAGCAGTTTTGTTTTCCTAGGCTGCCTGCACACCTCAGAAATAAAACAGAATCACAGAAGTTCTTCCTGCTGTTTGCAGTGTGCAAACACCACGAGTCACCGAGTTTCCCAGGGGCACCACCTTTGGTGTGACAGAGGCTTCTGCTTGCCCAGCCTCCAATCCTCAATAAACAGGTAACCAACCCAGCAAACAGCTCCAGCTGCAAGGCACACAGCCTCCAGGGAGGGCTGAGCAAGCTCAGCCTTTCCAGGGTGAGGAATGGGCCAGAGAAAGGACTCGCCTCCTCACAAAGGTCCTGGGAGACTTCAGCTTCCATTAGTCTGCTGGGCAAATCTCTAGCAATAGCTCTAAGTCCAAGTTCAGACCTTCGAGGAAAGGGCTGAGAAGGAATAGGCCCACAAATGTCCCTGCTATCCGATGAATCTTCTCCAAAATATAGGAATGGAAGTCCCACCATCCTTCTATCAACCCAGAGCTTTTGCCCTCTTCTGGACTTCTTCTAAGCCCTTATCTGCCGAAGGTGTGGTGGCTTGAGTCTAGTTAAAGTACCACAGATCATTAACTCTGTCCTGGCCAGCCATGCTTTGCAACCCACATACCTCAAAGGCCTTCTCCTTCTGGCTATGTTCTTGGTCTCCTGAGGGCGTTATCAAGCTTAGGTAAAGCAGCCTGTTTTCACAGCTTCCTTAAAAATATCAAAGCACAAATGAGACCATTGAATTTACTACCATGGTCAGCTTCAGGGGCCCCAAGATACCTGTGTGCTTTGGGTGAGTAGCAAATGAGCAAAAGAGAGAAATAACAGAACAAGAATGGATTGCTGAACCAATACTGTGTCTGGCATAGCTCTTGCTGCTGGCATTTTAGTCCAGGTGAGAGCGTGACTTAATGGAGTTATTAATGAACTTTTCTGCCTTGTAATGTGTGTTTTTAGGTGATTGCTGGCTCCTAGCTGCCATTGCATCTCTCACTTTGAATCCAGATATTCTGTTCCGTGTTGTTCCCAAGACTCAGAGTTTCCAGGAGGACTATGCTGGAATCTTTCATTTCCAGGTACCTGCATGATCAGGGGATTGAGAATGAAAGAGGAAAATGCAAGTATTTAACTAGAAGCAGCTTTTTTTTGTTCTTTTTTTTTTGCTTGGAACAAGTGAAACAATCAACAGTTACAGTGTGTACATGAAATTGATGGGGGAGAGAGAAAGAAAATTAGAACAGAGCTAAATAATGTTAAATGAGACCTGCTCACTGCTGAGTTTCTGCTATCTTACAGCTGATGAGGCTCTGGGGAGTTATACAGATTTTGTAAACTGAGCTGAACCATCAGGTTGTGTGAGCCCAAACCAAGCTCTGTTGCTGCCAGCTGTTGAGAGTGAATTCAGGCTCGTGTGATTCCTTCTCCTTCCTTCCCTTCCCTCCCTGCTTTGCCTTTATTTCTTTGCCTGTGGACCCAGACTGTTGGGATTTAGCCAGCCTGCTTTGACTGGAGGTTAGGCTCAAGTTGGAGCAGTGTGGATTCACCCTGCAAAGCTAAAGGAGCTGTTCTGGTGAGGACAGAAATTTTCAAACACATACCTATCCCTTCCACCAGCTCACCTGTGAGTGTTATGGTGTGAATTATCATCTCTCCTTTCAGGAATGCAGCAAATCCTGGAGTAAACATTTCTAGCTTTCAGGCCAAAATTTAGCACTAGGAATGTTTCACACATTTCCTAGTATTTTCAGAAGGGATTAGCTCTATTGAGTGCTTCCCCTTTAGATGACCTCTCCTTACAGCATTTTTACAGGGGCATTGGTTTTTATTTCCCTAAGGATTGAGCCTTGAGATAGTTTAGAGTATCTTATCTCCATGCTGGCTTTCTGGGCTGTCCACCATGTAAACTAAGGGTACATATTCAGACAGTGGTTTTGATGTTATATGCAACAAGATGCTGTTAATATTTCCTATCAGCAAAATCGAAGATAGCATTAAGAAGCCTGCTGAATGCTCCCCAGAGCTGGGAGGAGTTTGTCTCTATTACAGAGGAAAGGAATCCAGCATGGGAGTAAACCCTACAGTGGCTTATGCGGGGGGAAGTGATGACAGGTGAAGGGGTAGAAGGATGGTAGCGTGGAGCTATTATGGGCACACCAGCCCCCCATCATCTTTTCCTTTCTTCTTTCCCTCAGTTCTGGCAGTACGGGGAGTGGGTGGACGTGGTGGTGGACGACAGGCTGCCCACCAAGAACGGGGAGCTGCTCTTCGTGCACTCGGAGGAAGGCAACGAGTTCTGGAGCGCGCTGCTGGAGAAGGCCTACGCCAAGTACGGGGCTGGGCGGGAGCTGGGCCCCTGGCTGGGCCCCTGGGGGTGGTCCAGGCCAGGGGTATCAGTCACAACACACTTCACTCTAATGCAGCTTCCCCCACCCCCAGCATTTACAGTTCCCTCTAGGTCCATAAAGGGTGTTGCCAACTGTGTTTCAAGGGGCTTTAATTCTGTTGCCCCAGGTCACATTGATGACCAACCAAATTAAGAGATACTAAATGATAAACCTTTCTTTCTGTGGTACCTTGTGCTTGCAGGTGGAGATGGACACTTGTATCCTTCTTATCATCTCTCCCACAGGTTGAATGGCTCTTACGAAGCTCTGGCAGGAGGGTCCACTGTGGAGGGCTTTGAGGATTTTACTGGAGGCATCTCCGAGTCCTACGAGCTGCGGAGGGCTCCTTCAAACCTGTACCAAATCATCCAGAAGGCTCTGAGAGCTGGGTCGCTGCTTGGCTGCTCCATCGATGTAAGAAGCTGACAAAGCTTTACTCTCCTTGCTCTTCTTCCCAGGGCTCTGGTCCATACTGTGACAAAAGCCCAGACCAACGTTAGATATAGGTAGGAAGGTCTGATAGAAAAGCAAATTGTGATTATTGTGAGACCTCTATTGATTTCAGTATCAAAAACTCCGGACAAGGTTCTAAATAATCGATTCTATCATGTCTCCCTATTTACATGAACAGCATGTAATAATACTTAGAGCTATCAACTACCTGCTGGTCTTCTGGAACTCCATTTTCATTCTCTGAGTATCTTTTCTCATTCAAATTTTGTGTAATTCCAGCTCCAGGCACTCGACTGCCAGAGACAAACTCATTGAGACACTTTGTTGTAGCCTGTAGTCTGATTCTGGCTTTGGTTTTCAGTCCTGAAGATTACTGACACCTGTAATACAAACCCTCTCAAGTTACAGATGATGTTTGAACATGTTTTGGAAACGTCGCACCTTTCACACCCTGTTTCATTATCTTGTTTGCCTTGTGGCGTGTAGAATTACCAGAGTTCCAATTTTGATATACTGGATCTTGCCTGAGACAGGCTGGAGCTAAGTTCATGTGAACATGTCTTTGCAGGTGACTGGGTCTGTCACCTGAGCTGGGAATTGGATTTAGATTTAGATTTCATTGTGCATTCTTGAATTTCTTCTGTGCTTGGACTGCATATTAAGGGGCATGAAACTGCAGCTTTTGCTGTGGATCTCACCTTAATTTAATACAGTTTGCATCAAGAATATTGGTATTCACTGTGCACACCACTTTGGATATCTTCCCCCATATTAATTTGCTTATGAAAGCTGAGTTCATGCACAATATATAACCATAAATGTGCATACTTTTATTGCTCCAGATAACTGCTACAGCTGAAATAGAAGCAGTTACAAGTCTGAAGCTGGTAAAAGGACATGCTTACTCTATCACTGGAGCAGAGGAGGTAAGCCAGCTCTCTGGGGCCATCAGGCAAAGCAGCTTGGGGTTGCAACTCTGCAGGGCCTTCAACTTTCTGATGTCTTTCAGCGACTGACCATAAAAACGTTCCTAACTTATGCACCCTCTTACAGAGAAAGGAAGTACCTGTTGTACTCAGCCAGGTCAGAGGCTCTGTACAGGTAGTGCTGTGGAGCACATGGTGCAGTCTGCCACCTGTATGGTACCGACACGCTGGGGTACAAAGTGTTAAATGTGGGCCAAGCTGTTACCAAAATTCAGGGTACAGAAAGGAGAAGCAGGAGAGGAGGCAGCCATTCCCAAAATGTTTATACTGCTTGAGGTGGGAGCAAGAACATTCCCAGTCAGAGCTGATGGGAAAGGAGTAAAAGCCTCTTTAATGAACTCTGCCGTGAGTCTCAACTTCAGAGCGAGCCCCAGGTGTTCCTGCTCCTCTGAAACTGGAATCATTACAGAGATGTCCATGCCAGATAACCTCCTTCCAACCTTGCCGTGTTGTGCAATGTTTCCTGCTTTTGAGGATGCAGCTATTCTGCTGGTTTGCAGATGATGTTTTTCCTTGCAGGTTGCTGCCATTACATGAAATGGTGAGTGCTGCAGCTAATGGCTCACGTGGCGGCACAGGACAATGTAAAATAAGGGTGGAAGGCATAGAAGTGTCTTTTAACTATTGCAAATTGTAATGGACTGCATCACTCAAGTACAAATCATGTTTTATCCTATCTGAAAAGCAACTGCCCTCTGATGATTGGAATAACGGAAGTGCTCAAGCTCTGTTTGTTGTGGATCTTTTAGGTATATTACCGAGGACGGCCAGAGAAACTAGTGAGGCTTAGGAATCCCTGGGGTGAAGTAGAATGGACTGGATCTTGGAGTGATAAGTAGGTTTTTATATGCCCCTGTTTCTCTCTCTTTGGTGTATTTTGGAATCTATTAAAAATTAAATTGGGACGATGCAGTTAATCCAATCACAAAGCGCATTTAGGAGAGATACTAAATCAGTTGGAATAAAACACTATTAATTTATTACCAAGGTTGGATATTGATCCACTCTGTCCAGCGGGCATTAATACCTGCCTCAGGCAGAGCTTTCTCATCAGAGGCAGCAGCCCTTGGTTTAGCTCTGAGCAGCCCAATGCAAGCTGTACACACGTCATTTTGCAAGACAAACTTTCTCAAACTGGTCCTACTAATGGTGCCAGGACCTAAGTAAAATACACAAACCAGTCCTCTTCCTGGGAGTTAAAGCAGGGATAAACCATTATACCTCTGCTTCAGCTCTGAGGTTGCTCAGCTCTGAATCAGACCAGTATTTGGTAGCTGAGAATCTTGAAAAAGTGGGGATGCTGACTAAGCTAAGGACACAGAAGTTTGAAAATCTCTCAGAAACTGTCTAGGCTTCACCTATCTTGGAATCTTGGGAGCATGGTAGTGACAACACCTCTTTTATTTTTATATTTAGAATGACATAAATTTTACTGTCATTTGGGCCACAATATATTTTTTCATGCAATACTCTGAGATTTTCAGTTTCCTGTCCTGACTGACTGCGGCCTGGGTGCTGATGTATCATAATTAAGGAAAGAAAATAAAGACAACGTTACAATTACTTTTACTTTTATCAGACCTGCTTTGCTCAGCCCCAAGGTAAGGTGCCTCAGGCACACTCACATGCCATATCCTGGTTTTGTCACACCTGTTTTGCCCTGGGACAGCCTTGCTGAGGCAGGTGCAGCACTGCATTGTCACGTGGGAGCAGATCAGAGCAGAATCCCTCCTGAGCACATTAATAGCAGAATGGCAAGGGAGCGATGCTGTTTTCTGCAGTAAATTTTCTGATTCCACATTTTTGCTTTCCTATTCTTTCATGACCCCCAACAATGGAGGTTACATCATTTCCCTAGGGAGGATATCAGGCACCCCAATAGATCTTAAAATGGAGAAGCTCTGACTGACTTTCAGGCTGCAAATTTCCTAATCCAGCCAGTCTGTTTGTACCTTCTGGCACCTGGCAGGGGAGATTCAATTCAAAGCTTATTTGTTGCAAATACGGTAGCAGTCTGATTCCAGCCCAGCATAGTCAGTTTGCAGGGTGTGCTGTCATTTGGAGGGGCACAAGGTCTATTTGTTGGAGAAATGTATACTCCTTTATCAGCCTGTGATAGAATCTAACTCAGATCTCATTGTAGAGTAAAATGCAACAGCTGAACAGTGTGCTTTTGTGCTTTGCCTGCAGTGCTCCTGAATGGAATTATGTTGATCCCAAACAAAAACAGGCTCTGGATAAGCAAGTAGATGATGGCGAGTTTTGGTGAGAATTGTTCATTTAGCTTACTCTTTTGGACATTTTATGTGCCTTAAGCAATTCTTTCAGCTGGGTGGAGAAAAACTGCCAGCACCAAGGGGGTTAATAATGGCATGCATGCATTGTTAGTCTCTTATTTATCTCCCTTGCTATTCAAATATTACCTTTTATTAGAGCTTGCATAACTCGGCGCTTATCCAAAATATAGAGACCAGATGGTAATAAAATTAATGAGGTGGCAAGAATGAACCTCAGCTGCTCTACATTTTGAGGTTTGCTTTTTTGCCTAAAATGCTACACACTAATGAAAAAGTTCAGATTACCAGCTTGGGAAGAGTGTGTTTACTCAGACCTAATAGAAAGCCTGTCCTAACCCTGATCTGATTATATATGGATCAGTGCTGAACCGATGTCACTCTGTCCTAGCCTGGAAAGATAAACGGCCACCATCCTCCAGTGCAATCAGCTGCATGGGCCATCAGGCACTGGGAAATGAGAGCAGACCTCTGCTTGCAGCATGAAGCAATCAAGGTCTGTCACTCATGTAAACCCACCAGGAATGGTAAAAACAAACATCAGCGACAGGACTGAAGCAAAACACCAGACTCAGACTGTTTTCCTACAGAGCGATGCTTTCACAAGGGCCAGCTCTTGCTCCCTTTAAATGGAATCTCCCTGCACATATTGTTTCACCAGTTCCAGTGAATTTGCTTATGAAGTACGATCCATGAGGGATTGCCCAGAGCTGGGGATGACAGAAAATGGTTTGACTGAGCCCATAATGTGTAACGGCCTTTGACAAAGACTGTCTCCAGAAGATGCAGCTCATTCAGGCATTGGGCAGTTTTGTTTCCCAAAAGCCAGTTCCATGTTTCAGAATTTAATTAAATGCAGCTTTGGGCAGCTCTGTAGTACCAACGTGTGCTGCCCTGTTGGGAGAGGTGTCCAACTGCAGCCACCTCTGTCGCAGGTTGATGGACTAACCAGGTCTTTTTGTGTGCCAGGATGGCATTTTCGGATTTCCAAAGGCAGTTTAGCCGCCTTGAGATCTGCAACTTGACTCCTGACACACTCTCGAGCAACGAGGTCAACAAATGGGACCTGACTCTGTTTAATGGACAGTGGAGACGGGGTTCGACTGCTGGGGGCTGCCAGAACTACCAAGGTAAGGACCCAACCAAATGGGCCTTTGGTGAAATCCCAAACTAAACATTCAAAAATAAGTGCTTGTGAACTGGAGGGGGCTTTGGAGGGAAGGAAGAGCTTGGAGGTGCAACAATATCTGTGGGGTTTAGACAGCAAGCAAAAGCCTGGGAGTTTAAATGAAGATCTAATTCACACTTATTTCCTCATGGGGGACCTGCCCACCAAGCAGTTAATTCATGACAATATTAAATATATATTTTTCTCTGTCTGCTTTTCCTGCTTACATGCCTTTTGCTACTGGCTGGAGTAATCCTCTGAAGGGCTGGGTAGGCCAGGAAAGTGTCACAGTTCAGTGGCACTGTTATTTCCAATTCATTTTCAGGTTAGAACTCTGGAGAAGCTGTCTGGCATTTGGTCCTCTTGCAACAATAACAGCCTCAGCCAAGGACATTGCCTGGGATTAAATGTCTGGCTGGAATTAACAATATCAGTCATTAGTGCCCATGAAATACCCTGGTGCTTTGATTTCCCATGGCTCCAATTGATACTCAGCATGGCTGTGAAAACATAAACCCATATAACTCGATGGAAAGAACTGGAAAAACCCCAGGCAGAAGTCCTTCCACAGAGACACTCTCTGTAGGTCTAGTGACAGCCATCTTGGCTGCAACGCCAACAAAGTCTCCTCATTTCTGTCTCCCGTTGGGAATTCTTAGCAACATACTGGACCAATCCCCAGTTTAAAATCCGGTTGGATGAACCTGATGATGACCATGAAGGGAGTTTGAACGAGCCATGCTGTACTATTCTGGTGGGCTTGATGCAGAAGAACCGCAGGAGGCAGAAGAGAATGGGAGAAGGGCTGCTTAGTATTGGCTATTCACTCTATCAGGTAAAGTTTGTTCCTGATTTTAAAGGAACACTCTATCAGGTAAAGTTTGTTCCTGATTTTAAAAGCTGTATTCCTTGTCCTGTTAAGCTGGAAAAAAATTAGCAGTGTGCTACATCTTGACATGCAGCACTACACTTCAATAAGAACTGGATTTTGCAAAATGATTCAATTACTTCTCTCATTTCTTCCTGACCCCCATAATATGGGAAGACTCAGATAAATTGAGACTCAGTTTTTGTCCCACTTCAACAGTGTAAATTGGCAGTGTAAATTATCAAGCCAGTAATTTAGCAACAGTCTCATTGAGAATCTTCTCTTACAAAATCTGAATTGGGGCGGGCTCGGGGTGCCTGGCAATTCCAGATAAGTGTTTCTGATTACAGCCTATCATTAGTCCTCAGTAGTCACTTTCTTTTTTATTATTATTTGTCCCTTGCATTTCAAACTTTTTTTGATCCATTGTCTGCCATATGCTCCTGTTCTGGTTCAGTAAATTTGGGGTTTTGTTTATGCTGATTTTCCCAGTGTTGCAAAAAATATAATATAGGGAAAAAACCTGCAGTGTAACCTCTCATTTCCGTGGTGTGAGGGGAGAGAAGCAAATGTAAAAATTTCCAACCAGTATCTTCATTACCAATATCATATGTGGAGAAAAGCAATTAAATGTTGCATAGACTCCACTGGATGAAGATCATTAGGCAGCACAGGTGGGAGCAGATGGGAATGGCTGACTTTTGTTAATAGATCCTGTGTGGGATGGCTTGAAATCAGGGAAGGTTTTCCCTAGTGCCCAAGTGCCTAAATGCACACATGGCTCTCACTGAGCACGTTTCTGAGCTGCCTTCTCGGTGGTGCCTGGCACCCTCACCTATCAGCATCCCAAATTTGTGCATTATGGATTTCTGTCTGTTCCCATCACTGAGTACCACAGTGGAGAAACTTTTGTGTTATAAATGTGTTCTGTCTCATCTGCATCGTCTCTGGCCTTACCCACGGCAGGGTAGACTTGGTGACTCTTAAGTCGCTTAAGTGACTCTTAAGATGTAGATTTTTTGGAAAAACCTGGCTGCTAAGTCCACTCAGGTAGGCACCCAGCTATGATCCCAGCTCCTTGGATCGTGCACCATTGTAGGTTTACTTCATCACAGCTGATGCTGTGGCTGGGGAGCTCCAGTTAGTATGGCAGAGATGATGACCTTAGGGAGATCTCTCTGCAGGAGAAGGTGAAAAGACGAGTATTCATGTCTGTCCACCTGCCCTGCAGAGCTTTTGTAAGCCATGTAGCTGCCTGCTGACAACATCTGTGTGTCCATCACCCAGCTCCTGGCCTTCCAGTATGCTGCTTATAGGGAATAACACCTGCGGTCTCAAGGGGCCACTCAGGCTCCAGAAACGTTGCATGGGTAATATTTTTAAAAGCTCTTTTGGGACTTGGGAGGACAATCTCTTTGGCTCTCACTGGAATCCGTGCTCTCAAGACAACTCATTGCTTTTGAGTTGAAAATTTGCCTTATATTTGGAGGTACAAGTTAACGTAGCAATTCGGTTAATTTAGGAAGGGCCAAATCTTGAAACTTGCTACTTGTTATAGTTGCCTCACAACAATCTCATCATCCCCAGGCTGACTGCTAGTGACAGTAACCTTATATTTTCATCATATTCAGTAGCAGTAGAATAGTGGATTTTATGTCTGCTGCAATAAACTCTCTGGTTTTGGTTAGCAAAGTGGGGCTAACTTGTTGACTTTCCTGACTGAGCATTTAAAGTCTTACTCAAATATTTCCAACCAACAGTATCATTCACAACACCACATCAGGAGAAAAGCAATTAAATGTGATATCGATTTCTCTGGATGAAGATTCAGTTTTTCTTTTGAAACAGCTCTAGGACAAGACAGAGTTTCATGGGTATCCAATACTTATATGTGGTTGTAAATGAAAATTTTTTAAAAAGTGTCTAAAAGAGGCTTTATCTGAATTTTTTTCCCTACTGGTAGGTGCAGGTATATAGCAGCCCTTTAACATTGTCTCTTTCCCTTCCTTTCAGATTCCTCAAGAGGTATGTAGTCTCTGCTGAAGACTTCCAGCCTCCACATGGGCACCTCCTCTTGCACTGGAGAATTTAGCTGCCAGGAAGACTTCTTCCTTACTAATGATATCTCTTCTGGAGAGCTTTGCCCTTGAATCACAGGACCAATATCTCAAGTTCTGAATAACCATTTTCAAGGGACTGGGGCACAAGGATTTATTACAGATGTCTGACTCCCAGTCTTGATCTCATTTATACTTGTTGAAATTTGGCTTCCAGGAAGTTTGTACAACTGAGGTCAGAATTTGTTTAGTTCAGGTGAAGGCAGAGCAGGATCTCTGTACTCTAAAACTGAGAAAATGTGGCTAATATTGTTTAGAAGAAATGCCAAGCTCTGTGGATCCGTTCCTTTTGCAGTTCTGAGCTGGGGCTCCTGGTAATGAACAAGCCCTGCTCAACCTTCCCTAATCCCCCCAGATGTCAATACTGAGGCAAAGAGACTTTTCATTGCTGAAGAAAGAGACCCCAGGGGTGTCTGGCAGTAGGAATAGCCTATACTCATTACTGAGGTCCAGCAGCCTATGCTGCCAATTTTTCCTTGGCTTTTCAGCCCTTTTTTCTCTCTCAGTAAATGAATGTGTGGCCATGTAGCAATTAACTGTGTTCTTTTAGCAGCCTTGCAAATGCAAAGGGAAAATGAACTTTATATACTGGAGAAGATTTGGATCTGTCTTCTTAACCTTTGCAGTTCCACTCAGCTTAATATTGAGTGAGGGGAAAGGATGGGGCTGTTGAATAAATACCAAATTCAATCTTATCTCAGAACAAAAGAGGAAAACCCCCATATTTTCCTACATTTTACAACAGAAAAACTGAATGATTATACAATGTTTGGTAAGATCTTTGTGTGCTCTGTTCTTACACAGACAGAAACCTTATCCCTAAGCAATGCTTCCCATCCTGCATCAGCCACATAGCACTTTTTGTGTGACACTGAATCACACTTTTTGAAAGACATCTTTGTGGAGCAAAAGTCATGAATAGGAGTTTTATGGCAGGGATGTTGTTCTTAAACCACTGTTGCTTTTATGTCAGTGTTTTATTTTCTGAACTGTGCAATGTTTAGCTTCCTAAAGAGTATATTAGTATTAGGGAGAATTTAAGTACCGTTTTCCACAAAATCCAAATTAATCCCGCTAATATTACTAATAGAAGTTGGGTAAATCACCTAATGGGGCCCCAAAAGTCTCACCCTTGTGACTACCGCTTTGTCCTATTTCCTATTCTTTTCTGTCTGTTTAAAGAAACCAGAGACTACAATTCCTGTGCAATTAGGAGATTTATTCCATACCATAAATTGCTGAAAAATATTCTGAAAATTAAATTTGTCCTCAAGCAGCCCATGAAAGCAAAAAAATGCTCAGTGCACGGATAATTTACAGTGTAGTAATTTGATCAGATATGAACACACATTATGATATTTATTTTATGGCTATAAGCGTAAAGAGCCATGTGAAAAGATAATCTTTATAGAGGAAGATTCTTGCCCCTTCTAATTATCTGCCTGTTTCCCATGACAGAACCCTGGTGGTTTTCTTTTGTGCCGTCCCTGACGGATTTATTCTTTTATGCGAAGAAAAGCTTGAGGTGGCTTTGAAGCACTGAAATCGAAATCGGGTGGCTGGCTTACCAGGGAAGTGCCAAAGGGTTTCTAACAAAAACACATTCCCCACAGCTGGAAGACAGCACAGATGTGCATGCAGGCCGTGCTTTCTTTGCAAGGCACCAGCCAGCGGCCCGGACTGACCCCTACGTGAACCTGCGCGAGGTCTCCAGCCGCATGACGCTGCCCCGGGGACAATATCTCATTGTGCCCTCCACCTTTGAGCCCTACAAGAACGGGGAGTTCTGCCTGCGAGTTTTTGCTGAGAAACAGGTTAAATCACAGTGAGTATCTTCCCTGAACCCTGCCCACTCTGCCAGGGAGGCACGCAAAGGAGAAGGTCAGGTGTTGCACCCTGGGCTTGATCTTTTGTCTTAACCAGCAAAACAGGCCCATTTCCACAACCCTTTTTCTTCCACGTTCTGCCAGGGTGGCCACACATCCATGGCAGAGTCATGGCTCTTCAGAGCTGTCCACTAAGCACTCAGATCCACTCAGCTGTCCACTAAGATCCCTCAGCTCTGTGAAGGAGAAGTTCCCACAATTAAAGAGTGCAGGATTTGAGAGCATGATGATGATGAGATGGTTTTAAAAAGGGTTGTATCAATAGCAGCCATTGGATGAAAAAACAGGAATCTGGATGGAAGACGATAACAGCAAGGCTGGATTTCCCATGGGAAATACCTTCAAAGTGTTGGGGCAGGCAGAGGTGGGATGGGGAGCATGGGAAGCAGGAAATCTGGGGGCTTATTCTGTGCTTTTGTTAACACCTTATAGTTAAACAGCTTTTTTTTTTTTTTTTTGCTAATTATTTTAAAGGCAAGACTTGAAAGTAGACTCATAATTTCTGGTTGCTTAATTTTTTTCTTTTTTTCTTTAGGATGATGAGTGATGAGGTGTCTGCAAAACCATACGAGGTTAGATGCCCTAACTGGGCAGAGTTTTCCTTCATAATGTGGGAGTAAAACAGGGGCAAGATTTTTATTTCTTCTTTATTTTATTAGCTGGGATTACAGAATGTTTTTGTGCTGAGGAGAAGTATTTTTTGCTCATGGAGATTTTTTACATATATCCATGCCTTAGTTTCATGTTCATTTTCACGTACCTGGGCCACGTGGCACAGAAACCTCACCCTCGTAGACTGAGCTGGAACACATTTGATTGTCCTTACCTCCAGCATGGGTAGGAGAAGGTGGAGAGGGCACATTTCCATACAAACAAATGGTTTTCCTGAAGCCTGAGAAAAGCTGCAAAAGGCTTCCAGGGAGCTGCTGAATTGCTCTGGCCATGTGCAGCAGCACTTTCACCGTGGCTGTTTTCTAAAACTGTCTTGGTAACAGAAGAAAACTTTCTCATCAGCCTTAAGAAGTATTTGCTCCCAAACTAAGCCAGCCCCTGGCTGATCATGACTTAAGTAGTGCCTCTGTTTTGCCATTGCTGCAGAGCAAGTGCTCATTTTCTGTTGATGTAAATACGCCCCTGTAAAGCATCTTTATAATATCCACTCTCTAAAGCTCACTTTCTAGAGCCACCTTGTTAACCACACTCTTGGACATCCCTTTCCTCCAGCCTCATGTCGATAACAAAGATATAGATGATGAGTTCAAGACTCTGTTCCAAAAGCTCTCTGGAGAGGTAAGTGGATTAAAGTGAACAAAAAAGACCAAGACCTCTTGTTATGATTATACAAATATTTGACTTGCTGATTCCTTTTACTGTCTGTTCAAAAAAACCAAGTATTTCTCTCCTTTTATTAACTCACAGCTTCAGTTCAATTTATTTTACAATAGAGAAGATTTTCTACATTGTTCCTCTTATTGGTGCAAAATGTGATTTTTTTTTTTCCCTTGGTAAGGCAAGGCAGGGAATAACTTTGAAAATAGGGGTGATAGGAGTGAGGACTGTGAAAATATTATCCCATGGTGAAATAAATTACCTGTGGAGTTATCGTATAATTCTGACAATTGCTTGGCTGGCCAATTCCTTCCTTTTTGTTTAGCCCCAGGAATTGGAAAACTGTTGGCTGGGCTTTTTCTCTACTTAATGTATTTGAAACACAGTATCTACAAAGCCCTGCTGTGTTAGCCTGTGGCTGTCACGTTCGATTTCCTCTTAATGAACAGGTAGCCACTGCCATTGGAGAGGGAAAACATCTTTTTAGTTAGGAAGACCTTTCTGAGTTTTGAGAGAGCAATTTTAGAATTGTTTGGTTGTTGTTTCCATAAGCCTTGAAAATCCCAGATGTTCTCCTGAACCTTTTTATTCAGTCAAACCTTTTAAAAAGTTGCCATTTACTGGGTCACGTCACCATAGCACCTAACAAACCACTTATTTCCCAGCTGAATGTCTAGGAAATATGGTTTTGAAGATCTTCTCCTTGTGATATCTGAAGACAAATGTGAAGGGTTACAAAAAAATTAAGGGTTTACTTGCCTTAGATTTGGAAGGGGAATAGTCTCTGAATGTCTGACAGCAAATTAATATAGCTTGTTTCAAATAATTTTTGTGTTAACACCTAAAGTATGTTTTGTTTTCCGTCCAGGACTGTGAAGTGAATGCAACTGAACTTCAAAGGATCCTAAACCGAGTTTTGGCAAAGAGTAAGTGACATCGTGTACTTCCCATTGGATGGAGCTGAGAATGGGATCTATGCTAACAAAACCCAGCTCTGTCAGCTAAGGCTGATGAAAAACTTAGTTTGTGTCTGGTCCCAAATGAGTTTCTCCTGGCTTGTTGAACCTCTGAATATGGGGTGGGGTGGAAATACTACCTGGTGCTTCTCTTCCAAATGCTGCCAGCAGATGTTCTGCAGAGGCACAACATTCCATGTACTTTTCTGGGAGGACCACCATGGGCAGTATTATTATGCTGCTGCATGAATTCTGTGGACAGATAGAGGCTTATCAGCACCAAAACCAATAACATCCCCTCCCACTGTGAAAAAAAAAGCTGTATGGATCAACTGAAAGGACACAGTGGAAGAAATGGCAGAGCATTTACTTTGCTACCAAGGTTTTAAGGTGGTTGATATCTCCAGCCTTGTCTGCAGAAAAATATTTGTCTTAAAGTATTTCTGACTTGGACTTTTGTATTTCCTTTTTGTATAGGAAAGGATGTTAAAAGTGATGGATTCAACATTAACACTTGCAGGGAGATGATCAGCCTTTTAGATGTATCCTTTGAATAACATTTTGTCACCTTTAAAATTTCTGGATCTCTTTTGCAAAACTTCTTGACAAGCTGAGCTAAGTTTACACTTCAATTTTCCAGGCACATGGCTGGGGGGCAAAAAATTCAGCCGAGCGTCTCTATCAGCTCAAGGTGGCAGAAACCTGAACCATTTAATCATCAGCTGCTTCTCTCACCTGCTCTGCATCTCTCATTGCTTAAACATTTTCCTAAATATAGTGGGGAGAAGAAGCAGGGCCTTTCTGCCTGGCTGCACCTGTGCAGTTCCAGGTGCATACACAGCATGCTTGGCAGGATGCAGGTTTTAAGCACATCCTCAGCTGCTGTCTCTGAATCAGGTCCTGCTTACAGAGCACCGAGCTCACAGCAGCAGGGACAGGCTGAGCCTGTTCCCAGGGGGAAGGCTACAAGTACAGGCTGTGCCTGCCTCTCTTCTGCATAGCTGGGAGGACACTTGGGAGCTTATAAGGTTTAAGTAACCAAGGGAAAAGGAGAGGTCAACACCTCTGCCCAGGTTTGAGTAGCCAAAGGAAAAGGAGAGGTCAGCACCTCTGCCCAGTGCTCCTTTGTGCTGGGAGGGTGAAGAGCCATGCTGCCAGGATCTCGCTGGTGTTGGTGTCATGGCATGGCCTATTGAGGCCAGCAGGGATTCACTGTGGATCTTGTGGATTACTGGCTGTTAGGAGAAGTGATGCCATCGCCCTACACTCCCCAGGCTCCCAAGCCTAATGGGATAACTCAGTAAGTACAATGTCATGGCGTCCAAATCCCTGTTTCTGCATAGTTTTCCACTGGAAGGGATGTTCAAGGCCCTGAAGGACATGGGAGAAGACTCTGTAGACTGCTACTGAGTCTCCACTTGCAGTTCCTGCCTCTGGTTTCTAACAATTGTCTGCTGCAAGGCCAGGCCCTTTTCCCCCTAAGGACTCTAATCTACTGTTAAGTGTACAAAATGTGAGTGGTTTTAATCATGCATATATATTTAGCAATCCCATATATCATTCCTTGGGAGTGAGGATAGCCTAGAAATTCTTGGCGTGCCTTTAGCCAAGCAAATGTAAAGCTGTGGGCATGTCTGTGGGAGATGGAGATGCATTACAAATGAGAACTAAACTGGCATTAAGGTGATGCTGTGATGGGTGATTTGTTTTTATCAGAACTGATTGCTCTCCAGTTTTGTTAGGGATAAAGGAATCCTGATTTTTGAACCACACCTTAACACGGCCCAGACCGATGGGACTGGCACCTTGGGACTCATAGAATTCAAGACACTTTGGATGAAGATTCAGAAGTATTTGGTAACATAACATTTCTGACTCTATCCCTTCCCTCCCCTCTCATCTCTGAAGTACAGATCCAGAACTGAGATAGAGTTAAACCCTCACAGGCAGATATACTTGGAAGCCTTCCTTCTTGGAGCTGGAGTTTGTTCCAGGGCTCTGAAACACCTCTCACTCAACAGGGCACAAGCAAATCCTCTTTCACCTTGTCCCCATCACTCTTCATAATTTGCAATACCTTATGGAAAGACAGATTAACTCTCTTTGATTGTTGGCAAAGACAGCTCTCTCTGCTGCCTGCTCTACTAAAGCTCATATAAAGCTCATATCTCGGCTGTTGCAATATGTTGCATTGCTGGCTGAGCATAAGCAAACACAAGAAACATATTTTTAGGACCTACCAAAAACTAGCTTTGTATTTTTGAAATCTTGTAGAAGTGCTGAATTATTTTTCTGGCAGAGGATTTAATGTCCCAAGAAGTTCACCCAGAGTCAAGCAGTCTAAAGGAAGGTCAGACTCGGACCTTCTTGGTGTGACCCCATCCCTTCCAGGCAAGCCTGCTGCCACCTTACTTGATGTTGTTCAGCGCAGAGCATCTGCCCCGGAGTTCCATGAAGAAATGTTGGGCTCATGAAGACCCAGCTGGTCAGAAAAGCAAGCCCTGAGACCCAAATCCATTATTAATTGTAGGTCTGGGTGGCTTCTAATGCTGGATAACAAACCTGCTGGCAGTAGGAAGCATCTGTCATCTTGTCTGAAATATTAAGCAAGATGGACTTGGTCTGTTGCAGCGTTTGCCAAATGATAGGATATTTTCCTCTATGGCCTGTCTGCCACCATGTAATAAGAAGTCAGGCAAGCTGCCAGCCCATGGGAATGTGTTTCCCACTCTGCCTGACTTGCCAGCAGCTGCTTGAAATATTTCCCTTGTTCATTAATGTTTCAAAGAGTAGGAGTGTGTGCTGGTAGGGGCAGTCTGTGTCCCAGCCATCAGTGGGCACAGCAGTGACAATGTGACCATGGCAGAGGTAGGAATGATTGTCCTGGCACTGATTAGCCTCACGAGCAGGGAGCATGGCAGGGCATGGGCTGCAGGGTGGGCTAGCAAACCAAGGTTAAAGCCTAGAGGAGCCCTCTGAGTAGCTCCTTCTGGCTTGTAGCTCCTGATGAGACCTGTGTTACCACGTTTTCATGGCTGCTGTGAGGCAGCTGTGCAAGCCCAGCCTGCCTCCCTGTGCCCATGGCATTGCTGCAGGGGCACAGGCTGAAGTGCCCTCTGCCATTCCCTCCTTCCCCTCTGCCACAGGCAATCTACAAGAAAGTGGACAGTGACTACTCTGGTACCATCGACTCCCACGAGATGCGAAATGCCCTCAGAGAGGCAGGTGAGTGTTTTGCTTGGGGACACCATCGGATCACCAAACACTGGGAGAGCAGTGGAGCATTTTAATGGCTTTTCCTCTCTCCTGTCACCTAGATCACAGCATTGCCAGTGCCATTCTCCCTTCCTGACAGTCACACACTGCTACATCCTTTTGCTGTTACATACATCAAACCCCATCCTCTGTTCTGCATTATGAACCACTGGTACTTTTGTCCATGCTGTGACCATTGCTTATCCATCTGATTATTACTTGCTCTATTTTTGGCCTCATTATTTCCTAATCTAATTGTCCTCTTTCAGAGCTATGCCCAAACCCTCTTTTTCCTTCATTTCCTCCCACCACCTTTCTCTCCTCTAGAGAAGGTGCAAGCCTGATCAAGGCATGCCCCAACGATGCCCTCTCTGATGTGTTCACTTTTAGACCAGAGCTTGCCAGCTAAGGGGCATCTAGAGGAGCACTGCTTTTTTGATTTGTCTTGTGCTCAGTGGATTTTATGTGAATGATCCAGAGATAGAAATAGCACGAATATGGGCCTGAATAGAGCCCAATGTGTTATGTGAGCAATTGGCTCTGCTGCAATCACTGCTATTCAGCTGCAGTGCCAAGACTCGCTAATTAGGGGTTTATCTGGGGAACATAGGACTGGTTATGCCGTGAAACAATGTGAAATATGCAGTCTGACAAAATGCTGTGGGGGAACTCTGTGCCTCCCTTCACGCAGCACAATGGGCTTTGGAAAGGACCCACAGAGGTGGGTGTGGGAGTCCAACAGACCTTCTGGGAGGAATAGTCCTGTCCTTCAACCTGCAGCAGTCCATGGATAAGTCACATCCAAGGCAGCATATTAGCCTGCTGTGTCAGTGACTTCCACGCTCTCCTGGCCCTCAGGTTTCAGGCTCAACGATGAGGTGCAGCACAGCATCGTCAGCCGCTATGCCTGCAGCACCAAGCTGACCATCGACTTCGATGGCTTTGTGGCCTGCATGATCCGCCTGGAGACGCTGTTCAGTGAGTGGCCAAGGAAAATTCCTGAAAACTTTGGGGTTGCCTTAGGTATTTGGTGTCTTTTAGCTGTGAACATAGCAAATTGCATGGGAAGGTCAGGGTGCCAGCAAAATTGTGTCTGTTGGAGAAAGCAGCAGAGAAATGGCAAAAGCCTTTCTGTCTGAATGACCATGGGGAGTAGGGGGCATGTTTCCATAACACACCATTCTCTTGTGCTTTAGAGTCATCAGCAACTTATGGTCAGTGCTCTGGCCCCCATCATTGTCCCAGCTCTGACAAATGGGACCATTTATCACTTGGCAATCCTTACTCAGAGCTGATTTACAGGTTTGTCCCTGGATCATGCCAGATGCCACCGCATCAGATTTCAGAGTTGTCCCGCTGCCAACTCCCATTTTGCTGCTGTAGATCTATTCCACCCCATGAAGCAGCTTAGAAATTATTTGTAAGAAGAAAGAAGAACAGCTGTAATATTATCTTACAGAACCAGTCTAAATTTCCAGTTGCTCATGGCAAAAAGCCAGACCTTTACATTTTGTCAGACAGTGATTCTCTGCGTGCCAAACTCTGTGGTTTATATCCACTTTTTTCCCCCACTCTTCTACATTTCAGAAGTGTTCCATCTCCTGGACAAAGACAAGAATGGAGTCATCCAGATCTCTCTGCCTGAGGTAAGGCTGGTCAGATTGAAATACCACCTGATCCAACTGCAGCAACAGACCACATTAAAATACATTTATTTAAAATCACTATTACAAGTCATTTAATCACCATTGTAAGAGAAACACTGTAGTGATTCAAAGGGCGAGTTTGTTTATGTGAAAACGTTCTTCAGCCCACAAGGCCTGTCTGAATTAGTAGAATGAACTTTTACCTTTATACGAGCAAAAAAGTAAAGATACCTTCAAAACTCCCAAGGCTGATTGAGAAGATGCTTACACAGTGCATTTCACGATCTCTTTTTAGAGGGCAGTGGTCAATTCATTAGAAAACACACAGCAGGGAACTCTTCTTGTCTGGCAGAGAATGTACCGATCAACCTGCCAGAATTAGAGGAAACCTTTTAAGATGCCAGGTCTTTTTTTTCCCCACGTTGTTTTTAATGCAAATTTTTCCTGTTGAAGCTGTTGTAAAAGCAATCAGCCTGAGCCTTCCCTTTGCAGAATACAAATATATCTCAGGAAACAGCTGGAAGGAGCCCCAAGAGGTCCATCCAATTAGTCCTCTCAGCTGAAGACTGGCTCAAAGGGAGGAGGATGGCTAGGAAGCCCTGTGACCCTCAGTCACAGCTGAATCTAGCTGAAATTGTACATTGCGTATGCCTACCCTAGAGTTTTTCAAGGTTGAAAGTTGAAGCTTTCTCCAGCTTGCCCTGTAGAACTCATCTTCCTTTGGAAGAGACCCCACTTGCAATGTTTGAGGCTGATCCTGGCAAGAGATTTCCCTGAAGTCCCAGAGCAGATGGATTCTACACGTATAAGAGATTAAAATGCAACTCCAGCCTTTCCCAGCTTGTTCTCCCAGAGGCATGGAAGAGTGCCCCAGTGACATCCTGTAGACCTTCCAGATGCCCTGACTCTTTGTTCTGTTTCTCCCTCAGTGGCTGTGCTGCACACTGGTTTGAACCATGGTCAATCAATTCAGCAGACACCTCTGAGGCTCTTCTGAGCATGAAACCGCTTGTTTGGCATCTCCTTGTTGTGAAAAACAGAAAGAGAAACTTGTTTTTATTCCTGGCTAGTTACTTTAAGCCAATAAAAATGATCTCCTGTCAGTTATAAAATAAATGCATTCTTAAATAAACAAAGAAACAAACCCAAGACTGACCTCCTTCACTTTTCCTGCCCAAAGAGTATTGCTCCGTGCCATGCTGAAATCTCATCAATTTTGACTTCGCACAGATGGACCCAGGTGCCTTTGGTTTGACTTCTGACTGTGCAGCAAAGTTCAGCAGTGTTCAAAATCCCGGAAGGGATCTCCATTGCTGCAACATCCAGCATATGTTTTACTCCATGCCCAAGAGGGTGGGCAAAATTTATGTTGCTGCCCTGGCAACCTCCCTTCCCAGACCATTGTGCGCTTTGGCTGTGCCAAGTGTCTGCAGAAGCCGGGGGTGAGGAGCTTGGAGGCAGATGCTGAGCTGCTGGGAGCACAGAGGATTTGGGCATAGACACAGCCCTGGGGATGAACTGGGAATCAGGAAAATGTGATGGCACTCCTCCACAAGACTCAGCTTAGTCCTCCAGGAGGAGGAGAGAGGATGGAAGGTGGTATGCAATTTTCTGCAGTTATTTCAGCTGAGCTCTTCTCCTATGAATGCTTGTCCATATGCATGCCCAAAGACGGGATTTGGAGTTTAATTTAGGGAGTGAGCTCAGACGCTCATGAAGGCAAGAAAGAAAAATGCACATGTAGGGGGTCTAGGAGCCTGAGTATGCGAGGGATGTGCTAATGTGGATTGTGACTTAAAGAAGAAACTGAAGCTAACTGGCTTCAGTAATCTTAACCTTTACACTGGCTCACAGTGCTGTGCTTTTCTAAGAACTTGTAAAACATTTGTCCTCTTAGAAAAAGCTCCTCTCTACCTTAAATTTCACAGTATTCTGAAGAGTAATATCATAACAATGCAGGCAAGATAATCTTGCACTCCGTATTAGCAATCAGAAAACATTTCTGGAACTTGCAGTAACGATCTGACAGGACCAGGCATGTCATGGTCAGTGACGTCTTTGACACTTCTCCCCAGGAGCAGGAGTGCAGGCTGACATCTGTGTCCCTAAGGCAGATGTGGGGCCAAGACTCTGTCCCCTTCTCTCTTCAATGCTGTGTTTGAGAGAGGCCTTTCTCCACACCTGCTGGTTCCTAAGCTCTTTCTTTGAGCAGGAAGAAAGTTGTTGTTTTGTTCCCATCTCTGAAGACAGAATGCCTCGTGGCAAACCGCACACCTACACCTCACATCTCCCAGCATTTCTTCTTGCTGCTGGCTACAGCTGTCTGACTAAAAGGGATGCATGACCTGTGTCAGCGCACGGCTCTGCCTTTCTAATTGATGTCCTCTCCCAGTAAAAGAGAAATAAATATTTAGTTTGGGTTGCAGGATAAAAGCAGCTGGAGTAGGAGCCACAGGCTTTTCCCCACTGTCCCTCTGCACATATCACTGGCCATGACCTGTGTGCAGCTGTCGTAGGTCGCCACCAGTTTCTCCTGCCAGATATTTGCCCGCTGACCAACAACAGACATCTGTGTCCCTCCACTTGCCTGTATGACAGAGCTTCCTGGGGCAAGCTGAGCTCTCCAAAACCACCAGAAAATTCTGGTGAATGCTCTGCCTGTTCAGTAGGATGAACATGTCCTTCCCTGCCCTACATCTTGCATATGCAACACGTCTCCTCGCTAGCCATGCAGCAGGGTGAGCTGGCTGCTTGCAGCTTCAGATTTGCTTTCTGCTCACACGCGCTATTCGTGAGTTTGTTCCAATTACGGTCAGAGAGGCCTCTCTCCGTAGGACTGGGAAAACTCAAGCATATGCAGAAATCCATTGCATGCTCCCACTTCTTCTCCTTTTACATCAAGCCAGATGCCCCCATCACAATAATTCTCACAGTTATCTCAATGGCTCTCACCCTCCTGTACAGGATGGGCAGAGTGCTGCACTCCATCTTCCTTTATCTTTGGGAAGCAGGCAGCTCCAGAGGAGCCACATCTTCTTTCATTTGTTCTTTGAGCACAGCACTTGGCTATCAGGTCTTAGAGAACAACTGCTCGAAAATAAGCCTTTTCATGGGATTGAATGTGCTTCTCCTTTTTGCTTGACGCATCTGCAAAAAGATGATTAATGTCCACCTGATTTTCCTTCCCTATGCTGCAAGCTGAGCAAATGTCTGTGCTCATCAGTTCTCCCAGTTAGTCCTGATGGGGCTAAAATAGCTTTTGACTAAAATGCCTGCAGCAGCTCCTGTGGAAGCAGTGGGGCATGGTGAGCTGAGCCAGGGCTTGGGCATCTGGACTCTCTGCACTCTTACAGTCTGCATGTTGGCTGTGCTTCATTTTTGGGGCTGTGAAGCGCTGCAGCTCTCCTTAGATGGGAGTAGCTCAGTCATGGGGAATTATAATGCAGGCAAGTCACAAAGGTTCATGAATTTGTGATCTGTTCCCTGTGACAATGAAAACCGTGCTGTGTGGCATTCTCAGCACTTTGTAGATATGGCAGGGCTAAAGAGACTCCCACAGAAACTCTGCCACAGCTCTTCAGATCTTTTCTTTCTCTCTCCACTTGCCCACAGAAATGTTTTCCTCGGCACTGCAGGCTCGTGAACTGGAAACTTGAACTCTGTACATTGCTCCGGTAAAATGAGATTCACATTAGGCCACATTCAGAGTTCCAAATGCCTTGTGCACTAATTGCTTTGTGGTTGCCTATAGAGGAACTTCCTGTGGGTATAAATCCTACCCCATCAGCATCTGACTCCAGCTTTGCACCAGAGTAAGTGCCTGCATCGTGGATGAGACAATCACAGGTATTTGGGATTCTGCCTATAAGCTAGGAAAATAAAAAGAATTAACCTCATATGTGCAATTATCTGTCACCTGTTCATCCTCCCAGAATGGGAGATTTACAGGGGGATCTCTCCTTTCCTTTAGTGAAGGCTAATGATCAGATCCATGCCTTATGAGTAAGCACAGAAGGAGCAGTTCTTTACAAATTCCTTTTCAGTCTTTATTTCAATCCTGCTGAACCCGACTTAATGTATGTTCCCATTCTTCCTTTCCATACAGGTCAGATAACCTGGCAGGCCTGGATGCATTGAGATACTGTAGACACATTCTTCCTTTCCATGTTATTCAGGATGCATCCAATATCCCAGCCTGCTACTGTTGTTATCCCAGGTTTAGCTTATAGACTGGAGATTCAAATTCCATAAAAGCAGGTGAGATTCTGGGTGCAAAAGGAACACAAATTCCAAAGCTTTTGAAGTTTCTCCACCACTAATGATGTCCCCAGCGATAGTTAATCTTACAGTAGTGCCCTGCTCCTGCCTGACAAGCTTGTTGCCATGGTGTCTGTCTCTGTATAACTGGCACGTACAGCATAAAATCCTCTCTTTCTTTAATAGAGCAAATTACTTCACTTGTTACTGTTGGCCACTCATTAACTCCTTCCTCAGGCTTTGAAATCTTTGATGCAGCTCTCACCTGAAGTGCAGTCCCCCACCAGCACAGCATCCCCTGCCTGTGTGGGCAGGAGGTGCTTGGGGAGGGTTGTGTGCAAAGACAAAGAGCACACAGCAGAAAATAACCCATAGGAATGCATCTGGGAGATGGACTCAAGAAGTACCTGGACAAACACTGGAATAACAGCTAGGAAGAAGCTGAATGAAACAGCTTTTTGTCCATTCGGGAGCTGAACAATGTCAGGAACTGGAGAAAATGTGTTCTTCTGTGACCCTGCAACTTTCAGGGAAGAAGACACGTGCACTCCCTTCAAAATACGTGGGGCTGACTTAGAAAAGAAATGCTCTTTTGATATTTGGAAAACTCTGTAAAACATTGGTAGTTTTGTCTATTTTCTCACCTCTAAATGTGTAAAAACTACATTGTCAGCTCAAGGAGTGATTAAGGTATTTCTTCTAACCCACCTTTTATTCATTAAAAAAAAACCCCAAACCACCAAACTCAAAGGTAGTTTCTTTAAGTTCAAGCTAGCTGGGCTGCTCCTCGATGTGATCCCTCACCAAATTAGGTTTTCCTAGGCTAGTTCAAATGGTGTAGCTTGATCTTGCTCTTACAGAGAAGATAACAGTGAGGGCCTTCTTCCAATGTCTTAAAGCATTTCAAGCTTCCCTAAATTCCCATATCCTTTTTGATAGTCTCTCTCTTATTCTCCTAAATGCACAGACTGTCACATCTTTATCTCTGCTGTATGCTTCTTTTCAGCTGATACAGTCAAATGTTTCAGTGTTCCTTTGTTATATGTAAAAAACCAGAGGCTGGTTTTGAAGGGGAACTTTCGTTATCGTCCTCAGTTGTTCACTCCCTGCCAGTCAAGACACAAGCCATACCCAGATAACAGGGTCTGTACTGTGCTCCAGACCTGCCACATCACCACCAGTTGCTGAGGTGGAGCAGCAGGAATAGCAAACATTACCTAGGTGCTCTGCTGAGGCCACTTTGAAACAGCTCACAGAACACAGGTACATGGGGCACAGAGTCCCCAAGAAAACTTTTAGTCTGTCCACGTAGAAAGCACCACAAATCGTCCCAAAGGTGTGTCTTTGCTGCATCATAGGTACACGGGTACAGTAAACACATTTCAATGCAAGTGGTGGTTTCTCTGTGTCTTCACTCAGCCCTGTGGCTCCAGGGGGACACCACTGAACTTCCCACCACAAATGTCACTGCCCTGCCTGTGGCATCACAGACTATGAAGAGAAAACAAGCAACCAACCTCCTTGCCATTGAGGGCCTGTATTCAGACACAGAAACTGGTTTATTACTAAACCACTAGTAGCTCTCATTGCCTTTAACACCCCTGAAAGGAGTCGGGCTACTTGTTTGTCTGATGAAGCTTTCAAAGGAGAAGGAGAGTAAGCGAAGGCAGTGTGACATTGCTTTAATGGTAAAATTATCAGTGCTCCCTTTAGTAATGAAGGGCATCCTTTTGCCACAGCTTAGCTACAGATAGCACAGGATTTGGAATTTCCAGAGATTTTTCATTTCTCTGTCTTACTTTCTCTACGCACCTTAACTACTTGATTAGCCAGCACTCGTAGGCCAGTTCTTGGGCGTAGCTCTCTGGATACCTGGACTTCAATGTTACCTGTCTTTGATGTCATCCACGTAGGCTTGATCAGGAAAGAAAATATTTCTTTTTATTTAAAGAGCTTTATTTGGTGATTGATATGAGTAAGATATCTGGCGCAGTCACTAAGCCAGCCAGCTTAAAACTGTGTGTGTTTGTAAAACTGTGTGTGTTTTCCCAAGCTGTAATCACACTCTTAGACCACTGTGCAAATTTACCCAGTACACATACCAGAGCAGGTATGATCTCTTGGGGGTTTAAAGGGGCTTTGTGACCAACAGAGTTTATTTCAAATTGTGTTTTGCTATGTTTTAAAAGATTATCATATTTGCTTATTAATTTGCGTGGAGTTGGAGCTCTGGAAATGCAGTGCTCGTCAAACAAGGGATTGATGAGGAGTGGTGATTGGTGTTGTGGCAGGCAGTGGGGCATCCCACAGGGTCTCTGTGCTGGGATGCAGCAGCATTCCCAAGGGATATTCCAGTGTGCAGGTTGTGTCACACGAAGGATGCTCCCATCTGCCTTGAGTTAGAGGATCTTTGCTGGGGAAGCTTTGCCTGGCAGATGGCAACTGTGAATACAGGAAACTAGGAAAATGTTTTCAGTTTCAGAAAGAATCATCATAGAATTAATTAAACAGGAAAAAAAAAAGGGATTAAAGGAAAAATGAGAAAATTATAAAGTACCAACCTGACCTCTAATTTGTAAAGCACCTTTAGCCAAAACCCCGAGAGGATCTATCTGAAACAGCAGTAGTAAACCTCATAATAATGAAGTTGATTCCAGCAGAGAGTGCCAGCTTTCTACATGTTAATTTAATTTGAACTCATCTCAGTTTTGTGTTGGGATTTTTGTGTGTGTGTGTCTTTATACATGCTGATAATGTTTGACTTTCAGACATGGTGGTCTGGTGCATGAAAGCTTGAATGAGAAATTATCTGATCAAATTTTAGTGTCCAAGCTGACAAGAGTACAAACCATGAACAAGCTTTATGGAGAGAGAAAATACAATCAGTTTCAGAGTTTACACCTTGCACTCTATGGTGATACCAGTAACATGAGTAAGAAGAAAAAATAATCATTTTTGAAATGATGTAGGTTATTATTATAGATTACGCTGGCATTGACAGATTTAATTTTGCCTGTCCTCATAAGAGTCTCCCGTCTGTACCTGATGTCCTGTCACCATTCTGTGATTTAATGGAGCTATGTAATGGTGATGTCCTACTGTCATCAGGGACGTACATTTCTTTTACACAAGGTACATTTTGTGAACAATATTTACATGAGCATGTCTTGAATAATCACGGTATTTGTCAAACCATGGTATTGCTTCTCTGGATTCCTACACATATAACAGATTAAATCTCCTCAGATACCAGGAGAATGATTTTTTATTTTGTTTCAGCTTTCTTTTCCTCTGAATGAACTCTTCTGGTTTGGGATTCCTGGGAGAAAAAGGTAAGTAAAATACTGTTGGCCAGGTCTCATTCATTTCATTTAAAAGGAGCTGGTAACACAGTGATAGCTGGCTTGAGGATACTTGGTGTTTCCATCCCTAAGTACAAGACCATTTCGTGGAGGGATGGAGACAGCTAAATCAGAACTCAGCTAGAGGAGGAGTGATTCTGGCTAGACTGAAGAGGTTCACTGCATTGAGCAAAAAGTGCTCAGCGTATTTTGGTACTGGTTCTGATAGGCTGAAGTTTTCTGCTGTATGTAGTAAATTATGCTCCATGACATGGGAGTGGTCAATAGAGAAGTCTGGGAATACAGCTCATTCAGACACTGTAAAACCAATTATACCACCAGCAAATCTCAGAAGTACCACAAAGCTAGACAAGTCTGTGCTGCAACATGCCTTCAACCTGCACTCCCTACATCTACATCTAATTAATTTTCTTAATTGCATAACACTGCACTTCCTAATTACACTAGGGAACCACTCTGGGTTCTTTATCTATTGCTCAGATTATTCTGGCTGTCGTTGTATCAGCGCAGTCCCCAGCCTAATTTTGTGCTAGCCCTCACAGACTGCTCGGGGAATGCTTGGCAGAGCCTTCATCTGCTGCAGTGACATCTCCCAGGCCCAGATGGATACCCTCACTCACACGGAGCTCCTGGCTGAGCAGGGCCACTGAAGCCGTGGGACGATTGTGGAGATGTTTCCTGCGTGATGGAAGGGCCTTGTTAAGATCTGTAAACAAGAGCCAGAGGAAGCCATTGGCAGTGCACATCCACAGTTCTGTTGGTCCTACAATACCCAGGAGCTAGGCTGCGTGCTCTTCAGGACCATCTAATTTGGGGAATAACTAAGTCTTTATCCGTAGATGTCACGCTCCTGGAACAAGGAGCACAATCTCCCCCAAATGATCTGGCAGACAGGAGGAACCTGCACCTCCAGACACCCCCATTTATCCCACCACTGTAACTGGAATACACAGTGGTGTAGGCAGGCACGCAATAAAACCGTGCAAGAGCAATTACAACCAGCAGTAAAAAGCCAGGTAACCCAAAATCCCAGTGTAAGGAGTCTGGTTGCCAGGGAACACACATCCCAGTGCTGCCAAATACATCTGCCAGGTAGTGGTGCACTTTCCCTTTCACTCATACTGAAGTTAAAAACATGAAGTGTATTCCACATCTTTCAATGGCACCAGTGTGCTTGACCACAGCTTTGGCACCTTTGGGTTTCCACCACTCCTGGTAAGTAGCTGGAGACTGAATCCTTTTGGTGCTATCCCCATATTTTGCTGAAACCAGCCAAGAATTTCATAGTAATAGTTGGTAGATTGTGTATCTCTTTTCCTCCTTTGTTTTCAAATTTTGTAAAACCTAACTTCTTAGCCAATGGGTTTGCTAGGAGCTCTCTCAAGACAACATCTGCTGTACTCCAGGAAAAGAAGATGGTCAATATAATATTGAAGTAATGCGCTTAAACCTGATCAAAGGAAATAGATTTTACAAATTCTAATGAAAAGGCAGAGCTTGTCGTAACTGGATGTTGTTGGTTTGCAGTATTTGGGAAGATGAGAAGAGGGGTCAGACATTTGCATGGACAAAAGGGCAATCAGTGGTTTTGTTTTAATCTTTATTGCTAAACCACCTTTTGAAAAATTACCAAACTTCATGATTTCAGGCTTTGAGCTGACCACTAAAATTAGAGATTGAGAACAAACCTGCTGTGAAGTGTAAAATAACCCTCTGTCTGTGTGGCTACTCTGAAACACTTTGAGACAGGATGGTCCACTGGATTGACCAGAGATCCCTTCCAGGAAGCCAGGGCTTGCTCCACGTTACCTCAAACAGACTTGTCCCCATCTGCTGTGCAGGTACCACCAGCGCTTTGAATTTCACCCCTCTGGGTTGCCAGGAGCCTCCTGTCAGCTTCTGCTTTGCTGAGCAGAGAGGAGCTGACATGCCACAGAGCAGAAGGAACTTCTGGCCTCTCAGAAAGATTTCACTTTTCCTCCTCCTTCCTTTGCTGCTTTTACTGCATCCTAAATAATTGCTACAGAGTGATAAGTAATATGTTTATTCTTTATTTATAGATTTATAAGGCAATGAAACTGTGAAAGGTATTTGCAAAGCCCAGTTCTGGACAATTATTGAATTAGCTGAAGTATTTTTGATTAGAAACAATTATTCTAAAGCAGAAGACAACCTAGAAAAGCATAATTGGGGTTTTTTTTTCTATAAAAATAACTTATCATGTGTGGGCTTGAGGGCACTAAGGCATGTATTAAAATTATTTCATATAATCCTGGTCTCTGCCAATTGAGAACAACCTCCTTGGGTCCCTAGGGCTCACTCAGGAAGCACAGCATGGGGCTCTGATTTTCAGATCGGATGATAATGGTGACTATAGACCCCAGATCATCTGAAAGCATCCCTTCCTGTTTCCTAACAGCTCTAGAAAATTACTTGTGGGATGGAATAAAAAGCCACTAGAATTTAGAAAGCTATCCTGACAGGGATCAGCCCCCAGAGGAGAAGCATCTGTGTGCCCAAAGGGACAAATACATCTGTCTGCAAACATGTTTCTTAGTGATGATGATATACAGCTGTAATGCTTCCTTTTCATCCAGCCCTTTTAACACACTCCCAGCAACACATGGCTTTGGCCTGAGATTTTCCCTGTCATCCATTCCAGCAACCAAGATCTGTGAGACAGATCTGCTTTCAAATTGGATAAGACGTGTACCAGGTGCCACATCCATGAGCCCTGCACAAACAGTGAAATCCAAAAATTGCCTTTCAGCACAGCCTGATTAAAACCAGTATAAAACAGCAACAAGGTCTGCCTGAGCCTCCAGACCCATCTGATTGCTTTGGAATCTGTCCTGATATGTGACAGTCTGTTATGCTGGGATTGCAGCACCATGCATCTTGGTGTTGAGTTTTAGAAGAGAGTCCTCTTTCAAAAAGGAGAAGTCCTTCTGCATGCAGGCTGGCAGAGCCCTGTGTCTTCTGTCAGCCACCATATCCATATAAAATGATATGCTCAGTTCCCAGGTGAAAGAGTTCTTAACTGTCTCAGTGCCACCCATCAGCCTGGGCAGATGTTCCAGACCATCGTGCTGAACACAGGTTCCACCAAAATAAACAGGCCCCGACAGCTTCTTCCAGCCTGGACCCTGAGTGGCATCTTTGATTTAAGTGAATTTGCAGCATATAAATGTTTGGGAACTCAGTACATGATTTCCCTGGTGATAAAGAAGGGAAATAAAATCCGGACCACACTTTTCAGGGTTTATAGGAGTAACAGGAACAAAAGGCAATAAACCATGAGTTATCACTGAAGTCACAAGCTTGACTCTAATACAAGCAAAGGTCAGATCAGCAAATAAAACAGTTCATTCTTCCCAGTTTAGATTAGGAGGGTGCTCTAATCCTCAAAATAACCCCGCTGAATATACTCACATATGCCAGTGCCAGTGGCTAGCTCTAAAAATAATAAACATGATTCATTTTAGTTTTGGACATGAGTTTTGGACTACGAGGATCATGACTCAATACACAGGGAAGAGGCAAGGGGATGTCACCAGTTCCTACCCAGATGAAGGAGTTGGTATCACTGGCTTTCAAAAGCAATTTCAAGGCTGGAAATGTTTAACTGCAGAGATGCAGTGAGTACTTGTGCATGGCAGGACTAGTGAAATGATAACGTGCCAGCTCCTTTTGGCAGGGCCTGGATATTTTTAGGCAGAGCTTTTCTGGAAGTTTTCTTTCCAGCTCAGTCACTCCCAAGCAGAGGAAAGCTCCAGCTCCCCTCGGGCTCTGCCATAATGTGCTCTTGTCTGGCTGGGACATGGTGCTGCTGGAGAGGTAAGGGCTGCCTGGGAGTTCAGAGCAAGCTCTGTCAGAGGAGAATCAAGGGGAAAGACTCTCACAGAGGTGTCCACCCCATTTTAAAGGTCCTCTACAGAGAAACCTGGTTAAAAAACATGGCCAGATTGAGGCAAAGATGTATAAATGATGGAGAGGTGTTGCAGGCATCTCCTCTCCCAGAGAGACTTGAGTGGCAGATCTGTCCTTGCTGTAATGGTCTCACTTTGATTGTTGAAACTCTAGTTAACACTTTTTTTTTCTTTTTTAACGTGTGGAATTTATTATGTCCATTTCTATCCTGTATGTAGCACCTTCTGTCTTTAAAGAAACATGGACAGATTGCAAAAGCTCCTAGGTATTGATTTCGTTGACACTAAACTTTAAATTTGAGCTGATTTCTGAGCAGGTACAAAGAACATTGTGAATTTGTTTTAAAAAGAACTTCATTGAAACACACTGAAATTGGTAGGCACCATTTAAAATGTGACATAAGCCTTATTTGGATTTTATAGAAATACATATCTTTTTCTCTTTAGGAAAAAAATTGGAATATGACAGAGGGCTCCATGATGTCTGAAAAGTCAATTAGAATAAAGCATTGCCCCTGGCTTTCCAGGTGGTTGTATCCTTTATAGTCAGCCGGGAAGGGATGCCCCTAACTTCATATTCAATACAGCCGAGCTGGCAGTGACTTCCACCAGTGCTGGAGCTGCCTTACAGAGATGAGTGCAGAATCAAACTGCCAGCACAGGATGGATCCCAAGCATGAGCCCAATCCCAACTTACATCAACTGCTTTGATGCCAACCTCTACCCAGGCATAGGCTTTGGGTGAGCCGTGGCATGGGGGAAAGGAATCAAGGACTGACTCCGTGTGTCCTCTCACAGAATCACAGAATATTTTTTTTCTTGTTTGTTAAACATCTTGTGAATGAGACCTGAACACTGCAAGATAAAGCTGAGTTGGGTAATTTTAATGAAATCTAGCAGGCTGGGAGAGAAAATTCAGGAGGTGTTTGAAGAAAGTGCTTCAATTTCACACTGTGTTGCAGCAGCTGAAATTAAATTCTGATTAATATTGTTCAAAAGCAGTAGTAAGTGACTGTACTGACCTTTGATTGTCAGTGGTTTTTTTAATATATGCCAGAGGTCAAACGAGTGAAAGACCAAGGAGATATGGCCAGGGGGTATGACGGGGAGAAAGAAGGGAAGGGGTATTAATGTAATTTGTGTGGCATGTACTTGCCTGCTATTTAACTACAGTGTCTGCCTGCTTCATACCCTCAGGCAGCCTGAAGCTAACTAATAACCCTGTCATCTGGAGAAAAAACACAACACTGATCATCACAGTTTCACAAATAAGTAATTTTAAATTAATTGTATCACATCCTAATAAGACCAGATCTGATTGTCTCCTATCTTATATTGGATTACTTTATCAGGACTGAATATATTAATTTTGCAGATAAACCTGTGAGTGCTTGAGCAGCAGCTGATGCCGAGTGTTTCTCTGTGTCACTACCTGCACCTCCCTGACCTCCCAAAGTCCTGATGAACAAGGCTCACCATGCAGGGAAAGCCAGGGAATTTTTCCCTTTTCCCAGGGAATTTTTCCCTGATGCCAACCCACAGCTGCACATGCCTCCCATTGGGGTTGTTACAGTCACCTCGGCTATCCCAGATTATCTCCAGGTTCAACCCAAATGCAAACCTGGAGTTTGTGGCCCAGCTCTCCTCTATGCAGCTGTGCTCCAAAGCAGCTCCCTCAACCATTTTGATAAGCCCAGAGTCTGCTGGATGATAAAGCAGCCCCTTTATTTTGATATTCCAATGATATGAATGGCACTGACAAGCTGGAGAGAGGAGGGTTGCAGTAATGGTGAAGTACCAGAGTGGCCAGAGGGAGATTTTGGGAAGCTCTCAGCCTACCTCTGTAACAGCTACTTGAGAAATGATCCTTCAAAATGCTTTTTTTGTGAGAAAGTGCCTCTGTGTTGAAACAAATCAGGTTTACTGGATTTTCAGTCTCAGAGGAGAGCTGAAGCAGAATGGGAATATCAATGAATTGATGCAATTTCTTTTTCCTCAAAATTTTCATTTACAGGAAAGGTGTTTGAAATCAAAACATTGACATGATTTTAATATAATCTTCAAGCAAAAACCCCTTAGGGTTTTGCCTTTCAAACAATAAAGGAGAAGCAAGGATATTCAACATAATGGTAACTCTCTTAGGCCAGCAAATTATTCCCCACCTGGCCTGGCATGCTACAAACTGGACACAAATTTCAATTTTGGAACAAATGGGGGCAAGTAACCCCTATCACAAACTGTGTAGGAGGCACTACATTACAGCAATCCTTCAGGTCACCCTTTGGGCACATGTAAGAAGGATTTTCTCCCTTCTAGCTATTAATCACGCTTGCTGATGAGCTCCAAGAGAAGCACAAGGTTAGCTAATGTTCCCCCCCTTTTGCAGACGTTTTTCTCTGACGAGAGAGAGAGTGGCAAAGCTCAAGAGGCAGGAGTTCAGAAGGAGCTGCAGGAATCAGACTGATTAGTATCCTCCCAGCAGTCATATTTTCACCCTAAGAAAATGAAACATTGCCCAATTAGCAATATTTTATCACTTGTAGTATGAGATCTCCTCTCTCAACAGCTGTTTATAGTTTTTCCAGTAAAAGTTACATCTATTAAAGATAACTGAGCCTAATGACTTAATTGGCAAATGCTATTGTATGTTTTCAAAAAGTTTGATCTGAATTCAAGGTTGTTGGGAGCAGGAGTGAATTATAGACTTGAGGCTCTAGTCAAGAGTAAATAGTTTCCAGTGAGTGCTCAGAAGGGCAGCTGTAGCAGGATGCTCTGCCTGGAGTGGGGGGAAAACCCTGTTTGCAAAGCTATCAGCAGTGAATGGAGACGGGGGCTGCCACGCTGCTTTTGGTGTTGAATGATGCTGAAAACAGCCTGACTCATCATTCCCAAAGATAAACATCCTGATAGTGAGGTGAAGATGTGGCAGACCTGATAAAGTACCTGATCTAAAGGGACAAGCATGTGCTACTGCTGATAACTTATCTAAAGATGCTGAGCTGACACAGCTGGCCTGGAGACATATGACGGACAGAAAATCACTTTATATACAAAAACCCAGTCCCACCTTTTAATAGCAGGGTCTTCATAGAATCATAGAATGGTTTGGGTTGGAAGGGACCTTAAAGACCATCCAGTTCCAACCCCCCTGCCGTGGGCAGGGACACCTTCGAGTAGGCCAGGCTGCTCAAAGCCCCATCCAACCTGACTTTGTACTTTCCAGGGGTGGGGCATCCACAGCTTCTCTGGGCAACCTGTGCCAGTGCTCACACCTTCTAACATACTCCTTCTTGGAGTGTATTTGGGGATTCCTCTCTGGAATGGGGACACCCCTCAAGGTTATTCCTTGAGGCTGAGTGAAAGAGATTTGCCCACAGTCGTTGGTATGGGTGAGTAACATCAATCTCTACTTAATAATTGGTTTTGCTTGCTGCAATATAATTGCTTCAATATTACTTCAAAATAGTGTACAATACTAATAGTTATAGCTTCCCATGCTGTGTAGTAAATAATTTTGATTAAGATCTTTTAGTCTAGTCATTATAATTATTTTTATATAAATATATTTGCTTTGCCATCCTTTATCCTGTGAGACAAATCTGTATAAAGGTTCTATTACACCTATGTTAATCCCTTAGCCATAAGACATTGACAAAGTCTGGGGCTAAGATTGGATCCATCAGCACCTGGATTCCTCTCTGGGAAGGAGTTTAGAAAGCAAGGGGGTTCTTTCTGTCCCTTATGACTCAACAGGAGGGCTTCTCTAATAAACTTTGTCTGAAGCTCCCATTCTGCCCGCGACAGCAGTACAACCAAAGTCTAAATTATGCAGACCAACAAACTCTCAACACTTCTATCACACTGACTTTTGAGTTCATGGCAGGCCTGGACAGCCCAAACTGGGAACCAGAATGGTGCTGGGAGCTGCACTAACTTGTGTTCCAACTCACGTGATGCCACTGTCTTTCTGGATCAGGGATAGAACTGAAACAGCAAGATGTCGTGACCCTCAGCTCTGACTCCTCTCTAGCTGCTGATATATGTTAGGGACACTTGAGAAATGGCTCCTCTACAGAGTGTGCTGAGCAGCCACAGGGTCCAGGCAGATGCTTTATGTCCTGTGCAGTAGGACTGATCAAGAGCCATACATTTGCCAGGGGACTAATTTAAAACATATGTTTTTACTCATCTGGTCCACACAGGCACAGTGGTCTTGTCTGTAGCATCACAGAGGGTCTTTCTCATTATTCTCCTCCTTGGGCCACAGAGTTTTCACGTGCTTTTATCCTTTTTTTCAGTATGGGATTCTTGTCATATCATTCTTGGCCAAGACAGATCTACACAAGGAAGCAGAGACAGTTTTATTCTTGCAGCTTGAATCTGGACTCTGTATTCAAATCCCTGTGATCTTATGAAGAGTCTGAGGGCAAGATGTGCACCACTGCTGGCTCTGGACTGTTGCTGGTGGCGTAATGTGGTGCCTCTCAGGGGGACTCGCAGCACATCACAGTTGATGCCTGTGTCTCTGGTTCTTTTCAGCAAAATGGGTTTTCTCTCCCCTCTGTGTATCAGGCTGTTACACTGCAGTGGTGCTGGCTGGCCCCAGGTGCTCCTGGGGAAGTCCTGTGCAGCTGGAGGGAACTGTGGTGTGTCACCTCGTGACTTCAACCTACCCCCAGGCTGAACAACAGACAGGTCTATTTTAATGTTTTTCTACAAAATGCTGCATGTGACCCCTTAGGGTTCATGAACTTCCCTGAAAATAGTGACTGTATTGGGATCTTCTTGTATTAGAGGGAGCTATTTGTGGTTAGACTAAGGAAGAGGTCTGCTCCTAAGCCCCAGTGGAAAATATTTTGGGAGGATTGCTCACAGGAGACATCCTGGCAGCTCAGATGTGGGTAGTGTCATAAATAAATGGCAGTTAATTTGAGAAGGGGAAAGATGAGATGAGAAAGTGTAAGGAATAATAATCAGAAGTTAAAAATCCCTAAGGAAAATATCAAGTCAATGTTTAAGGTCAGAGTAATTCTATTTTTCAAGCCACATCATTGCCTTTATTAAGAATAAAAAGAAGTGATAATGTAAATAGTCTTGACACTGTGTTTTCATTTCAGGCTTGGTATAAATACTTGTATAAATCACTGTCATTCAAGTCCCTCCTGTATAGATCAGACCCATCTTTCCCACATTGTTTCTGTGCTTTTTTCCATTTCTATCACACCAGCCCACTCTGACCTTGAGCAAGTCTCCCCCTGTATCTCTGTTCCCTTTCTGTAAAATGTGGGAGATCGTACAGCAAGTCTGCAAGGAAAAGATGCCCTGGAAGCAGAATTTCATAGGGGGTGCTGTGAACGTAGCTCAAGGAACTAAGCTCTCAAACACAAGGTGAATTCAGGTTTCAAACCAACTTTGATGACAAGTTGATCTAAAATTTCTGTTCCAGTTGCCCTTGGCTTTTTGGGGTATTTCGAAATCATATTCCAACGAAGGACCCTGGGGCAACAAGCAATGCAATGTGGCTGAGGGCTCTCACGTGCTGGTTCACATCAGTGCCTTTAGAATGTAGGGCTGTCTGCCAGCCAAAGGCTCCCCTCTTCCAAGCTCAAATTAACTTCATGTCGTTCAGCAATGCCTGCTCTGCATGCATCTGCTGCTTCGCCTCTCTTGTTTAGACTAATGAGGACAGAGCCCACACATCTTGTTAAATGTTTGCTGTAGTGTTCACTGTCACATTCTTGGAGAGGCTTGGGGAAAAAAAAACAAACAAACACAAAAGATTAAGGCCAAGCTCACCAGGTACCCTGAAGTTGTTATTATATTTGGTAAGAAAAGGGGATCCCATGGTCATGGAGATGCTGGGAAAACCACAGCACACGCTGGAGACGTGAAGGACATGAAGGTGATTGGAGCCAGGAGTCAGCATGAATTCAGCAAGAGAAACCCTGCTTGCCAAACCTGATAATCTTCCGTGGTGAAATGACTGGGCTGGGACATGAGGGGGGTGCAGTGGCCATTGTCCACGTCAGGAGGACACAATAGTCTCATGGAGAAGCTGAAGAAGTGTGGGCAGGCTGAGCAGAATGGGAGGTGGTTTGAAAACCGGTTCAGTGGCTGGGCCCGAAGGCTGGTGGCCCAAAGTGGCACCAGGTTTATCAGAGGCCAGGACCAGCAGTGAAGCCCAATGCAAGAGGAAGTGAAGCCCAACAGGTGGAGGGAGGTGATCCTTCCCCTCAGCTGTGTCCTGATTCCTGCCTCGTGTCTCTGCCATCCATAACATTCCTTGAGAAAGAGATGAGCTGCTACCTCTGGTCTGAGCTCTGCCCCGAGAACTGTGGGTGCTGAGTGGAGGAAAGAAGGCAGTGGGGGAGGAAAAAGAAGGGGAGGATGGCAGCAGCAACGATACCTTTCAGCTGCCTCTAGCTGTGCTGAGGTGATGTGTGGCCAGTGGGGTGAGCTTGTGTGGGAAGGAGGGAGAGAGGGTCCTGCTGTGCCACTCCGGGAACACAGAGGGCTGGAAAGCCACCAGGAACACTGGCACAGCCTTGGTGGTGATGCTGGGAGGAAATCTGCCATGTGGGTCACAGAGTCCCAGAGGGCAGAGGGTCCCAGCTCCGCCACACTGGGGCTGCTGGTGCTGGGTGGCAGCTCGCCAGGGACCCTTTCTGCTGTGGGGCTGCTCTCTAGGCACAGCCTGGTCCCTGCAGGATGATTCCAAGCAAAGGGCTTCGACAGCCCCATCTGAAAATGGTGGGAGTCTTTGCTGCTCACCAGGTGAATTTTGGAAAAAAAGGCAGGGTGGGTCTTCTTTTCTCCTGAACCAACACGTCTGCAGAACTGAGGGTGGTGCTGCTGCTGCCCTTTGCCCAGAGGAAGCTGGTGCCCATCATGCTACAGCAGGAGAGAGAGAAATCCCTGGGACCCTTCAAGAGTGATGAGCACTCCAGGTGCTGCCTGCCCCAGCTCTGTCCCCAGAACAGGGCAGACAGGTCCCTGCTCCCCAGCTGAAGCTGGGAGGAGCTGTGTTCTCTTGTCCCCTGAGTGCTGCCATGCAGGAGTGGATGGATGGAGGGCATCTGGAAGAACAAGAGCATCCACTGGACGTGGTTCTGTGGGGACACAGCTTGGAGGAGGGCAGACAAGGACTGGGCTAGGCTGTCCTGGACGTGTGCCAGCTCTCAGGAGGCTCCAGGCCACAGCCACGGTTCCAGCTGCTGGCTCCCTGCCCATCCTGCTGCATGGTGCAGCCCTGGGCAGGGCAGAGCTGGGAGCACTGCCTGGTTGTCTCCACTGATGGGCTCTTGCTCTCCTTTCTTTTGCAGCAGGAGGGATCAGCAGCAGGAGGAGGAGAAGGGGGCTGCCCTGGCCCTTTGCTCTGTGGTGGAGTCTGGCCACTGCCCAGGCTGCCAGAGATACACTTCCACACGGGATGGTTTAAAATATTCTCCTCAGTTGATGCACCTCCTACTGATCACACAGAACTGCAACTGGAAGATTTCATTCAGTTTGCACGGAATGACTCAACTCAATGGTCTGCTGTCTGCAGAAATGTAACTTTAGAAAGGAGCTTAAAGTACCTGAGCTCGTGAACTGCGCTAGGTTCTTTGCCCTTGATGAGAATGGTAATGCTCCACACTTGAAATGAACCATTGTCAGGGTGCACTGGCTTGTTAATATTCCCAGACACTGGCAATGAGAACTGGAGCACTGTAAATATCACTTTTTCCTGCCTTTGTGACTCCAATTCAGACAAGCCAAAAGGGAATAAAGTCTTTAACAGAAGCAGAGATATGGGGGTGATGAGAGTGGGGGACCTCACAACTCCAGGTTTGTTTTTGTGCAGCCACTCAAGCCAGTGGCAGAGGAATACAAAATGCAGAAGCTCTGATTTTCTGTCATTTCTTACCCATAGTGCATTTCATATGAGGGGCTTTGAAAACAAGAAGCACGGGAGAGACACTCTGGCATGAAGGTGGAGAATTGATGTATGAATACGGCTTTCCCTTGAGGAAGGAAAAATGACTGTTGCCCATGGCAAGCAATCAGGAAGATGCATCTGGTACAGTATTAGGAGACAGGTACACTGCATAAAGTGAGACAGGATATCTATGAGACTTTGAATAAGATGCAGAAGCCGATGATGGGTGGAGGAGTTGCAGAGGGAGACCTTCATAGGAGCATTTTGCACAATATTATGTGTGAAGATGAGGGCAAAAGGAGAACAGGATTGTTTTTCTTTTAGATCCAAGGTGTTCTGGTTCCTTTTGGTCTTCCTATCTGGGGGCCGAACCGAAACCTTTGTGTCTGAACATGGAGAGATTTTCACTGAAATGCTGCACCTTTTAAGCAGCCTTATACTTACAGGTCTGGTACAAAGCACAGACATAGCAGACTTTGAGAATGGCCATAGTAACCAGGCAAGATACAAAGAGTTTTTAAATCCCAGTAGTCCAGTGGCTAATAATGCTGGAGGCAGGTTCATGCTGTAATTTGTATTCAAAGCCTGAACACTAAAGAGAGGCCATTTCTAGCACCTGGAATTCAGAATAGGTCTGCTATTTGCAGCTGGAAGTTAACAAAGAGGTGTGATCTCTTATCAGTTTAATATTTGAGATGAGACATTTGAAAGTTTAATTTTCTCCAAATAACACAAAGCAATCTATGAGAGGAAGAGAAAATTGCAAAAATAAGAGTAAGAAAAGATTCTTCACTCTTTATTATAACTCAGGAATTAGTGAGAAGCACATAAAAGTATTAATCACAATGAATGAAACTAAGAACATCTGCACACAACATATAATTAAACTGTACACCTCCTTGCCACAGGATGTTTCGGATAGAAGCAAGAATGGGCAGAAGAAGCAATTAGACAGAATCAGTAAGAAAGGTCTCTCATGGCCCATTAAGCTCTGGGAAGCAGGAACAGCCTGCAGAAGACTGAACCAGTGACTGTCAGCAGACAGAGGGTACACCAGGGGAAGGAGCATGCTACGCTTATCCCATTTCTCATGCTTTTTTTCCTGCACACCTTCCACTGTTCAGCCTCAGAGACAGGACGCTGAGCTAAATGAACCTTTGGTATGACCCCGTGTGGCTATTCTCATGAATTATCCAAGGCACAGTCCATACATGCTAGGGATGCAATTCACATTCACGCAGAGCACCGGCTCACGGCTCTGCAGATTCTGCCGGGTATTTACAGGGAGGATTGAAGCAGAACCTAAGTGGCGGAGTTCGTGCGTTCGTGTGATCCCATTTCACCCTATCTGAAACTGCACACTGCCTCTTCTGTGGCTGCTTTTTTGGCTTGGGTGCAATTTGATATGCAATTAGTCAAACATCCTCTCCTGCCATATCTGCCCTGTTGCGAACAATTAGCGCCGCACAAGGGAATACATTCCGAGGCTCGGATCCCGGGGATTCCTGTCAATTTACATTGACAGTATGCTTACAAGGAAGGAGCTGACAGTCCAGCTGGAATTAAGTGCAGCAGCCACAGAGGCAGCCACACACCAGCCCACAGATGGTCCAATTGTTGCTCACATTTTTAGCTCTGCCCGCCTTGAGCATCCTTTTGTTTTTATATACGTTATGCAAGATACTGAATATATTTGAATGTCCAGAAATGCATTTATTAACGTTTCTGCTGTGGGCTAAGGCCACAAACAGAGTTAGTAGATATTTTAATTTGCAGCCCATGGGAAGAAAATCATCAGGCCATTAGTTACATACAGGACATTTTCATCTTGCCGGAGAAGAGGGGATGCCAGCTGTTAGGAGGCTGACCTGGTGAAGTTCCCAGGGTGGCCAAGTTGCCTGAGTGCCAACTCCACTTAAAGAAGGGACAACTTGACTTTGCAACTGAGATCAATTTGCTCTTAACAGTGGTTGTCCAAAAAAATCATGCTTTGAGGTGATGAGTTTTTCTGCACATTAAAGCCTGCTCATGAGTAGCTGGGTATCTTACAAACCTTTGTAGAAATTACTTAAGAAAAAAAAGTGAAAAAAAAGCAAACTGTCTCCCAAGTCTGCCCTCATCCAGAACTAAATTTTCTGGGGGAGGGCAAGAAGAGGTCGTTTTTTCAGTGATCAGAGCTCATGTGTTAGAAAAGGTATCAGATGCTGTCTTTTTTTAGCTTTGTAAAGCCATTTAGCTGTGTTCTGGAAGTAATTGGCTTTTAGTACTCTGGCTAATCAGATCCCTTCTTGGTTTATCCTGGACTAATTAACTCTCATCTCTTCAAATTATTCCCAGTGCAGCTGATCACCTAAAGACCTCCCATCCCCGTGCAGCAGCTGCTGTCCATCCTTGATAAGGTGAGAAATTCTTCATCACGAGCTGTCTTCCCAAGCAAAAATAGAACAAAATGCTAAGCAGTGCCAGAATAATGTACCAAATAGCAGCCTTTTCTCTAGCTGCAAATTTTTCCTCTCTGGGGAACGCTGCCTACAGTTCTGGATGCTGTTTTTCTATTCTATGAGTTGTAACATGTTACCAGGAAACAAGACTTGGTGCACAGGGGACAGCTCAGCTTGATCAAGTGTCTTTGCCCTTCTGTGGCTGATGATCTGTGTGTGCTAAAAGACTGCAGCCCTACATGGTTTATAGGGTGAGGTGTGCAACACCTTTTTCCAAGCATGAACAGCATTCCTGGGTTATGTGTCACTGTGGTCCTCTGCACCTCTTAGACGAGGGTTTGAGGTCATGAGAGGAAGACAAAGCCACACACCAATATTAAACCTCAGGATTTGTTGCTTTGGAGACCTTTACAAATGCCAGGCAGAAGCAAACACCAGTTATTTAATTCTAAAAGATAGAATGAGCTGGGATGTTCTTTGGGAAAGAGAAAGCTGAGACCATTGGCGGAGTTTGCGTTTAACATGCTTAGGAATGCCATCCCAGGGGGTTTGTATTTCCAATGCCATAGCTGGGAGTGTATCACCAGCAATTCCCCCAAAACACTCAGAAGAGTCACAGAGAAACTATGAAGGTCCACTGTTCAGGAAGCTTTTGGTAATCTTTCTCTCTCTGGTGCTGAAAGAGAAGATGTAACCTGTCTGTGTTATTACTTGCCCCTGAATTCCAACCCTGAGGCTCAATGTAAGAGAAAGTGCCACCAAAACTGGCTGAAGCTGTTTGCTTGTCAAAGCAGCCCCAGATGGTGACTCAGTTGCTCTCTCCACCCACATGGCCACAGGGAATCCCTCGTTATCTTTTCACATGACCATTTCTGATAATTTACATGCCCAGCACTCGAGTCATCAACATCGGCATCTCCAGCACTGGAATGGGACCCGGTGAAAGCCTTGACACTGAACCCAAACTTTCAGAAGGGCCCTTCCACTGTGAACCACCCAAAACGCAGTTCTGAACAGCTGCTGCAATCAGTGGTGTCTGAAATCCATCTTTGAATCCGAGCATTGCAGCACGGCCCGCGAGGCTGTGCGTTATTAACCCTCCAGATGGCGAGCTGAGGACACACCCCTCGAAAGATGGATGTACAGTGAAATTTTAATTAGCGGTCAATGACCTTTAGGAGTGAGACACAGTGATCTGTGTGCAATGCAAGACATCACAGATATCTTAGGAAACTGCTGAAATGATGAAAAATGCTTTTTTTTTTTGAGGTGGGACATATTTCTAATTAGATGTCAGCAATCTACTTCAAATTAGAAATGTTGTGTATTTGTTTTTCTCTCAAGGATCTTAACACCTTCTCAGACCTTCAGCAGACCACAACAGGATGACTGGATGGTCCCCCAATGCAGATTTATCAGTATCCAAATCCATCCTCTAGCTTGTCCCGGGACATCCATGAGGAGTTAATCAACTGAGTGCGTCTTCTTGAGTAGGTTCAGGGGGTGCTTTGTTTCATTCTATTCCCTCACTCTATTCAAACCTGCCTCTTACTCCACATCTTCCAGATACCTCAACCACAGGGTCTGAAGTTTCTTGAGAAGTTTCAGTGTTTCTTTTTCTTAGGGTTTTGCTTATAGAAGTGAGCAGACCACCAGGAAAGCATTGGGAATACGTTGGCGTTACTCTCAGTGCTGGGCTGCACAGCTGCAACCAGGTCTGGTGATCATCATCGAAGGGAGAGGAGAGGATTTCTGCAAAGGAGCCTGATCCCACCTGCTGAACAGCCACAAGGAGGCACGAGCACTTCAAAGTGTTCGGTTTGCAGGGAGCTGCTCTGCCGGTGTAACCTGCCCTGCCTGTTAGCTACACCTCCCCTGAACAGGCAGCCGCACTACATCGATAGTATTAAGTACATGATTCCTCTCGGCTGCAATTTTTGTGGATAAAGCCGGCATAATTTGCACAACGCCATCTAAAAAGGATACACATTCATCTGTATGTTCAGATTACATCTAGCTGCTTTGAAATTGCAGGAGGCAGTGCGAAAACCGGAGTTTGGGACTGTTACTTGATCCCTAGTGCAATAACTAGCTGGAAGGAGCTGAATGGATAAGATTTCCACTGTCATTTAGTCGTACTCACCAACCTTTGCCCAGAGAGACTTGATCTGTGGTGAGGGTTGGGGGGTAATTAGATTTCTGTCTGCTCAGCTTCTGAATTGTTATGACTCAGCATGACCAGTTCAGCTGAACAGAGTTCCCCCGATGTTTAGGGATTCAACTAAAGAAAACTCAAGCTCATTTTATCAAGGCAAAATAAAATACATTATCACTAGGTCTTTCCACAATGAAAAGGAGTTAATAACATGCAAGCTCATCCACTTATTTTTCCATTGCAAAGGTTGCAGCAAACAACCCTCCTGTTATAAAAAGAAATCATACCACTGTGGCATTCCCTGTTTGCTCTATTTAAATATAAAAGATTTGTTTTGTGCCGTATAATTCAGTCATACAGATTTTGAAAGTAAATAAATGGTCTGAGCACTGAGATATTCAAATTCCTACAACACAGAAAACCATTTATGTACACAGTGAGTATCCTCATAGCAGTGAGAGCAGTGACACACCCCACAAGAAACTGCACACTTATCTCCCTGTCCAGCAAATCTGCAGGGTATTATCTAGAAGACCAAGATCTCGGCACTAGGGAGTGTGAGAACTTCACTATTTACTGCAAACAAAATACTAAAGAGGAAGAGGGAAAATGTTAAAAATTTTGACGACAACTAATGACCCTCTCTGGTTTTAAATTTTGGGTATCCTGTCGAAGATATCTAGAAAACACCTTATTCTCTTCAAGCCCAACTAGATGAGATTGTTGAGATGTATATGAAGTAACTTTTTTACTCTTTGTTCTGGGATTTGCAGTAGAATGTGGGGCAGTGTTTTCAGAAGTTATTTGAACAAGGCTCAGTGAACTGCACATGGAGAGCAGCATCCTTTTGTACCTGGATGTGAGTTATGACGGCTTTTTTAATGTGTTTTCTGCTTTAGGCTTTTTAGTGCTGCTGGATATGAAGGCTTGCAAGGTTTCAAACAAATGCTTATTTAAATCAAATGTAGAACTACATCCATGTTTTGTTTGGTTTAGGGGCTTGGGTTGGGGTTTTTTGCTATTATGAGTTTTAGCCAGTGAAGAAATAGTGAAGAGAGAGAACAAGCAGCTTGCTGGCTTCTCTCTCCAAATGAATGCATATCTGACTGCTTTGTAGAGGGTGATATATCCACTTTGCTCTCATAGATCAGCTTCTTCAGTGACTGCACCCTAAACAAGACATAAGCACAAATATTGCCACAAAAGGATGTTTTTTCCATAGCTTTTGAGTTTTCAGTATCAAACCTATCATTTCGCAATTGAGTATGTTCATTTTTGTCTAAGAGACTAAAGAACTTTCAGATTTATCTCAAGACTTTGGTGTTTGTAGAAGAAAATGAGTGTAGCAACGTGACGTCAGAGCTGGTATCTTTCAAGCAGGTTTCTCTGTTGTTTTCTTCAGAAGCTGGTGCATCATTTCTATGAAAATAAGCACATAATGATTCCTAACACAGCTTTCCTTCTCATCAGAGTCAAACTTTATAGAGAGCAAGAAATTTGTGCAAGACATAAGCATAAACATTATAATGTGATTGATTTTAACAGATTTCCTCCTTTTGCAGTTAGAATGGGATTGGAGATTATTTCTCCTACAAATACTGTAGAGCGGTCAAGTATTTCTTCTATTGTGCATAAAAACCTTCTATTTTATTGGTGTCAATGCACAGCCTTTAACTTTCCAATCTGTAATTCTAGGCAATTGAGCATGGTGTGAAGCACTTTACATGGAAATGCTCACTCGGGGATTCTCTGAGCAGACAGCAGACACTCAGAGTTCCTTGGTGCCTACAATGGCAATGCCCACTGTGGTTGTGCTTTTCACAGCGGGAGCCTTCCCTTGGATCCTTGAAAAGGTTAATCCATCATCACAGGAAAGTAATAGGAAATTAATTATTGCAGCCTCTGATAAACAAAGCTGGCAGCAAACTTTTCAGTGGGGAGCTGGCAGGGCCAGTCTAAACACCAAGAAAATTCAGCCAGGGGAGACTCAGTCTCAGGGCATTAAGCAGTGTAGCTTCTCAGAGAGCAGGAGCTCTTCTATTTTAGAATTATTGACAACAATTGCACCTGAACACCAAGAAATAAGAGCTTAAAATGACTCCAGAATGATTATCACAGATGGATATGTAATGCAACAGCCAGAGGTGATAAAGACATTGCAGAGGCTGAAAAGAAAGTGGCTCAGATCAGAAGACCTAGGATGCTGATTTGCTCTGTTGCTAGAAAGAACAGAAGCCACTTTGCATTTCTCCTTTTCCAAAGCCATTCAAGATGTTGCTTGATCAGAGTTGAAGGAAAGTAGTGCTGGTATGAGTGAGAAGCGCTTTGGACGATGGTTAGGAAAAATGTTAGGGCTATGAATATCTTTTTTTCCTAAAAGAACCGAAGCAGAAGCCCAATTCAGCAGCAGCTAAAACCTCGTGGCTGCACAGTTGGAATTACAGATCTGTGGGCAATGTTAAATGAAGGTATCATTCCTCAATAGTTTTAACAGTATAGTGCAACCATGACAATGATGAGATAAGAGGCAGATATGGGTGACAGTCTAGGAACTAAATCTGCTCTAATCTACTTGAGTTTAAATCCACTTACTTCAGCTGCGTAGCTCCTGGGAGTGATTCCAGGGTGAGAAAACAGAATTTCAGCCCACTGTACTCTTTTGTTGTTGTGTCTTTTTCCGTACGATTCGTTACCTTATAGTCACAGCAGATAAGGTGAAGCTGTAAATTGTATATTCTCAGAATTGTATATTCCCAAGGACTTTCCTGTTTGCAATGCTGGAATGTGTACTTACCTGTGATCAAGCATAGGAGGTACAGCCGAGATAACTAAGCATGCTAGTGCAAACAGAGTGCTGAAAGATTTCAATAATGACCCTCTAACTACTGAGGCCAAAGGCAAATCTCCGTGAATCACAAAGGACTCGTGATCTCGGTTTCCAGCAGGTGCCTAAAGCTGTTGTGGCAATCCTGCTTTTGCTTGGATAGCAATGAGAACAAACAGACTTGTGAAGGCATCAGGAAAGGAAAGCCTCTTTCTACCAGGATTATTAAACAGTTGTTCCTGCTTTTGTGCGTGCTGGTTTTAGGTGTGGAATCAACCCACTGTAGGTTTTGTCCGGCCCCAGCAGCAATGGCTGGGATGTTTGCAGCTCTGCCCCAGCCACAGCCAGGGGCTGCTGAAGGAAGCAGAGAGTTGGGATGCCTAGAATGGGAAGAGGCTTGAAGGACAAGGATGCAACATCAGTCTCCCTCCTCACAGAACAATTCGTCAGATAATTGTAATCATGCTTTGGGATGTGTTCTGAAAAGCCCATCAATTCCTATGAATCAAATTGCCTTAGTCAGCACTGCAGCTTGTTAGCATTAAATTACCATGGTATATAATCCAGAAGGTAAAACCTCTAAATCTTTTGAAAGGTTTGTTCTTCTGACTAGTAATTTAACAATCTTGTAAGAAGCTGAGATATAAGAGCTTTCTGGCAGAGAAAGCCAAGAGGCAATGAAAAAAGTGTCATGTATTCGTCTGAATCAATTGTAGTGTCTAACTTACATTTCTAATGAATTATGAAAGGTGAGAGGATTTCTCTCATTTTCCTTTAAGCTAACCTGGGATCAGACATTTTGATTAAATCTGTATTGAGCCTTGCTCCCTTACATGTAATATTTTTTCGTGTGTGAGATATCCTTTTTTTTTTTTGGCAGGATAAAATACATATATAAAAGCAGGATTTTAAGGTACTGCATCTGTTTTGTTGCATTTGTTTTCTGTGTCCTGTCCAGGCTTATGGAGATGGCTGAATGATTATCAGTATTTGATAAATGTCTTCATTTCAGTGCCCCCTTACATATCTCTGGGGCTTTGCTCCATTTGGGTTTCCCACTGTTTTTGCAAATCATAACCTAAAAGCTTGACACAAAGCCCAGAGAAATAAATAAGCGTATTTCTCTGGCCTTGAATGACTGAAGAAGTAGACAACATGCTAACTCAGTACAGGGGCTGGGTCAGGCAGCTTTTAGTTTTGCTTTTCCTATGCTGATATTTTTCCTCGGGGAATTCTGTAAATGTTGCCTAGAAACACCTGTGCCTCAGAAACATCTGAAGCACAGCAAAATAGCCACAAAATCAGGTACGTGAAAAAGCCCATCTGTTCCCACCAAACTAAATTTGAGGAGACAATTCCCACATATTTGTACTAATCAAAACGCTGTTTGACCATTTTTCTCCTCAAAGGTGTTTAACTATGTCTTGCATCACCCCTAAATTTACCAGTCAACCTTAAAAATTTAATAAGTGCAGTGCATGAATATAATATTCCGCTCATTCCTGAATAGGTATAAGTAAAGGTTTTAATTACTAAAATTATGCAGTTACAAAAATGATTTAATGAAATTATTCTTCCCATTTGAATTCAGGGGCTGTCTGTGTGCCGAGGCGTGGTAAATGGCACTGAACTGTGGTGCAATAATTCCCGGTGCTGTAACTCTGCCTGAGGACTGAGCACCTCAATGGCTTCAGCTCCCAGCAAAATCAAACCACGGGGAAGTGCTCTGAGTATTGTAAGGAGAGCTAAACATAATGTATGGCTTTTGAAATCACTCTCAGTTTTACTGATGGACTTCTGATCTTGGCATGGATAGAATGACTTCACGGTCATAACCCAAAGGGAAATGTCTCTGCTTTCAGTGAAGTCCTGTCCGTAACATCTTCAGCCATGGTCGGTGCAGAACGTGTGCCTTGGAGGAGAAGGGTTCTGGATGATGCCTTAATTAATGTGCATCCTCTCTAATCTGCAATGATGTCTGTTTATTTCAAAGCTAATTACTTCATTATGCTTTCCTCTGCTAAAAAATCTGCGGTGCCTGAATGAGACTGCAAACTCTTTGGGGCAAAGACCACATAAAATGAGATAATGTTATGTTTGCTAAATAATGTAGAAGGAAGGAAGCTTGTGAATAAAATATATGCTGAAGTTTTGTAACTCTGGTTACAGGTAAAATTTTACAATTTATCCTGCATTTGCAGTCATAAATAATCCTTTTCCTCAGATTTATAAATAAATCATCAGCTGAAATACAACCTGCTACACAAACAGTCTCCAATGTCAGAAAAATAATTTCTGACTTGACTGTGATGGACTGAACAAGAACTCCTGGATTCAAATCAGTTACAACAAAATTTCACAGTCCCCCACTTCTTCATAATCTTGTGTAAGGAAAGAGCTGCAATATCCTTCAAGACTATTCCAAAGGCATTATTCTTCTAGAAGTTACAAGGGTAACTTCCTAACCTCAAAGACCCACCCCATCCCAAATCTAGTCTGGACCCTTCTGTTACAGGTAAAGCTAAGTGGTCAACCATGGAATGGTAATCACTGCTTGCCAGTATTTACAATGGGCAAAAAGAAATCAGACTTTTACACATTTTTATTGTTTCAGAAGGACTAGTTTCCCACAGATGAAAAGAGTGATAGTGAGAAAAAAACTCAGAAGGAGAAAATGTGATGGAGAACTGTGAGCTCTTTCAAGAAGAGCTCATTAAACAGCCAAAACGCCATGATTCCAGTACCAAGAAAGATGACAGCATTGCCTGAAAGCCAGATTCTGGAAAAAAAAATAAACATGAAAGCAGCAATTAGGAATAAGCAGTGATATACAATCAATAAATAAGGGCAACGTGTAATGATCAATTATAGATGAGAAAATTCTCACTCAATGAAGTGTGGGTAATGGAGAAGGGACAAAAACACTTGGCAGCAAACATTTTCAGTTCCTTTCAGGCTGGGCACAAGGCAGTTTGGGCTTTTCTTTAGGGACTTCGTAGGGAACAACCACTGGGCAGGACAGCCCAGAGTCGGGGCTGGTGGCTGCCATCACTCAGCATGGAGAAATCCCTTTGAAAAAGGGGCTGCTAGGAATATTCTCAATAGTGAAACCAAGCCTGAAGTTTATAGCTCCAAAGAAGAGAAGGAACCACCTCTTTAGAGAGGAATGTCCATTTCTTCCTGCCCTTTCCCGTCAGGACTGAGCAAAGCCTTTTCCAGCCTGGCACAGGCTTCTCCCTCCCCGCACAGGAGTTCAGCAGAGCCAAGCTGGTGGCAGTGGCTAGCAAAGGTGGCAACTCAAAACCCCTCTCTCCTTGCTGCTCACGATGCAGGAGCAAGCTCAGTCAGGGCCTTCTCTGCCCAGCAGTACTTTTCCTTTAGTGCCACAGTAGTGGTGAGCACAGAGGTGGCTTGGACAGGTCTGGATCACGTGGGCCACCAGCTCAGGCATGCCTCTGTCACAGAATCGAATCATGGAATCATGGAATGATCATCTAGACCATCTAGAGGTCCTGCCCCTGCTCAGCCTCCCCTGTGCCAGGTGGCCCCGGAGCTGCTCAAACAAGCTCCTTCTTAACACTCTCAGTGTAAGAAATTTGAAGACCTTGCTCTTACCTTAAAGAATCTTGTGGAGTGCTTCAAATGTGCTATCGAAGTATTTTCTAGAGAAAAAGTATAGTTATGAAGGGACTCCAAATGAGGGTAAGGGGAAATCCAAGTGAAAAAAACTCTGAGAAATCATTGTTTGGGACCTGAAGTTGACAAATTCAATTTGGTTAGTTGGAGATCTTATTTTCACATGGAAAGTAACTGAGTATTTGAACAAACCAACGCATGAAAAGTGGATGTCCTGGAAACTTTGGTTTAACCAGACACTAATGTGCTTCAGCACACAGGGGAAACTGAGAGAAACAGAGAAGTCAGGGACACATGGAAGGTCTGAGTAGATGAAGACCTAATCAGCATTAGATTTTGAAAGCTTGTCATGTGAAGTTCTTGTCGTCTCATCACCACACATTGTCCCATCCATGTATTTAATACCTGATGTTTTATACACCAAAAATGTGTTGGCATTGCCAGAAAAGTTAGTTTATGTTTCAGTTTGTGTTCTACACTTTAAACAAAACAGCCACATATAAATGATATAACCTTAACACCTAAGTACAAAGAAGGGCAAAGCTTTAAATGGCACTAAACTTAATAAAAAGGAATAATTAATATTATGATAATTAATCTGTTGAGGAAGACCAGACCTGGCTGGATTTGCTTTTCATTAGCAAGCATGAAGAATTAGATGACTCCCATGAGGATCTAAATATCTGAAAGCCATCTTATGCATGACAAAAAGTAGGCAGAATTCCTTTCTCTGTGCAGCTAGGCTGGGTTTCAGCCCTTGTTCTGGGGAGCTGTTGTCCCTGGAGGGTGCAATAGACCTTGTGCAGAAAAAGCAGGGACATGGAGAAAAGAGGAAGGCAGCACCATTTCAGAGACCTTTCCAATCCATGCTGTTGCCCCTTGCAAAGTGTCCCTGGCAGGCTGCTGCCCTCTCCTTCTCCAGACCCTGGAGGGTTTACTCTCACTCCCATGTTCTCTGTTCCCAAACAGATTATCATAGGGTAACTCACCCCAGTTCCAACAATTCCCTTTTTCCTCACCCTCTTCTCCCACTTTCAGTTGCTCTCCACCCACAGCTTTGCCTCTACGGACCAGAGAGAGCAGGGACAGCCACCAAAGTCACAACCCCCACGCATAACCTCCAGGGCTGGCTGGACTTTTCCTGACCTACTTGCACCCTTCCTTTTAGGAACTGCTGATGTTATTTTTTATTTTTGGTTTTTTGGGGGGTTTTGTTTTGTTTAGAGTTTCTTTTGCTAAAGGACAACAGCTGATCGAACCTAATCTAGTTTAGTCTTCAATTCAAGCTAATCCTCTTGTTGCTATGAATTTCAGGGTGGCAACAGCAAGCAGTAATGGTGATCATGTATTTTCCAGACAGCTTTAGATTTGTTATTATTTCACCTGATAAGAGCTGACAGATATTTAACTACAAAAATGCATCAGCAGAAAGGAAGAAAAGGATCACATGCAGGGAGGAACCTGAACAAACCTGAACTGTTGCCTGTACTGAGAGCCAGATGAACAGCTGATACAATTGGCACAATTCAGTGGTAATGTGGCTACAGCAGAAGAGAGTTATTTTTGTATCTGTGTGCAAAAGGTAGAAAATAATCACGGAAATTAAAGATGAGAACAGCTCAAATCCAAATCTCTGCTTCTTCAAGGTCTGTTCATATCAAGTTCTGTCTAGGATCTTTCCTTCTGCTCCCTTTCTTCTGGCTAGTCCACACTATATGGATGCTGCTTCACATTGTGGAATTGTGGAAAAGTTTTGGAGCCTGATACTGTGGTTTTTAGTATATGCATCAGAACAGATGCCAAAGGAAGTTACAAAAAATTCTACTGTAACACTGATAGAACCATCCTCTTGCAGCTTTTCCATGGTTTTGCTATGAAATGAAGTTAATGCAAATTGCTGTATGCCTATCAAGAAACATAAAAATGTGTAGATGTGGAATACATAAGATGCATGTAAATTAATTCTTAATTCTCTGAATTCGTATTTGACCATATGTTATGAAGCTAAGGTTTTGTATGGCATTTAGTTAGGACTCAATATGAAAAATCTCAACATCTCAGGAAGTCATTATGCAGTGCTACAAAATTGTGACATTTTAATTTTTTCTCCTATTCTACCTTTAGGATTGCAAAGGTACAGATATTTGCACTGGAAGGGTTCTCAACCAGCTGCTCTATATTTGTCACAGCCTTTTAAAGAATGTTTGAACACATCTGCTTCAGCTCTCTCATTCTCCTCTCTCATGGGAACTCTACTGCAATTCCTTGTTCTTCTTTCCTTGTGTCCTCAAGGAATACATAAAGCTGCTCTCCGTGCAAGGAAAAAGGTGGTGCACAATTTTTTTACTTTCCTACATGGTTTAGTTAAATGCTTCTAGGCAAACACACTCTGTCTACACCAACTCTGCAGAGACATGAGGTGCAAGGGCCAGAATCCAAGGGCCGTGGAAGCCGATTTCTCCTGCACCTGAGTGGATCGCTCAGCTGCTCTGTTGGGACAAAGGAAGGCACAACCCTTCTGGTTTGAAAGACGTTTTTCTTATCAGAAGCATTGTGAAAGCTTCTGTGAATCCAGCACACAGAGGTACAGCCCTACCTAGACAAGCCACAAGATCCCTGCAGCCAGGGCTGAGCCCACAGCCTGAAACACGACTGCAAACTCCTGGGAACTTTTGCTAAGGAAGAGTGAAGTGCTTAAACTGCGGCTGAGGTGGGGTCTGGAGGTTGCAATTTTGAACGTGGATACTTTCGGGGGGAGCTGAGTCTGAGGGACTTGCTTGTAGCTGTAAGTCCAGACAGTGGTGGGAAGGAATTTGTGTCTTGCAGTCCCTGTGTAGCTCCCTGTGCCAAGGGCTGTGCTGCCCACCCCAAAAGCACTGTGGCAGTCAGGTGTGTGTCTCCTCAGTCTGCCTCTTCCAGACTGATGAAAAGGTCAGAAAGTGGGATTTGGGGACTTTTCCAGGATGTAAATGGATGGGGCTGAGCACCTTAATTTAAACAGAGCAGTGAGTAATGAACTTGTGAGCTGGAGGTGAAAGACACTGGGGTCCTCTTACGCAGAACTTCAGGTATCATAATGCAAAGGAAATGAACTGTGCCAAGTGTGCTGTGGGCACGGGGAAATTCATCATGAGTTTGTATTTAAGGGTGATGAATACCATTCAGGGCTTAGAATGGTGTTGCAAATCAAACTCTACATATTGCATTTTGTGTTTTTGAGTCTCTTCTGGTCCGAGGGGATGAAATGAAAAGCACTCATAACCGATTTAAATTGTTTCAGCTCCTGGAATTGTTTCATTTTACATTCTTCTGGTGGAAATTACTGTTTACTGGAAAGCAAGGGCCAAGTGTAGTCACAGGACTAGTGGCAAGTTCAATTTGGCTGTAATCAGAAGAGTACAAAAACCCCCATGTGTTCAGCTGAAGAATTGGCCTCCCAGTAAGTGTGATTTGGTCCAGTTCTCCAATTAGCCAGGTATCACTTATTTCTGTGATGTCCTCTAAACCATGTTGATGGAAGTAAAAATAAAGCGTGGTTTTCTGTTAAATAAAACTTTTCATTAGTTATGTAGGTCAGTAGGAAACAAAAAAGTAGTTCAAACTCCACCCTCCCTATGCTGCCAGTTTTTCTAATGAAATGTAATTAGCACTAATTGGTAAAACTACACTGATGGCTGGTTATTAATGTTTGTGTATTGGTCCCAGATGTGAGTTTGTGGCTGTCAGTACTAATGGCTCAGTGAAGGGAAAAGAATTCTCCTTTCATATTCCTGTCATTTTCTTCAGGGTGCCCCCTGCTCCCTTCAAACAAGAGTGATTATGTTTAGGGAAGAGAAAGGTTTTTTTTAAGTCCTGACTTTGTGAAAAAATGAATGCCTTCAGCTCTCCTTTGAATTTGGCAGCAGCCAAAAGGAGCCAGCACTATTTAGCACCTGCAGAATCAGGAGTCTGCAATGTTAGGGCTGCTTTTCTTGAGCCATCATGACTGTTAGTGGTTCAGAATTCATCAAAATAATTATCCTCCTAATTGCTTACCTGTTTTTGAAAGCACACTTGTGAGGGAAGCCTCTCCTATAAGCAATCACCTCAAAGTATTCTGTTCAGAGTAATTGCTTTTCCTGTGATCCCTGCAATTACTGCGTGTCCAGCAACCACCCTCTCCAGGCTGAGGCAGGTGAGAGAGCTGGCCTTTTTAGACATGGATGGAGGGAAATGATGAAATCAAGGTTTCCAGTGCAAATCTACCCAGAGATGTGTAAGAGGTCAGTCTCCTGCAGAATCAAGCAAAGGCAATGCCATGGTGGAGAAGAGGCTCTGCAGGAGTACCCTTTTGGGAATCAGAGCACACTTGGGAATAGATTGGAAAGTACTCAGGAACTCATTAATACCTGAATATTAACAGTAAGACATCAGCACTAACACCTAAGAAGACAAAACCTTTCTTTGCAAAGCATCTATTTATTCCTATGTGGTTTAATAATGTGTACCTCCCCAGGTCACCCATGCACACCCTATTTTTGTGAAATATCAGCTCATTGGTATTTCTAAGTTCAAAGGGAAATACGGTGTACTCCAGGTATGAAGGAAGTGACTGAATGCCTTATCTGATATATAAGGGAGTTCAACAAATGAGTTTTTACTTGAAAATGCTTGAAAGCCTGTTAAGAATACAAGTAATACAGCATATCTCAGGCTATTATCTTTCATAAGGACACAACAAGGTCATTATGAAATCTTAGCCCTGAACAGTTTTGTGCCTTCCCAGGCATTCAGAACTCCCTTTAGCAACTCCCTGAATTTTGTTAGATGATGCTTGAGTTCTTTTTTTTAATTTTGCATGCAAAATTTTGTTTACACCATGATACTTGTGAGCTCAAGGCAACAGCTCTTCCTTGTGGCCGATGAAATGGGAAGCTGGTCTGTGGCCAGGAGGTCTGGAGGATGTTTTGCAACAATATGTACTTTCAGTCTGGAATGATGCTCTGCAGCCAAATCTCAATGCCAGTCAGTGCCATTTTATATTTTAAAATAATTAATTGCAGTCTTCTGTGTTAAGCTGTTCTTTTCCCCATGGACTGACCACCTCTTTACTCATTTGACTGTCACTAGCATGCCTTGGTGTGGTTTTTTTTTTACAGCCTCACACTGCCACAGATAAATTCTCTCATGACCCTCAGCTACAGTCCTCACCACTTCATTTTCACCCTTTCTGGAGTCCCTTTTAAGGATGAAACTTGCCTACCCAACAGCCACATCATCAGGACAATCCCTTCTGGCCTTGTTTTTGAGCAGGTAAAACATGGAGAACGAATATCTTAATGTGATAATTAAAACCCCCAACCAATTAATCCAATACCCAATATTTTGGGTGACATTTTGCTAGAAAATTAAAGATGCCCACGACCACTCATGCACTGAGGTGGACCAGAGTGTTAGGTAATCCAAGAATTTGGACCTTAAAGCCTCCTTTCCAGCTGACTCTTACCACAGTGTCCTGGTTTTGGTTGGGATAGAGCTGATTTTCTTCTTAGTGGCTGGTAAGTGCAGTGTTTTGGGTTCAGTATGAGAACAGTGTTGACAACACACTGATGTTTTAGCTGCTGCTGAGTAGTGCTTACTCTAAATCAAGACTTTTCCGTCTCCCATACTCTGCCAGCGAGGAGCTGCACAAGAAGCCATGAGGGAGCACAGGCAGGACAGCTGACCTGAACTGGCCAAAGGGATATTGCACACCACAGAGATGCATGCTGAGGACATAAACTGGGGGGAATTGGCCAGGAGGGACCAATCATTGCTGGGCATCGGTCCAGAGGGTGCTGAGCAACTCTGTTGCGCATCACTTGTTTCTCTTGGGGCTTGTTCCTCTATCTCTCTCTCTCTCTGTGTCCATCCTTTTAATTTTAATTATTATTATCATTAGTATTCTTGCTATATTTTACTTTGTTTCAATTATTAAACTGTTCTTATCTCAATTATTAAACTGTTCTGATCTCAACCCACGAATTTCTTCTCTTTTTTTCCCCAATTCTCCACCCCTTCCTGTCAGGACGGTGGAGGACTGAGTGAGCTCACTCATTCCCTAGCTCTTTTTTGGAGTGAATGAATTTGTTCCCTTTTGAAACAATACCTGTTGGCAGTTCTGGAAATAATTTAGTCCAGACATCTTATCAATGAGCGGTGTGAATGAGACTACAGCAGATTTGGCTGCTTCTGCCCCACTTGTGTGCTGGTTTCTGAACATTCTCAAGCCCTTTCACGTGCCATGGCAGTAGCTGTGCAAGACAGGTTCATGTTGCAAGGGCACCACTTGGACTGGTGATGCCATGGACTCTCACATTGCCTTGGATGTATCAAAAGACACTTCCTCACCTTCACACAGAGAGAAAATTATTATATTGTATTAAGGACTCAGGGCCAAATGCTGTGTTGGGTGGGCATGGCCTTAATATTCCCAGTCCTGAGCAGAGTCAATGTTACTGCTCTTGGAGTGAGGGGCCACTTTTTGGGTTGGATGCACTTAACTGAATTTTTCAATCTAGCTTTTTACCCAGTACAGACCTCAGAATGAGATAATCAAATAAAAGAGTGCACATGAGAAGATAAAAATAAGAGAATGAGGCAGATGAATGTGTATGGCAAGACTAAACTAAAATCCTGCAACTACAGGAGTTACACACTTGTTGATTCATGAAGGCGATTACAAAACCCCAGGAGAAGATAAGCTGTAAGCCCACAGCCAGCCAGAATCTGGCTGGGATGGCCACCCTGCACTTGCTAGAAGCAGCCAGGAGCTGACTGTGTGCACCAGCTGGAGCAGAGCTGATGCCTCTCCCTCCAAGGAGAGCGAAGCTGGCCAGGAACACCTCTCATCACATGGCAGCACCCACAACCTGCCACGAGGAAGACGTGATCTCTCCCCACTCCCAGAACCACCTCGATGTTCCTGGGCCCAAACAACAGGAACCTGAGTCTGGAGGGTGCAGATGAGCACTGGCACTTTTCATCTTCATTCTGAGGGGTGGCATTTTCAGCTGCAGAAGCAGTGCAGGGAGATGGAAGCAGCTTTGTGAGTATGTATGAAGCAAAAAAAGAGTCACATAATCTCTCTGACTTGTTTCCAGCCCGCCTGCACCAGCACTAGGGAGGGTTTATCCCCACCAGAGGCAATTCGGGGTTAGTCCCCACAGGTCTGAGGCTCATCTGTAACCTGCTTAAAAAAAATAGTGGAGGGGCAGCCAAGTGTAGGAAGGCACAGAAATCATGACATCTGTGGCCATGAAACACTGGTGGGATAACCAGGGGACAAATCCTCCCATATTTTACAGTCTGTGCTATGTAACAGCAGCTCAGTGCTTCAGGTCCAGCCCACTGATCACTGCTCTGGCCCTACTTCAGCTCAGGAGGATGCACTAAAATTGATTACAGATGTCAGATTTGGTCACAGAGCGGTTGTAGCCCTTCAGGCAATCCATCCATCCCTTCCAGAAACAAAGCCCAAGCCAAAGCGAAGCAGCTCCTTCCCCTCTGCCTCTCTGTGGTCGGGGTTGCCTCAGGCTTCATCCTCCTCCAGCTTTTGCTGCTCCTCACTCAGTTTGGGCTTTCCTGGGCTGCAGGAGCCCTTCCCTGCTCTGGGCTGACAGGGATCCCCGCTAAACTCCTTCATCAACTGGGGGGGCCAGTCCCCCCACCACCTTGCATCCTACATCCATGCCCTGCTCAGCCAGAGGTGAATTTTTACAGTTCATTAAGATTTTGAAGAAGAGCTGCTGCACAAGCAAACCTTGATTTCCTGGTGCTGTTTGGAGTGGTGGTGCTCCCACTCAGGTGGGGTGGCTGACAGGTGCCTGGAGCACTCAGTTGTCCTTCCTCAGGCTGGATGGTGTCCAAGGAGCAGCTGCACACGTGGGGATAGCAGTAAATGGCAGAAACAAGGGATAAGTAGTTCCTACCAGCACTGATAGACATTAGTTCATTTGCCTCTTCCTCCTCAGAAGGGTGTATCTGGGTGCTCCGTCCACACTGAAGGCAGACATTGCACCCAGCACTTTGCATTTTAATTGATGGAGAACAGGAATAAGGTCAGATTGCTCAGGACATTATCTTTTGCTATTCTGATTTCAAAAATCAAAGCTACCAAACCAGTAACGTAAAGATCCTCTTATTAGAGACAATAGGAATTGCTGCATTATTGCTCTGGCCTGCCACTTGTAGTAGTCAATGGCTTATTGCCTCTGGAGAACATCTCTATCATGTAACTGTGCCTGTGCTGTATTTGCACAGCTTAAGAGGGCTATTATTGACCTGAACTCCCTCTTTGGGCTGGCTGGGGACGTGAAAACTTACCTGATCAGGAAATGATGCTTGGTGGAAAAGTTCTATAGTTTCCAAATTTCCCTGTTTAAAAGGAGCAGGAAAGGTATTTCAGAAATCATACATTCTCTTAGCTGAAAATTGGCCACAAACTTCCCCATTCTTAGCAGAATACCTGCATTTTGCTGTGAGATGCCCATTTTCTCCAGGGTAGATAAAGAACTATGCTTGTTACGCTGGCCTTTGAACTGATACATGATTTGAACTAAAATCCCTCCTGAAGAGCCTTAAGTTTTAACTTGGAGGAGACAGCATCAGGTAGCTGAGACACTTGAAAAGAACTTCAACTTTACCAGTGTTTACTATTAACTTCAAAGCATCGGGATGTGCTATTTCCACATGCTGTTAATAGGATCCCACGTACCTTTGGGTCTGTGTTTGCATTGAGCCTACGTATGTTTCATTACAATCCCTCGTCCCTGGTTTTGTTCCCCTTGCTGTGTCCCAGGAGTGCGCCAAATACCTCAATCTGCCTAGCAGAGTCCTCTTCAGCTAAAGGACACCCTCTGCCACCCTCTGAGCAAGGGAAGAGCTGCAATGCCCAGCTGCGGGTAAAGGGGTAATACCCCTAACAGCACACTGGGAATGGCACCAGGAAGCACGGAGCTACCCCAGCTGCTGGAGCCACAAGACAGTGTCTCTGTTTCAGTGATTCGTGGCAGTGAATTTCACAGATTCACTAAATAGAGCTGGATGCTGATTCCTAACAGCAAATTGCTCCAGCTGGCAGGCCCAGGCGTCCGACCTTTTCCCAATGGCAGCTGATGGGTGAGAGTGCTCAGGAATACACCTTCCCACTCCCAAAAACTGTGAAAGATGTGGCACTGCTGCTGAACTGCGCCTCATGCCTAACGTTCTGCCTACGTGACGAAGCACAGGGCATTCCAAAGATGCTCCGTCAGAGCTGCGCACCACGAAACCCCGTTTGAGGTGAAAACCAGCAGAAACTACCGGGAGCGAAGCCTTAACTTCGCCTTCCCCTGCCCTTGGCAGCGTCGGGCCGCCCCCCGGCGCGGGGCAGGGGGTGTCCCTCCGGGCCGGGCTGCCGCGGGGTGCCCGGGCGGGACAGCGCGGAG
>VZRS01010753.1:0-98076 GCA_013398055.1 Ifrita kowaldi | reverse complement strand
GGGCGGTGAGTGAGTGAGGGGCCCCGGCCCCGTCCCCGGTCCCCTCCTCCGCCCGGTCCCGGTCCCGGCCCGCGACACTCCCTCCCCAGCCGCCCCCGCAGCCCCGACCCGGGGGCAGCGGGGAAAGTTCCCCCCCTGCGCTCCGCACCGCGCCCCTGCGCGGGGGCGCGCAGCCTTTGGCACCCTGCGTGCGGACCCCCGGCAGGAGGGAGCCTCAGCCCGGCCCCGGCTAGGGAGCACTGGCTCTCTCTAAGTACAGCTTCATTTTGAAACAGCGTAATTTTTTGAATTAAAAACCAAAAAAGCCTTGCCCCGCCGCGGTCCGCTCTGACATCTCTTGGATGACTCTTAGTGCGAAATCCCCACGCAGCTGGGGAAGGCAGGAATTTGGGGAGGAAGCTGGCGATTCGGGTCTGCAAATGCAACGTCCTTCAGCACTCTCCTAGTGGAGGAGCGACCCAGCCTCATTTGGCCTTTTTAATTTTAATTACATTTTTAACACTATCATTTAAATTATTGAGCCTGTGAGATATTTTCAGCAGGTACTTTTAATTACAAAATTGTTTTAAATTGATTCCGTAATTAGACTTGGATTACTGGAAAAGTCTTAAAGTAAACTGCTTTGCTGTAAAATGAACTTAGCTGTGATAATGAGAGCAGCTTCCTACTCTGGCATGGTATTACATATTTGTGTTGGGGGAATAAGCCATTTTATGATTGAATCGCATCACTAATGGCAGACAGAGCCCAATATAAAAATTGCTTAGGCTTCTTCTCATGCCAAAGACTTATGCCAAAATTTTCTAACTTGAATGCCTAAGCCCCAGCAGCTCCAATCCAGATGTGTTTTCTGTCACTGAATATGGATTTACAGGAGTACGGCTGAAGAGGACTTCAAAAGGTCATCTTGTCCATCCTCCTCCTGATGTGATTCAGTCCTAGTTTTCTCTCTGGAGACGATAATGCCATTTTCCAATAGAAATCCCGTGACTGCAAATGTGATTCCAGCTAAACAAGCTTTTAAACTGTTGCAGTCAGTGCATATCCCTCTTTAGAAATCAATGGCTTTTTAAAAAAAATTATTTTATTCCAACTGTGTAACCCTTGATTTCCTGGCCAGCTCATGTTTCGGTGTGGTGATGCTATTCAGCCTGTCCTGTGCCTTCCTCGGGATTGGAGTTGTGTGTGCTCCTGTCCTTCTCTAACCTCCTTCTTACGGCTCCATTCACAAAAATGAAGCTGTTCCAAGGCCCCCTCCTCCCCGAGGCTCTGCATATCCCACAGTTTGATTGTCAGCATTTATTTAGCCGATTAGTGCAAGAGGTTCTTCAAAATATGGCTTGTATCTCCCTCGAATGGAATAGTTTTCATCACAGCCTGCAATAAATTGTTGTGCGATGTTGATGGTTATTAATGCCACTGCCTTTCACCTTGGTAGTGTAACTAATTCCATATCAAATTTCATTTGTAAGGCATTTTAGCATCTTTCAATAATTTGGGGTTTTTTTTGGTCCAGTGTCTACGAGAAGGCAATGCCACTGAACGATTGTGCATGGGCATAACCACCGGTGAAAAACACTCATTGCTGTTCTGATTATTGCTATTGTTTTCCAGTGTGGCTGTGCTCAGAAGGTAGGCACTGTGTAAATCCCAGCAAATGTACAGTCCTTCCATGTGGCAGAATATACAGTTGTTGGGTTCCTTTCACCCTCAGTCATTCGAGTGGTAAAAATAATGAGCTTTGTAATTAGAACAGTGGACTGTGAATTAGCATCCCTCCTATTTTATGTTCTGTTGTATATGTGAGCGAGCTCACTGTGCTTACAGAGCTTGCTGTGTTTGCTGTGAGGGCTCTGGTTTTGGCTCCCCAGCCTGTGGCCCAGAGTCTGGGAACTTGTAAGCAGCTGTTGACCAAAGTTGTGATTTCCCAGGACCTTTGAAAATATCATTTCTGCAGGACTCTCATTTTATGGATTTGTGTATTTAGACACAAGGCACACAGCATTACTGACTGGTTTGGAAAATGTAGCCCCAGCCTCTTTCTATCTTCTCATTATCTGTTAAATAAGGATAATCATACTTCTCTCAGAGATTTGAAAAGAGCTTTGATGACATTTAATGAAAATACTATGGAGGTGGAAAGAATTTGTTTCGAAAGCTTTAGAAAAACAGCACTGACAATATGCTGAAATAAAAACTACCTCACATATTAAAACATTAAAATAAATAGTTTAGGGTTATTTTTTCTATAAAGCAATCCACAGCTTATATCTTGGATCCCATTTACAGCTTCTTCCCTTCCTTGGCTGATACCAGAATTTGTCTCCTGTAATAATCCTGTCATGACTTGTGTGACTCCTTCTATTTTATATCTGACTAAGCTCTATTTATTGTCACGTTCTACCATTTCACCCCAAATCAATACTACTTATAACTCTTTTTTTCTTGTCAATAACCCTACAGAGAGTAACTTTGTTTATTACACTTTGACTTTCGCAAAAGTGGATCTAGCGAAAAAATTTGCTGTAGAAGTGAACTCAAATGAGCAAACCTTTCAGCTGTCAATATCCCTCATTCCTCCCTGATGTATTTAAAACTCTGCTGATAGCGAGGATAAAGTGTATCTCTCTCACTTCAGCTTGTGGCTTTCATCTAAACATTTTTGTTTCCAGAATCACTGAATAATTTCGGTTGGAAAAGACCTTTAAGATCATCGAGCTGAAGAGTTAACCCAGCACTGCCAAGCCCACCACTAAACCGTGGGCCCAAGTGCCACATCTACACATCTTTTAAATACCCCAGGGATGGCTGCCTCAACCACCTCCCTGGGCAGCCTGTTCCAGTGCTTGACCACCCTGTTGGTGAAGAAATTTTTTCTGATACCCAATCTAAACCTCCTCTGGTGCAACTTGAGGCCGTTTCCTCCTGTCCTATTGCTCGTTACCAGGGAGAGGAGACCATCCCCACCTGGCTACATCCTCTTTTCAGGTGGTTGTAGAGAGTGATAAGGTCCCCCCTCAGCCTCCTTTTCTCCAGGCTGAGCCTCCCCAGCTCCCTCAGCTGCTCCTCATCAGGAGGGACAAAAAAAGAGAGAAGGAGCAGGCTGGGAAGGCTGGTATGAGGAGAAATGAAATGTGTAGTGGATGGAGCTGATGACAACTTACTTTGGAGTTTTAAGGTACTGTACAGAGTTCACTGTGAAACCTGTAGTATGGAGATAATAGCTGTAACAATAAATTTTTAAATCTATTTGAAATTCTTGAAACTATATTAAAATAGTGGAGGATGATGAAATCTAAAAGGAGAGGCAGAAGAAGAGTTCAGTAAGCTTCTGTTTTTGAGGTTTGTTGTGTGATCTTCTACTCAGACATGACTTGGGCATGTGTCTGCTTTGTTGTCATGGGTCAGCTGGGTGAACTGTGTTCTTCTGCAGTGTCTTCTGCAGGGCCCAGTGGGGAATCTCAGGGCTGCAGCACACATCACCACAGGCTTGGAGGGGGCCATGACCTTGTCTTGCTTCCTGGCCTCGAGCAGGGTCAGCTTTCTGGCTGGTTTTCTTGTTCTGTTCCATCTCTTCAATCTTCCTCTGCAGAAATGCACGCTCCAGTTCCTCCAAAGCCTGGCTGGCTCTAACTTTTCCTGAGTTTTTGTCATGCTTTCTGGATAGCTGGTTATTCAGACCATGAGCTTGCTCTCATGGATCCACTTCCCTGTGGAATGCGCCTCACTGACACTGAAACAGAGCTGAGGAATATCTGCCTGTGCCTTAGAGCTCTGCTCCTGCTCAGACATCCAGGGTACCTTTGCTGTCATTATAGGATGCTGCTGGGTTATATTCAGCTTCTTGTTCCCTGTAGCTCCCAGGCTTGGTCCTGCAGGGCTGTTACTTGGTCAGATGTTCCTATTCCGTGTTGCTGCTTCTTTTGGCATCGCAGTCGATTTGCGGTGTTTCCCTGGCTGCGTGTTCTGCAGGCAACGTCCCTGCACATCGGTGGTGCTTTTAAACTGGGAAGTACATCGTGCATGATGGTAAAGAAACCTGGCATGTTGTGAAACCTTCAAATATATTGAATTTTAGTGATTCCATGAAGATTAGTGGTGGGCTTCTTTTTCTGTACCAAGGCTGAATTGTTACTGCTCTGTGATTGTATTGCATTTGATTGAAATTTTGGTTATGCCTTGGTTGTGGTAACTAACCATTGACTTTGTATGTAGTGGCCATCAAAAACACGTCCCTCAGAGTTCTGAGGATGGTGGACTTGTTTCCCTGGGGTTATCCAAGTTTTAGTGTGTGCTGATGCTGCAGGCCTGTGATAGGGCTGTGGTTTTGGTAACCTGCAGTTGTTTCCGGCAAGAAAAGCCAGCCAAAGATTTGCCATAACTGCCTTACATATGATTTTGGGATTATAAAGAAGTTTTTCTAAAAACTCAGAATGTTTTCTGATACCCTCTCACTAAGTCTGTAGTTAATGTATTTTACTGTCTCCCTCTCAGTGTGTCTGCTTCACTTGTCAAGCAAAATAGACATTTCAGCCTCGAGTTCCCTGTATATTTGATGAAATCATCAGTTATTTTGCAGGACTGTTTTTAACCTCCAGTTTATTGGAGAAGCTCAGTGTTTTGGAAGGAAGAGATTTTTCCCACTGTGACAGGATCTCAGTCCCAGCTGTACCTCGTGCAACCTCTGTTCTCAGCAGTTAAGTACAGTTCCGGTGCTGTTCTGATTGCAAGTGGCAAGGCCAGTGACATCAGAGGATGGCAGTTCATCATTTGTCTTAGTGGCACATCCATCTGCCTACAGCCTTGAGAGAGGTGGGCATATTTGATAGATGAATATTAAATCCGTTTCTTAGCACTCTGCAAGAAGGAGCTTTATCAATGATGTGCCATGCCATTTGGAGACTGAGGTTAACTTTGCTTCTCTGCTTTGCTCCCTTACTCCCAGGATTGCAATAGAATATCTTTGATCTCTGTATTAGGGATGATTACAACTTTAGGAGAATTAATTAATTATGCTTTGCTTGATTTTCTCATCTGGAAAGTAGATAAGCGATGTATTTTTTGGGCGTGTTATGAGGGAGTTCGAGAACCTCCCAAAGAAAATGTTACTAGAATGAGAAATAGGAATTTTAGCAAAGTATAAACTGAGCTTTACCAAAGTAGAAGGTTCTTTAATATTCATGATTTTTGTTGTTGGTATTTGTGGGGTTTAATAATTAAATATTCTTACGAGAACAAGAAGGATGCTATCTGTTCTAACTTTTACAGATTCTTATAGATTTTTTTCTACAGCATTGATCATGTACTCAATTTTTTTTCCCAAATATTGTCTAACTCTGATTGCAGTTCATTTATTTTTATAACAAAATACACATTATTAGAAGTAGGAAACCTTGCACTCGTGCTGTGCATTTTCATGAGGTTTTAGGCAGGAACAGGACAACAAAGTGTGGCCTGAATTCATATTTGCTGTGTGCTGGTGCAAATGTGAATGAAGGCTGGGCTACACTTACTGCTGAGCATTGCTTAGTCAGAAAATGAGCTCGAGGGATAAAGCAGTGTAGTGTGTACAATTTGATTCACTAAGTGGAAAATTTTGCTTTGCTAACATATTAAGGAGACTGAAGGTACAAGTATCTTACCAAATCTGGCAATTTAACTGTGAAACTGGCATCTCCTTGCTTGGTTTTCCATCTCCTCAGCCACTTCCTTCGAGGTGGCTCGAGCAGAGCATTGTGAAACCAATTATGGGCGGTGCATCTGTTAATTCTCACAGTAGTGTGGTTTGTAACACCAGTTTTTGGTGTCCACACTCACCTCCTGTCTGACTGTGTTACCCCATTGCTTCTGTTGACACCAAGTTTGGCCTCCTGCTTTTGAGAGGGGGCTCCCAATGGCTTTTCCTGAGCAGCTGGGCTGCTGATAGGGTTTATCTGAGTCGGGATGTTTCTTTCTCCACATACTGTAAACAGTGGAAGCGGTTGGCGGTGCCATCTGTGCTCACTGAGATCCTGTGGGGCAAATGTGTTTCCACATTTGCAACCCTAGAGTCTTTTAAATTGAGTAGTGTCCATCCCGGCCTGCTCTTCTGCTTGTTCTTAAGAGATTGTACCAAGCTTTTTTTAGCTAGGGAGGTTCCAGAATTTTTCAGGAACATTTCTGCGTTAATTGATTTTGTCAGTATGACCAACTTCAGAAAGGAGTATAGGGGCTTTTCTGCCAGCATCCCTGCTTACTTTTGATAAACATATCTCATTAAATCCAGAATTTGACAAATATTCTTGCTTGTGGTAGCTTAATAGTAACAATAGTAATAAAAATGTGCCTTTTTTTTCATGTAGCTCTTCTCATCCATGGTGTTTAAAGCACTTTATAAAAGAACCTAAGTTTTATTATGTCTCTTTGTAGATGGAGAAATGGCTGTAGAAAGATTAAATGTCTTGAAGACACATTTCATGTAAGAAACAAATGTTGCCGTAGATGGGGAAGAAATCCTTTGGATCTTCATCCGACACTTTCTTCTGTAAATAGAATTTAGGGAAATTCCTAATCCACATTTTTATAATATGGCCTCTATAATAGGAGTTTTTGGCTGTGACTGTCTTCTAATTGAGATGAGCAGCTGATTTCCTATTCACTTAAATTGCTACTTAAGCAAATCACAGGGAGAGTTTTTCCAGTGTGGTTTATTTGCCTGACTCCTTTATGTCTGAGATAGCACATGGCATTTTTCCAGACACCAAAAACATCTTCTGAATAACAACAACAAAAAAGTGTTATGAGTTAGGGTAGAGCCCCCAGAAATGGTATTATGCAGGTTCCTCATGGTGTAAAGCCCATATAAACAGGGAGGGTATTTCTGCCTTGCTCAGTCATCTGGTTCATGATCACCGTTTACACGAAAGGGCAACAATAGAGAAATATTGCTTGTGATTTTAAATTAATTCTAACATACTTGAACAGTTGGAAAGGAGAAGATCATTGCATGACCAGGCAGCTCCGTGCAGGCTGTGGCATGAGGGCCATTGCCTTATACTGCCCATCCCGCTTTAGAAATCAGGGGATGTTTGATGTGCTCCCATAAAAATATGGGTTCATCTTAAAAATGTTTGCTCACGAAAGCATAAGCTGTAATGCAGAGGACACAGAAGGATGAAACGGGTCTGGTCCCTTGATCCTTTGTGCACATGGTGAAGCAGGGCTAAGGATACAGCAGAGTTTCTGTGTAAAGCCAAATTCTGCAACTAGTGAAAATTTACAAAATCCGGAAAAAAAAAATCTGTATACTGCAAAGAGGAAACAGAGCTTACAATAGCCTGAGGAAGAAAATAGGTGATGTTACTAAGGGTTAGATTATGTAGAAGTTGGGTTATCAAGGGCATAATGAGATAACTTCCTTAAAATAAGCTCTTGTACATTGCTAGAGAAAAAAATGGGATATGGCATGCACATGAACCAGAGGAATCATTATATCACTGGACTCCCATTCTGGACACCAAGAGAACATGCTAAAAAGAAGAGGTTGTCTTTGAAAATGCAAAGCCTTCAGATCTTTTTTGGTACTGCAGAAAGGCAGCAGAACTCATAGCTGTTTATCTGTCAGGAGGCTGGAGAACACCATACAAATTCAAGGGAAATGATTCAAGGGAAAAGCTGCCATACCTGCTGGGAGGGAGGAGAAGATGCTCAGAAAAAGAAGCCTGTAAACACGAGGTCCTGTTCTCACTTCTGTCATTAGCACCAGCGAGTGTGTACAGTAAAAAAAACTATGGAACAGAAATTTCATTTCCATCTTTCATGACATGGGACAGCACACTTGAGAGCAGAGTCACAGAAACAGGAGTGAAAAAGAGCTCAGAAGCACCTGTAGTTTATCCTCCTGCCCAGAGCATGGGAGTCACACATTTACCTTGGGCATGTTAACCATATGAGTCTTTAGATTGGAAACTCTACAGTCTATCCCAGTGCTTTTTCTCTTAACCATTAAAAATGTTTTTGTCAAGTCCAACTCAGATCATCGTTGCTGTAGCATAGGACTCAGAGCATTTCTGTCTCTAGTATGGGGTTCCCAAGTGTTACTTCCTCTTCTGTGCTGCCTGTTAGTGCAAATCCAGTAGTGCTGTGTCTTGGGTCATCCTGACTGCTCCTGTCACTTTCCTGGGTCAGGCTGGAAGAATCCAGACTGCCCCAGTCCAGCAAAAGTTTGAAAATTTTGGATTAATTAACAATCTGGGAGCTGAGGTTTAGCTGTAACTGCCCGATGTTCACGTGTCGCTGCCAGCACAGAAGGAGCTGTTGTGATTCTTGATGGTGGAACTTCCATTTTTCTGGTTTAGTGTAGGTCACAGCTAAGTTTGTATTTAACACGAGATCTGATATCTTACCGGCAGCTATCAAAAAGGTCAACTTTGCCTTGCTAATTCAGGAGGGCTTGCAAGGATTTTCCAAAGTCACAATTGGATAGCATCAGGAATAAATCTCAGAGCCCTCCCATAAAAGATGCTTATTTACACAGTCTGTTCTCCTTGGGGATATTAGACCAACTCTTTGTACTTGATCATGATGTAAACAGTATGGTTATTGCCACAGTAAATTGCACCCAAGTGAATTTGTATTTTACTTCTGTAGACTGAGTGAAGTTGTATATACTGAACAGCCTCGTGGTAGTAGATTAGATCCACACAAAAGCCAGTCAATAGCTTAAGACTTCCATGTGTGTTTGCAAATAAACAATTTTAACTGGAATTTTTATAAGCAGCTGCTTAACAGCTGTCACCCCCAGTGCCTGAGTTCCCATTTCCAGTGAAATGGTTGCTAATTGTGGGTATCCAGAAAGATTGTGTCGTTCAGGAATGGCAGGGAGAGAGGTGGGGGATATTAGAGAGTGTGTGGGGAGGAGTTGCTTGGTTAGGCTAAAATGGAAATTAGATTTAGAGCAGCACTAAGAGCTGAATTAGCAGGAGGAGGTCTGTGATGGTGTGGGGACTGAAGTCAACAGCACTACTTGGCTTGGGTAAATCTTTTAGCTGTAAGACCTTCATGGCATGCAGTGTGGTTTTTTATGTATTTCTTGTACTCTGTGGAAGCCTACCACGCTATTGCTGTGTTTGTGTAAGAATGATTTGTATTCTGAAAGCCACGGGTACTTATGAGACAGAGAGGCATTTTTCTGTGTCTCTCCACTTAGTTGACATTTTTAGGGATATTTTGTACACATCATCTTACTCAGAGAAAACACAAATGATCCACTTAGAACTGCAAATAAATAATAAATAATTTGGTCTCCTGTAAATTGGACTTATAAAATAGCTTGATTGCAATTACCAGCTTTGCAGTAATCTTGAAGGAATTAAGATAAAATGGTGTTATCATGAGCAATAGTAAAAATGAAAATACACAGACATTTGTCTTGATCTCGTAAAGTGCAGAACAAACTTCTCTCGTCTGAAGGGGCACCATACCCCCAAAAAGTACAGTGACAGCCATTCTGGGGGAGCACCACACTGCTGCAACCACAATCCTGCTCTACCCCTCCTTGGGGTCGGAGATAATCATCCTGGGCAGTTCTTCCCGTTGCTGACTCACACAATCACACGCTCTCTTCTCTGCACTCCTTGTTCTCTTCTCCGAGGCCTGAGGTTCTTCTCTGGGGCCACTGAAGAAGTATGGAGGATACAGCCTCTCTTTTCATTAGTCATAATTCCAGGTTAATGCCATCTGGAGTTACATGGGTGAGTTGGAGGGGTGACATGGTTGTGATAGCACAGTACCCACGTTTTAAACCTCCCCCTCTCTCTGTGCTATGGGATTCATGTCCCTAAAAGCAAGGCTGTTGTTTCAGGCCTTTCCCCCTTCTCTTTTGACGCTCAGAAATGTTTGCCCAGATGGAAGAATCCACCTTTCAAGTCTAGCACAGTCCCTCCCTGCTGATAGCCTGTGCATCATCTGTCCCTGCTGCCCTTATTCACTGCGTCTGTCTTAGAGACCAGCCCAAGAAAGGTACAGTCTAGGACTGATTTTGTCAAGACTAGGCTGGTCTGTAGAGGCTAGGATATTTTAGTTCAAAGGGAAAATCCTGGTGAAAATATTCACCAGATAAAATATATGAATGATTGCACAATGTGTGTAGATGAAGCCTGACTCCATTACACCCATGATCTCTTGGAAATTAGATCATGAGGGGACACGCCTCTGCACAGTGGCTGCAAGAGGTGCCAGTGGAAGAAATTGTAGGAAGGGGCATCTGGTTATAAGGGAGGGATGAAGGAAGGGGTGCATAGCTGTCTTTGCATGCAGCCATGCACTGATGCACTTGGTGGGCCCCTTATTAATCTCATGGACAGCTGCATGGGCAGGGAGGAAGATAAATAGAGAGATGTATGCGTATATGCTGAATAAGAGTAAGAAAGTAAAAAAAACCCAACAACCCAGTAATGAAATGGCAAAAAACACACTACTCTCATTGACAGACATTCCAAGGTTCTTATGCTTGTTCTTAACATTTACAAGGTTGCCTTTTACACTGAAAAATGGATGAGTGCTGCCTCTAATGCTTCTGTTTAGGCACAAGAGTGATACTGGATTCATGTGAGGGATGGAGAGCGGGATGGAGTTGGGTATATTTAGATTCTATTTCATTTTTATTTCATATTCAGTAACGTTACAGAGACGGACTTCATTCCTCATTTCAAAGAGAAATCCATCAGATAAATTGCGTTCACTGTGGGGAGAGGAATTTTGTCAAAACCAAGATGAAAGATGCCTCTCTGCAGTAGCCTTGATGTACTAGGAGGTGTGTTTCCTGGATGCTGCTAATAGGTGTGTTTTTTAACCCTGGGTTCTGCACGTGGAAGAGTTTTCTTGATTCTTCCAACAGGCTGTCTGAGAAACCTTGTTCTTGGAGCAGGTAGATCTGTGCAGCTTAGGAAGTCAGTATGTCAGCCAGGCCAAGGTTACAGGACTGAAAAAAAGAGTGTTTTAAACTTTTTTTTAGAATGCCAGTGTTATTAGAATATTAATAAATGTAAGGGGGCCCTCATTTAGAGTAGCTCAGAATTATGTCAACTAGAGGTTTTGCTGCAGTGCATTAGTATCACAGGTAAATGATTCATGACATTTGCCATCCTGGCCTGTTTAAAGCTATGATTTAAAAATGCAGACTTTCAGGGGAAGCAGTTATAAATCTGATCTGAAAAATATTTTTTCCAAAGGAACAGTGTAGCAGCTCCCAGTTGCAACTCTGTAGTCATCTTAGCATTTGCTGTTTATGACCCCTTTTTGCCATACTTAATCTCAGTTTAATTCGTAGGTTGTTTTATTGGAGAGGAAGAAGTCCTTTGGTAGTGCATATATACATATATTGTTAGAAAAAGTATTTTCCATGTGCTGATATTTTCTGTCCTTGCAGTCAAGTGGTTCTGTTATCGTAAAATCTCCTCTGAAGTAAAAACCCAAGGCAGTGCAGGGAGCTGCAGCAGGGTTTCAGGAGCCAACGGGACTGGCAGCTTACTGTGAATGTTAACATGAGACTGCTGTTTGTTAGCTTGGAACTCCATTTGCTGGTTTTTCCCTGATCTGAACGTGTTTGGAAATAGGATGATGTAGGGATTTTCCTATTCATCAGCTTTCCATTTCTCCTCTGAATTTCCTATCTCGCTCCAAGGCAGTCATTCAGGCCGTGGGGACTGTGGTCACCAGGAGCACTGCCAAATTTCCTACAAGAGCAAATCTGGACCCTCTGTGTTACCTCCTACACTTGACCTTGGGAATGGAGGAGGTAGGGGTGAGAAGAGTTTTTATGTGACGAAGAGATTTGGCCTCAGGAAACAGTTCTAAAACAATGCCCCCCTCGATTTACATGCAGGGATGAGGAAAATCTGCTTTTTCTAGAACCCAAGATGATGCTGGTCCTTCTGGTTTGACGTGCAGCCTCTCCTCTCAGCATCTGAAGACCACTCATTCTTTCTCCCTTACATCCTCGCCAGTCCGTACTTATCTCTTCCTCTGACCTATTTTTAAAAGTACTTACCTGAAAATAAAAGGAACAGGTGGACTAGTGCCTTTTCTGGGAGATTCTCTGGGAAGCTACAAGGCAATTTAAAAATGTTTAATATGCCTCTTTTTGTAATTTGGCTCCCATTCAGCCTTCTCCAGATCATCTGGTCTCTCTGCTGTCTAGATCATCTATCTTTTAAAAAATGTCTTCATGCACACATTTTAACCATTTGCCTTGATCAGAAATACAAAAAAAAAAAAGAGAAAAACAAGACAGGGATGTGCTAGACGGGGAAAAAGGTAGTTGAGGGATGTATTATTCAGAGCTTTATGTGAAGCTTCCCTTTTCTTCCTAGTTGTAATGGTAGTTTCATTCTTGACTCTCTTATTGAACTTGACTGTATTCATTAGGTTTGTTCTGGGCTATTTTAGTGAGTTTTGAAAGCAAGGTCTGGTTGGTGCCCAGTCCTGAGTGTTCCTTACTATCAGTTCATATGATCTGTGGTAGGAAGGGAGTGATTCTGTACATCCAAGCCTAATGACCTGAATTTGTAAAGCTAAATAGCAACACTGCTGCTGGCATGACTCACTATTATTTTTAGCTCTGAAGGGGAGACAGTGTAGCAAAGGTTCATCTTTCCATACCAGCTGGGCCTTTTGTTGAACAAACTGATATTGCTGAGAGGTTTAATGTTCATCTTTCTGTTTTTAACCAGATTTCTGCAAGATGCCATGCATCTGTTTGGTTTCTATTCATGATAGGCTCATTCCTTGAGAGAATGGCTCTCTGCTCTTCTGGTACTGTACAGGCCCTGGCACAGGACAGAGACTTTGCAACTTGACTTGTTGCTGGAAACAGCCAAAGTAGAAAATGTGACCGATTTAACTGAAACAGCAACACAGAAGTCTGTGGATTTGGTTTGTGCTGTTCAAAGTATAAATATTTCCTCCATTTTCCTTTAGAGTGCTAATTATTGTATGTTTAAAGAACAGTTTTCGGAGGTGAGACATTTGGTAGTACTGGTATAATAAAGGAAAAATCACATTTTCCCATGGAATAACTGATCCAGATTCAGTTTGCAAAAGTGCTCTGATTTCTGAAAGCTTTTGCTCCTAATCTCATGGAGTGCTGCAAAGCCTGCCAGGCTGCATGGCCTCTGTGCTCCTGCCAGGGTTACCTGGGGAATACCTGGTTGTTGAAATCCTCTGTTGCACCCAAGCAGTTCCAGTTTCTAACACTGAATTTCTAACTAAAGGCGAGTGGTGATACTGTCAGATTTGAAGGAAAAAACACGTTCACACCTTAAAAAAGCAGTGAAGTGACTTTGGAGTTTAAGAGCTGCTTTAGAAATAGCTTAAGCATTGAAATAGGCTTAAAGTCCGTAAACTTTCAGTGAAACAAAGGGCCTGAGCTACTGTGAAGGTACTGGGCAGACAGGGAGGTGCTACTGCCTTTGGGACACTTGCTAAGGCTGTGACCAAAGCAAAAACCAGCTTTCAGATTACTGAATAGTGGGGTTTGGGTCCTAGTCTGTGGCTCATAATGGTGATGCAGCATACTTGATAAGGAGATTACTGGTTTTATGGTAAGATGAATTAAAAAAAAGATATTTTTAATCACTTTGGGAAACTGCACGTACAGCAGCCTTTTAATGGAAATAAACCACCTTATCAGGATTTAAATATAATTTGAATTATGTCTTAAGGAGGACATATGATGGTGAATATCAACTGAGTGACATTTGTATGTTCTCTGTAGTGAAGTCTTGGTCTGCTACGTATGGAAAACTTACCTGAGCCAAAAAGGGAAGTAAGGGCAGAGAATAAGGAGTACAGGGGAAGAATGTGCCTTGCATTATCAGGGGATTGCAAATTCAGATAAAGTAAGACACAGACATTTTGTCAAAGAAGTCGGGTATGTAAGTTTAAAGCTTGCTCTAGGCAGTTTAACTTAGCCAGCACTTCCAACAGCTGATAACCTAAAGTGACACTGACCTTGGCAGACTTACAAGGGTAAGATTTGCACAGGGACGAATTATTTCTTGATCAGCTGCTCAAGTATATGAGACACAGTCCAGCATTCCTTCAGTATTGATTATGGATGTTTGTTTTATCCCAGAACAAGCATACTGATTGCAGATAGTAGAAGTAGAACAGTCTCTGTATATTTGAGCTCTTCTCTATCCATTTTATTGTGTCCTGGGGCACAGTGATGCTGCTGAGCCTGTGCTGTGCTGCTCTCTCCACTTGCCTCCTAGACTCACTTATTTTTAAAGCTGTAATGCATAGAGTAGGAAATAGTGGTTTTGTTCAGTAACTATCTGTACAGTCAGGTTTTTTGGCCAGATTGTCTTTTTTCTGGCCTCGTTGCCTCTCTGACCAGGAAATGCTTCATGACCTTGGCATGTGGACACATAACTCCAGTAGCACAGGTAGTTTTCAAGTGTCAGAAGTGGCTGCTTTGAGGCTGTCAGTGTTCAGAGACACAGTGGAGGCAACTTAGCCACAACGTCACTATTTTTAATCCACCCTCTGTGTACTGAATCACTGTACCTCTTGCTAAATCTGTCAGGGTCTGTGGGTGGTAAATGCTGCTAGGATGTAAATCCTTTTTCTTGTGAGGAGCTACCCAGACTCAGGAAATAAAATGCCATGGTGGGAACAGAGCTCAGCTGTACTCTCCCCGTGCTCATTGTAGTGATTTCTGTATAGCAGAATTGGGCAGCTCTGGAGTCATAGCCCTTTCCTGGAAGGTCATAATTTGTGGCCCAGTGGACAGAGCCTGTTGGTTGTTAGGACTAACTGAATGCTGTCAGTGCCAAAAGTCCCACAGATATTCTCATTTTCGGCTTAATATATTAAAATGCCTGTGATTAAAAAAAAACCAAAAACCAAAACAAAAGCCCAGCCCCAAAAATGTTATGTGATACCTCTGGGAAAGTGACAGCTGAAGGGTCCCTTCTCGATCTTCTGTTGAGTGACTTGCTGGATTCAGAGATGCTTTTACACATGCTACTTTGCCCATCTGTTCTCCCTGCTTCCTCAGATCCCCCGAGCAGACAGAGAAGCACAACTCAGAAGACTTCTGTTCTCTCTGCTCTTCAGAGAGAAGAAATTGTGTCAACTGCAATACACTGTTTGGATGCAAAAAACCCTGAGCTGGCAGGTGAAAAAACCCCAGATAGCATCCCTGACGTGTGTAAGGCGAGTTGCCCAAAGAATCCCAGTCCCCTTGGTTTTAGCAGTAGTCACTGAATTACAGACCTGACATTTTTGGACAGCCGTGTTTTTTGTTTGCTTGTTCCTCTGTTAGACATTTAAATAAAGGATGTAATACTGTGGTGAGAAATGGCTTAATTTATACCATTTCCTTTATCAGCATGGCCTTTAAATCAATAACATGTTGTAAGACTCAAGCTTTTGTGAGCTAAATCTCTGCTGACAGCACATGATTGACTCAGTTTTGCAGATGGGACAGATTTCCGTGTTGTGTCTCAACCTGTCTTATGATTACTTGCACACAGACCTAGCCACTGACAACCCAAAAATGTTAATGTGGGTGAATGCTCACACATATGCCTTACACATATGTGAACACCCACTCCTTTATGCGTTGCTGGAGGAAAAAATACACTTGTACACAAGAATCCTGTTCTTTATACATGGGGAACACAGGATGCAAAGTTATGCAGCCAGAAATAGGAGCAGGGGGTTGAAATGTCAGCTTGTAAAAAAAATGGCAGATTAATCTTGAATGGTTGTGTATTCAAGGGGGCTGAGTACGACAGGGATTTGTACTTGATCATCGATCCTTCTTCCTTCAGTAGGTCAGCACTTGTTAACCCCAAATCTGAGGCTCCTTTCACCTGGAGGCCTTCTCTTACCATGCTCTTGTGGGATACCTGTGTGTCTCACAGCCCTAGGCCACTTGACACTAATTCCCAGTAATTGCTGTCAGTGTTGAAGGAAAAGCTGGTGCTGAATCAGCACAGAGAGGGAATTGTTCTGCTGTCCCTGGAAGTTTTACATTTAGCACCAGTTGTCACACAAGGCTGCTGTGGCCTCCCTGTGTATTTTATTAATGTTTCCTGGTTCAGCGAGGACCACAGAAGTTCTTCATCAGAAGTAAAATGTCACAATTAAGTAGAGAAATTCAATTTCCAAACTTTCAGGGAGCAGTTTCTTATTGTAGAATATCCTGAGTTGAAAGGGACCTGCAAGGATTGTGGAAGTCCAGCTCCAGGCTCTCCACAGACTGTCTCATGGATGAACCATTTAGGTTCATACTTCTAGAGATCCATTGAAAGCATTTGAAAATATAAAATTTAGCTCACTTGCCAATTTTCTTTACCTTAATGCCAGTTTAGAAGTTGTTACTTCCGTTCAAGAGACTTCAGTTGTAGCAGGCTAATGCCTCCACAAAAAATTTTTTCTGCCCTACTTGATGCTGTAACTTATAAAACTGAACAGGGGAGACCCTGGGTCTCTCTGAAGGCTAAATTATGACTCCAGTTTATTTGCAGAACCGATGGCTTGAATTTCTTTTAGGTTCCAGAGTTTGTCCTCTAAGCATTTATTTTCCCATTTGATGAAAAGTCTTTGCTTGGGGCTGAGCCCTGACACATGAGGTGGCATTTCAAGATCAAATGTTGTTAAGGTAAAAAAAAAAAGCACTGGAGACCACTGATTTAATTGAAGGACTTTATTTTCAGAGGTGATTTATCCCAAATTTCTAGTAAAAGTCCATGGAAGTTGTGATTTTGTACCATTTTTTGTAACTGGATCCTGGCCTAAGACACCTCAGGCATATGGCACCATTAGTGGGGGCTTCTGGCCACTGTACTGAAATACCTTTAAAACGTGACCATCTGCCCAGTGTTCTGCAAAGGCAGGAAATACTAATTACAGAATATTCTGACAGCTCTGGACTTAGGACACAGCTGAATCTGACCCAGTATATTCACAAAATTGATGTATATTGAAAACTGCACAGCTCAATAACACTTTGTTTTCTGAACTCTCTTACCTTTGTGTAAGTATATTAGACAAAAGGAGTATATTTTTAAAAGGCATTCAGTACAAATTTGCATGAAAATGGTAGTGTTGCTACAGGATTTATTATGAACTGTTATATAAATAATCTGCTTTTAAACAGCCTCTAAATACCTATTTATGCAACGGAGCAGTTGAAGAGTTAGTATGTATTTTAAGACTGACAATAGCTTACTGTGTTCAGCATCTTTGGCTTGTACATCAGCACATTTTTCACTTAACAACATTTTTAAAAAACCAAAGCAAATACCAAGAGACATACTGTGCACACACACACTGGATTTAAATACAAAGTTCAAGTCACATAATGAATCAGCTGCAAGCAGGAAAATATTAAATCTGACGGATTTTTAGTAGATGTTCTCCTGTGCTTAGATGTTGTAAAGGTTATTTGTCAATAGATAATGCTGTATACGCTACGAGTTGAATGACCTAAGCTGAGAAGGTTTCTAACTGGATATATGTTAAGAACTGGAACTGCAGAGTCTGATCCCCTTAGCTGAGCCAATGAGAGGACTCCCCTTCAGCCACGCTGCTCAGTTCTGCTTTACTCTGTCTGCAGCACTGCTCACAGACCTGGGGCCTGCTAAACACGGGCAGCGCTGGCATCATCTTGCCCTTTTAACAGCAGTGGCCCTTAGTGTTGTCTCCCTGATTTCGAATCCGGCTTCTGACTCTGAATTGAGAACCTCTCCCCCGGCCTCTGGGTGAGGTCATGTGTCCCTTGCTACCAAAACCGACTGTGTTCTGTGAGTGGTTTCACCTCTTGTTAGACCATTAATGAATCTTGCTCCAAACATTAAGCTTAACAGCAAAATTGCAGGTTTTCAGTAGGCAGTGAAATAATCTTGACATTGCTGCAGGCTTGTATTTGTGGGATTTTTATGCAATGTGCTTCTGGAATGGAGTGGAATATTGTATTCTGCCTACTCATTCTTCTGTTCTTCATGTAAATACATACTTAAGTGTTTGCTGGAGGCAGTGATTTTTTAAATCAAACAGGTTATATTTATTTAAGCATGGATCTTCTATCCACTCCACCCAAGCAGGTGACAGTTCCTAAGACTGATGATTCAGGATGAACACCTCTCCCTTATTCATGAATATGTCTTCTGTATGTGCAGGAGGGCACTCGTCCCGTTCTGAAGTGGTCACCACTTCTGCTCACAGATGCTGTCCCTGCTCTGGCCTCGCTGTGTGAATCCTCCAGGGACTGCTTGTGCCTCCAGGAGCCCTTGGAATCAGTTGCCACAGTGTTGGATTTGTCTTGTTCTCAAGTTTGTGTGGCCACACCAAACAGCTGCTGTGTGAAATGAAGGCAATGCATGTCCCTAGTCTGCCTCAAATGGGCTGATCCACTGTGATTCCACTGCCTGTGGGACTTGTCAGGCAGGGGCAGCAGAGATGTCCCTGTGCGCCTTGGGTCACTGGGACGCAGTGGTGAGAATCCCACCCATATCCTGCCTGCAGGGTGAGCTTGTTTCAGGAGTGCAAAACTGTGGCTTTATGTTTGAAATCTGGAGGAAGAAATAGCTGAAGTAATTGCTAGAAAATTGTGTTTCTCTTCAATTTTGAAAGGAATATATGATTTTTTCAGGGTCGTTTTAGCAGTGCCACGTGGGAAGACTCCTTAGGCAAAAGATCTGACTGTTTAGAAATTAAAATGGTACAGAATAGATATAATATCTAGAAGATGATAGTTTTATCCTTTGGGCATATGTCTGTGTAGGTTGAAGAAATTAGTGGAGCTGGTCTCCCACCTCAGTTTCCTTAGTGCCCTGTATGTGTTTTATACAACATGTTGGTTTTATAAGCAATCATGCACACATGGTTTCTGATTGCTCTGTTTCAGACTCTGGAAAGTTCTGCCTTGTATAACGGGTCTGGAGTCATAAAGATTTAAATTGTGAAATATGTTAAATAAATCACATCTTTCTTTAGAATCAACCTCAAAACAGAAGACTCAAGATCTTCTTTGTTTTGAATGCCTCTTGAAGACTAACAGTTACTAAATCACTGTCTTCTCAATCTCCTGGAAGGAAGATGTGATCACTTTTAGCTTACAGTCTGTCCTTGTACGAGGTAGAGTCCTTTGAGATGCAGAGGCCATAGGTAATCAATCCTGCATTCATTTTTCAACAAAAGAATTAATCTGACTGATATTCAGTAGAATTTTGCATTGAGAGAGAACTGCAGAAATACTGCGAACCATGCACTTGCACTTCCACATTTTTAACCTGTTTGCTTTTGTGCATCTGTCTAATCTGTAAAGATGTCTAAGAGTAGAGCTTTCTGGGGAAAAAAAAGGTCAGAAAAGGAACCACTGACCATACATATTCCCCCTTTCCTCTGCAGTGAAGTAAGCAAGAGTGCAACATAGCAAAATTTTTATTGATGTTTTTTCCATTTATTCTCATTGAGAAAATTCCAGTGTGATCTGTTGAGCTGTTGTGACATGAGCCTTTTGTTTAATTCTGGTAATAGTAAGTTTTGAGATCACAGTCACAGTCCATATGTGAGATCTCAGCAGAAGAGGTGGAATTCTGACACCCTTTGTCACCTGCGTCTGTTGTATCGCAGGTCCTGTCTTTGGAATCTTGGTCCTAAGAACACTGCTGGGACCATGAAGGGGCAGTTGCAGGACAGGGTGCAACCTTCTCACTACTTGATTTGGAAGATCAGTTTGATTTTGGCTCCTGACGTACTGGGTCATTGGGAATGTGTTCTTCTTTCTCTGAGTTATGAACTCTGTAGCTTCCCTGTCTGCCTCCATGTACAGTGTGGTGGGGTAGTTGATCCAGAAGATCCAGAGTTGATCCAGCGAAAGTTGTAGTGGGCTTTGGCCATGACTTCAAGTCATGGAAGAAGCCTTTAACAGTGGAAGGAGTCTTTATAGTTAGAGAAGCCGTGTGGATACTGAATTAAGAATCTAGAAGACACTTCAGACTGCAACAGGCTACTGACCACTTGCCTTTGATTGGAAGCGATCTTCACGATGTAGCAAATTCTGTAGAATATTTTCCTTTTCAAGGATTCTCTTTTTCCTTGGAAAGACCTGGGAATCGAGATAGCCCAGTGAAAGTTTCATCTCGGTGTTTGAAATGATGGATGTAGAAAGCTGCAGATGAGGTGTGTTTCATAGGAGGCATTAAACTGGTGTTCACACGTATTTATCTTCTTTTGTTGTACAGGGGAGAGTTGAATCTTATCAAACTACACCAGGGAGATGTTTTCAAAGCAGAAGACTGTAGCTGTCTGTTCTGGTCCTATGTGGATGTCTGAGAGGAATGTTTTAAGTCAGGTGAGCTGCAAGCTGAGCACTCCACTTCAAGCCTCATGTTTGACTCATCAACACTTCACAGTTGGCTGTAACAAATTCTGCTGCCTGGTCTATTCTAAAGGATCTCTTTTTTCTTTGCCATTTGTGCATCAACATCCAAGTCTGGTGTTATGCAGGCACGCATTTTAAAGGGGATTTCATTTTCAGACACTTACATATCTTATTAGTCATTCTGGGGCTGAGCAGATAGAAAGCAGCTTGGGAGAGAGGGAGCTTGGGGTCCTGGTGGACAAGAAGGTGACCCTGAGCCAGCAGTGTGCCCTTGCCGCAAAGGGTGCAGCATCCTGGGCTGCACCGGGAAGAGAGAGGCACTGGGGCTTGTTTCTGATGAGAAGAGGTCAAGAGAGCTGAAACTGTTCAGCCTGGAGGAGAGAAAGCTCAGGGAAGCTCTTACTGATGTGTAAAAATAACCTGAACTAGGGAGGACCAAGAAGACAGAGCCAGGCTTGCACCAGTGGTGCCCAGTGGCAGCACAGGAGGTAACAGGCGCAAACTGAAATACAGGAGGTTTCCTCTGAGCATCAGGAAACAGTTTTCCATTGTGAGGGTGACCAAGCACTGGTTTCCACAGAGGTGGTGGAGTCTTCATCTGAGGAGATATTCAAAGCCTTACTGGACGCAGTCCAGGGCAGCCTGTTGTCGCTGTCCCTGGTTGAGCTGAGGCTTTGGAATAGATGATCAGAAGGTCCCTTCCAGCCTCAGCAGTTCTGCTGTTCTGTGATACACCACATACCAACACACATCAGAGGAAGCCTCCCTGTCAGACTTGTCCATCAGTCCTGTCAGGAAGATGGGAAGTGTGGGAGACACACTCTCTTGTCCAGACATTGTATAGTTATGGAATGGCTGAATGTGATGTGCAGGTCATGTCCAAAGTACGTGGACTTACAGCAAGTTGGGTGCAAGGCTGTGGTGTACTCATCACATAAAGAAGCAGATGAAGACCTCAGACCTGCTATTTGAAATGTTAAGTGTATCCAACACGCTTGGACGTTTTTGGTCGTGTTCAAGAGCCTGAGTGATTGCAGCCTGAAAATATGGCCTACGAAATACTTAATTTTGGCCACATGTAACTACCCTTCCTCCCCTTTCATGTCTCTTCTAGCTTTACTCCAGAATGGATGGAGCATTTGGTCAGGCTGAAGCAACTCAGCAACCCTTTCAATACAGAGTTAGAGATCTGTAGTGCAATGTAAGTGAAGGGAATGACAGAAAATTAAAACTATAAAGACAATAGCCACAGCACTGCTATTGTGGTTTGCTGTTACTGTTACCATCCTTGTTACTGCTGTTAGGAGTGGCATAGTTGTTTTTAGTGTAGCCTGGCTACCATCCTCAGCTGAAATTAGGAAGTTTGTTGCACTGGTGTCTTGATGAATACGCAACATGACCGTATGCTGCCTTGGCTCAGGTAGGACCAGACTGCTGAGGCACGGCTCATCTTCTTCAGTGTCCTTGTGTTGCTGCTTCCGTGATAGGAACAGATGGCATAGCAGGAGTGTTCTTGGCTGGGTTAAAACAAGATGCAGAAGGTCAGATGAGCGGGCTTTCATTGGAATATGCTGGCTATTACAGTTAGGTGTTGTCCAGCAATCAGTCCTAGATGTAATTCTCCATTGCACAGATAAAATCAAACATCTCTCAAATACGGCAAGAACATACCACACAGGAAGGAAGATTTTCAGAAGTTGCAAAGTGACTGATTTCATGGACATACATGCCTTTTGAGACATTTCTTCCCATATCTGATTCTGAACGTGTGGATACGTTTTTGTTGTGTAGCAATTGATGACTGCTCTGTTGGCAGCATCTTGTAGTTGGTTACTAAAAGCCATGATGGCCTTGAAACCTTGAATCTGGACAGAGGGATGAAGAATACTATATTTTAAGCTCATGATTCGGTGACCTTCATTCAACAGTGACAAGAGATTCCTGCCATCTAAGCAGATAATTAAATGAAGTCACACATGTAAAATGGATTTTCCGGTTGCTCAGATGTCTGTGTCCCACATGGTCTCCTCACGACCTTTCACGGTCTCATCAGAGGTGCCAGTTTTGTATGAGACTGTGGAAGCTGAACTGTGCTTGGTTGTAGAATTTAAATCCTTGGGATCGGAGAGTGCTGCTGGGGCGATGGGAGAAATTTTCAATCACCTTCTACTAAATGTTCTGTTATTTTACTTCATAGCAATTTACATCCATGCCAAAAGGAAAATATTTTTTACGCTTTTTAGACTATATTCAGTGATGTTTGCTCACTGTATTTTGGCTTTGTGTGTATGCTATTAGAGGTAGGCTAGTTTATGATGGCGTGTGATTGCTTGTTGTACTCGTTCTTCCTGAAAATGGGGATGGAAAATGCTAGGAACAGAGCTGCAAAGTGATTTTACCTCATTTTCTCCTTGATTGCTTTAGCATTAGATTGATCTACATTTTCTTCTTTGTTCTGGCATGCATTTCTTGGCCTCTTAATTTTCAGCATAAAATGTAAATAGTTACTCACTGATCCACATGTATATGAAAAGGTGAAAGAGGTCAGTGAAGAGTCTAATGATGAGAGGGAGAGGAAAAGTGCTTTTGAAAATATGTTTCTAGTTTGATTAGATTTTGCCCTGGTTCTAAATATAAAATCTTTGCAAACTTATAACTCCTGTAACGAGGTTAGGTTATATTCCCAATCAATTCAATCTTCTGGCCAGCACACCATTAAGCAGGCATTTTCTAGTTCATAACTGCAGGAGAGACAATACAGCAGACTTTGTGAGGAAGGCTTTGTGTGACTGTGAGATGGTCTGTTTTTTATAATTATCTTAATTGGTCTAGTAAAATATATTTCTTTTCCTGACAAATGTTGCTTTGGTGTATCCTGGAGGCAATCACAGCTACAACAGTATTACTGCTGCTCTGAAAGTCACAGCTGAATATGTCAGTGGGAGTCAAAGTAAAAGGTGCAATAGAAATGTTATGAATTATTATTAAGATACATGAGAAAGCTCTGCAGGGAAGAACTGGAACATCTTGGGAAATGGTCTGCAGTCAGCCAGCTGGGAAGGCTGAAGACAGAATGTTAATAGAAATGTTGTTTTTAAAAATCACCGTGACATCAACATTTATATCAAGTGCCTTGTGCTGGAGCTGCTTATATAACTGGGATTATATTAGGTGTGATGAGCAGGTGTGTAGTCGAGAGGGGTTGTGCTGTGTTGAGGAAGGTGGAGCTGGCAGCGAGGCTTGTAGCTAAAGCTGCTTCAGTAGGAATCCTTGTTTTCAGTGCCCTGTAACTTTGTACTGAAGCATTTAACTGAAATGTTCCATTCTTGTTTTATCTCTGGCTTAATAGCTACAGATTTCAAGAAATGTTAGGGCAAGATTTTTTAAATACCTAATTGTGCTCAATGTGCTGCTGCTTGGGTTGCCTGTGCAGAGTTATTTTGGATATGAGAAAGAAAGATAGCTTCAACTGACCAGTGTAACTGGTGTAGGTTCCAGTAGCTTATTTGTGTCAGTTATGGGAAAGAAAAACCCAGAACTGAGTCCCCCAGCATGCACGAGAAGCATCTTGAGGGAGTATGGTAAGTACCATACATCATCTAGAAATCAGTCTGGTATTTCCCTGGCAGTATTTTCCTCCATTAGTAGGAAGAAAAAGGGCAAGTGTCACAGTTCCAGACCAAGTAAACTGAAACATATGTTTTTGTAATTGTGAAGTAAAGCCCCTCTGGCAAAATTTCTTGGTTAGAAGGTTGATAGTTAAGAAATATCAACATAAAAAGTCCTTATGTGGTGAGCATCTTCTAAAAAATGACATAAGCAATTCAGAAGTAGTTCAGGGACTAGAGCAAGTGATGAATATTTCACTAAATGTACTGTTGGAGATACTAGTTGCAAACATACTATATCCTTTTTTTATCCTCTAAGCAAAAGATGCTTTAAGGCAGATTTCTGCTGAAGAGCCATGGCAGGAATAGGATATAAAGCACAGATGCTACTCTGTAGAAGTGTACTTTTAATATTGCCTATTTTTATGACATTTTGAAGGTCAGCTGTCTAGGGAACATGATAGGGTTATGCAAGATGTTGAGAGGTCTGAGAAAGCTCTGCTGTCTTTTCTGGAGAACTCTGGTTTCATCCCTCTTTTTGCCAAGGAAGCCGTGACATCCATGCAACCTGTGTTCACACAGACTTCTCACAGAGGAAAGAAGCTGCATGTTTTCTTTTGCAAAATCCTTAAAAAAGTTTATGTCTAGATAAGGAAAATTTGGTACTATTCTACTACCCTCCTGTATTTATATATTAATATCTGCTTGCAAAGGGCTGGCTCTTTTGAATAGCCTGAGTTACTTCTGCTACTCACCGGGGCTGAAGAGTTGCTGCATTTTTAGATTAAGTTAATCAAAGTTGTTCCCATCCTAGTCAGATTTTTGTCCTTCTTCTGAATACTTTCCCTGCTGAAAGGAGGCAGTTATGCTGTAAATTACATCTTTTCACAAAACCTTACACTGATACAGAATTTGGTCTTCAGGCAAAGTCACTGCTTCTTGGAATTCAATTTCTCAACTATAATTATTTTTATTAATTTCTCTGTCACTGTCAATAGCTTTTTCTTCTCTACAAAGACATCAGAGGCTCCCTCTCGTGGCTGCATTAATTTCATTTGGATTTGTTGTTTTTTTTTTTTAAAGCTGAAAAAAGTAGAGCACCCTCTAAGACTGAAAGCCCAAACCAGAAGAAAAAGTAGTAGTAGTTGTAATAATAATGGTAATAATAATAGCTGTTGTACAGAAGGAGCAATGTAAATTCATAGTGAAGAGGGAAAAGGGAATTTCTTGCAGGCAGAGCTGAAGGATTTGCAGCACAATATGAGCTTTACTTTAACACATTTGTACACCATTGCTAATGAACACGGTGCTTAGATAGGAAAAGGATTCAGGATTTCTACTGAGTGAAAATTAGACCTGTTATCTCACTTAGAGTGGGAAACTACTTTGGTCTTTGACTTTTTTTGATAGACTTGTAACACACAGAGGTTTTTTGAAATAATGATGGGGTCTGTTGTGCTCAAAAATGCATCACTCAATTCCCATTAGTTGTTTATTTTGTGTTTATTTTCCTCCCAGGCTTTCCAAGCATATGTAAAATAATTCAGCAGTTGGGTTCTGCTGTTTGTTAGGAATCCATCTGGCAAATGGTGTGGCTGCAGGAAGTTGAAGCTAATGCATTTTATCTCACGGGCGAAGAGTGTGCACGGGCTGTTGCCGCAGCTCGGCTGTCACACGCTACCTGTGCAAGGGGGATGGGACAGACACCACCTCCAGGCAGCCTCTGCCAGCCCTAGAAGTGGCACTGACTCCCCCATTTCCCAAAGCAAGGACTGGTTTTCAGTAGTGCCGTGCCCATTTGTACACTGGGAGCTTGTGCTGTCCAGTTCATTCATTTTGTGAGGGTCGTGACCAAGCTGCGCTCCCCCATCGTCGTGTTCTGCCTCTCCCCTTCCACTCTGAAAGCTGCCCACAAACATAGCAGCCATAATTTGCAGCAAAAGCCCTTTAAATGGCCCAGTGGGTTATAAAACTGGCGAATTTTCCATGGAAGTTTGATGGAGCCTAGAATCTACAACAAAAAGCCACAACCAAAATGCTGAGAAGCTTGTGGGTTATTACTGGATTTTTATACAGTCGTGGTTCTCGTGAGGATTTCACGGTTTTGCTGGAGTCTGTAGCGGTAGATGAGACAGATTAAAACACTTCAGAAGCTTTCTCCCCAAAGAGAAAATGTATCACACAATGTCATTACCAAAAAGAATATAATTCTTCATTGCCGTTATAAATCACTCTGAAGCAATTTCCTCCCTCATTTGGGTATGCTGGATTTCAAAAGTAAGTGTAACCATGTGGGTTTTTGGCATCAGATTACGTTTACCTGATTGCTTATTAAATGAACTGTAAAAAAAATGCTGAACTCATCCCAATTTGGAGTATCTGTTCTGGTATTTTCTCCATACCGTGAAGAACAGCTGATAACACTGAGAGAGCGTCCCTTGCCTCCTGAGAGAAAGCTGAGATGTTTCAGCCAGAATTGCAGACAGAGACTTTGAGAAGTAGCAGTGTCCTCAGTTTTCCCATGGGATGCAGTTATTTTACCTCAGTCTTCTACTCGATTTCCAGTTAGGCTTGTGCATGTGGTGTGCTGTGTACATAATTGTATCTATGACACAGGAAACGTGCTGAGTTTTAAGATGCAGAAGAGAATGTCTATATCTATACAGTTTTTTTCACTGAGATAGTAGAAAATAAAAACAGTACAGACTTACCATTCTCACATCCATGCCTAGTTTCAGCAGGTTGCTGATGAGGCACAAGATGTTGCATTTTACAGGAGCACTAGGTCTAAATGCTTGGAGGACAGGCCTGCTTTGTGAGTGGGAAAGATCTTTAGGGCAAGCCATGTGTGATATCTCACTGAGGGAACTTGTAACTACCTGTGGAGGTCGCTCCTGCCTGATGTTTGATGATTGGTATGTCTTTGGTGAGCAGCATGTGGGCTACCAAGTGACTTGAGTCAGAAATCAGGAGCAGAGAGACTTCTTTTCATCCCAGGAACAAGTATTTCTTAACAGGAAGCCAGGTCAGACCAATGGGAGTCTCTCTGTTTATAGGTACAGCAACATATCCACAGAAAATTAATCACATGTTAAGAAAGGTGGCTTTTTTCCAGGAACAAGTATGACCATTTTCAGTCCAAGGTTGTGGCAGACTATGTCAGAGACCACCAAGTGTGGCAAGATGCTTTCTTGCCTGTGGATTTTATTGCCTAAACTCAAAGACCTGATGGAGAATAATCCTCAAAGGGGAAAGCAGCTTGATCTGGCAAAGGATAGATGAATTAGGTGTGGTTTTGAGGTGGGGTTTAAAAGGCAACTAGACTTGAAGGGGAAAAAATGGGGGAATGGAAAGGCGTCATAAAAAGATAAATTCGAGCTTGAGAAAAAACAAAGCAGCCAAAATGATATCCTGGGGAGAATGTGGAAGAAAATTAGGACACAGAAAAAATGGAGAATAGGGACATGTGTTGAGGAAGAACTGGCTAACGGGCTTGAACTTCACAAAGAAAAGAAAGGAAAGCAAAGCCACAGAAAATATCTGGGTGAGGATAGAGGAGATATGGAAACAAAGGGGCATATTGTTCTCAGGAGGACAGCAAGACAGGCAATGATGAAGAGAAAAGGGTCAACATAATGTAGTGGTCAAGGAACTGGTTCAGGGACCATATCAATATTTTTTGTCCACCAGCATTATCAACAACCAAGCTCAGAGTTTTATTGTGAAACTGGTTTTGTTATTGGAGGCAAAAAAATACCCATGTATTTCATGTGTAGCAAAGACAAGTAGTCTTGCCTAATCCAGCAAGGCCTCCAAGAATTTTGCAAGAATTGGGTGGTGAGGCCCTGGCACAGGTTGCCCAGAGAAGCTGTGGATGCCCCATCCCTGGAAGTGCTCAAGGCCAGGAGCAACCTGGGCTAGTGGAAGGGTGTCCCTGCCCATGGTATGGGGGCTGGAACTAGATTGTCTTTAAAATTCCTTCCAACCCAAACCATTTTATGATCCAGTAATTTCTGACCTTCCTAAGACCTAAATCTCTGGTCTCAAACAAGGTTCAAGGCGGTGTCAGATCATGAAAAAAAAATACCTCTGGGGTGGTCAGAAAGTGAAAGTGGGAGTATATTTAGGCATGTTCAGCTCACTTTTAGCCATTATGTCGTGTGACGCAGTGGTCTAGGCACTGACTGACTGGGGTTTGGCTTTCTGCTCACCACTGTCCCATTAGCCCGTGTTACTTACGACCTCGGTTTGTCTCAGTGCCCCTCATGGAAACTGGTAATCTATAAGCCTGTCTTCAATGTAATCTGCAGCCTGGTTATAGGAATTAAAAAATTATATGTAACCATTAGATGAGGACTGGCATGCTGTAGCCACAATAGCTGCTGAAAGGCCATGCCTAGTTAATAAGCTGCTCAACTAACTCAAGTTATTCAGGATAAATTTGTAGAAAGAGGTTGTAAATGTAAAGTGTAGATATAATAATTAGGAAGAACGAGATAGTCTAAATAATCCAACTGCTCTTGCAAGTCAGGAAGCTTGATGTGCTGCTCCTGTCAGGGAGACTGCAATTCACCAAGCGCTGGAAGGCGGGCTCGGAAAGCCGTGCACGGAAAGAAATGGCTGAGACAAATATTTTGTAAAAACAAAGTAAGATTTGAAGAGAGAGACCCTGAATTAAATCAGGCAACCTATTACGTGTGTGGCTGGAGTCTGGTGTAAGGAAGGAGCCAGACTCTTGCATTTATTTAAGTCTGCTTACTATATAATTCAGGGTAGTGAGGTGAACTAAGGATGAAGCATTAGCTTCAGCATAGAATTTTTATTCTGATCACTGGAGCCTAAAGTTATTAAAAGAACAAACACAATTACGATATCCTAGGGGACTGGCACACATATAAATCTGGATATGCTGCCTGTTTCTCGCAAAGCATATGTATGGATCTGTGTGCTGCCTGCTCTTTATTTTAACTAGGTTTGCTGCAGCTGTTGCTCTGGAAAGAACCATCTAACACTCTGGGGGAAGAGGGGCTGCAGAAATCCTCAAATGAATGTCTGTTAAGAAAAATAAGTTTTAAATAAATTGCTTGTGTATATGGTTAAAGCTCCTGTCCTTTGAATAAGAACAAAGAACTATCACTTTACGAGCTCTAGACCTTTCCTAGTTCCCAGTTAATCAGCTTACAGTACCATAAAAATTTAATAACAGCTTGGTCTTCCTCTATTTCTTCAAAATGATGAGAACCTATTTTCATGAAAGGTAGGGATGTGAATGCTTTCTGAAGAACAAAAGCCCATAATCTTTAAATTTAACTAGCATATGTGATTTTCAGATTGGCTTTTGTGAAAATATTTTGAGCATCAGGTAGCTCAGCAATACCTATTATCTGTGCACAAGAATACCCTAACTCTCAATCTTTCAGCTGACTAATAGTGATGTGTGTACATTATATAAATTGTATTAGACTTGATCTGACAGTCTTGACTTCGGTGTTGTCAATGCCGAGTACATTACGGAGTCTGTAGTTTTTAGGGGTGTCATCATCAAAAAAAATCAGGTTTTTCTGGTTCTCTCACTTCAATAATTTGAGATTTTGGAGTTTTAAGGTAGTGGGGTTAAAAATCTTGGAGGTATGATATAAAATAAAACATAGTTGTGTTAAAAGAAAGGTTGTGTTAGACTAATCTGTTAATCTCCTGAGAAAACAGCTGGCTTCCCAAGGATAGAAAATATAGCAGATATTGTCCACCGTGACTTTTGTAAACTGTCACCAGGGAATGTATTTGTGAAGATTTGGATTCATAGAAGAACTGGAGAATTGATAGAAAACTGACTGGAAAACTAGACATCACATTGCGTTGAAATAACAAATACTTGACCAGAGGGGACGTTGTGCACCAATGATTTTTGGGTGATGCCACAAAAATTGAGTGTGCCAATGGAATTTTTCATTGACATTTTTCTGGATTTTTTTTTTTAGGGAGTTAAGCATGATGGCTGTGTAGTTGCACAGTGTTTTAATTATAAATGTTTCCATCTTGCTCACTGGCTCTTCTGGGACTTTGCTCTGAGTTGCTTGTTCTGGTGCTGTGAGCAGCCTCCCATCGCTTTCTATCCATTGGGAATTCCTTGGAAGGACTTTATGAAGAAAATGGGCACAAGAGGATTAAGTTGAACACAATTATGAATCAACAAGAAAGGAAAAAAAAAAGCCTCTGCATCATCTTAGCCTACCACTAATTTTTCCAGTCTTCTCAGTATGGGCAGAATAACTCACAGGACACAGCACTTTAAATGAGTCATTTAAAAGTGTTTGGATATGGTGACAATACTTCATTATTGTGCCCAACTGGACTCCTGCTGCCTTTCTATACAATTTTGGGGTTTATCACATACTTGGAAAATAGCAAGATGATTATGTGTCATTTTTCTTCAGAAAATGCATTCTCATGAAGGGAGACAACAAACTAAAATCTGTGCTTGATGCTGGCAGTACAAGCAGAACACAGAAATGTACAGGCACTTTTCAATATAGAAGGAAATCAGTAATCCTTGGGTCCAGATTAGGACCAAAGTCAATAAGGGTGTTATTTTTTTCCCAGTGGATATTATCTACTTGCTTTCTAAAAGCTTCACTTGAGTAGAAATGCTTTGCAGGGTGATCTGAAGCAAATGTGGAATGTGCAATGCCAGTCCTCATGTGGGAAATACCCAGTGAACCCACAAAGCCACCTCATTTTCCTTTACACCTTCTGGACCTGTAGGTAAATAATGTCCCAACTGTGGAAGGCTAAGCAAGTAACTACCAGCAAGTAAAACATACAGAGAGGAAAAGGTGAATGAAAAATGGATGGCTGTGATGAGGTCCCCATTTAAGAGGGAAGGCCGTGGTTTCATGGGTAGGTGCATATAGGGAAAGATCACTGTAGGGCATAAGAGGAGCTGTCAGAGTATCCAGAAGCATCAGAGGATCTGTGATAAGGAATCACTGCAAAAGCTGGAGACAGAGTCTGTCTGCTCTCCTGTTTTAGTACGTACCAGCTTTTTAAATCCCTTGTCTCTCAGTCTTCTCTAGCGTGCACTTCATTTGAAAGTTTAGTATTACAATATTCACGCGTTAATCCTGATTGTCCCCATATCCAGTTCTGCCTGGTCTTGGGAAAGTATAAAATCGATTTATACAGCACAGCTGAAAAGCAAAAAATTGTTGGATTACCATACTGTGGCATACAATAAAAATATAGTGTTATCTAGGGAAGGCTGTAGCTGATGAGAGCATAAATATCAACCCCCCAACTCTTACCCCTGAGTATTTGATTCCTGCCTCTTATAGAAACAAGGATCTCTGCTGAACACTGTGGCATTTCATCACTTTGGATTTGCTGTGGTGAATAATATTATATGCTATTGGCCTAGAAGAAGTATTACTATAGTAACTAGCTCATGATTCATTTTTTATGGTTTTTTTTTTTTGCTATATTTCCTAAGGGTTGCCTGTCTAGACTAAGATTGTTTAAACTAACTCACAGTAACTAATTTTTTCCAGAGTGCTAAAAATATGGGACGATAAACAACAATACTTAGATACTGCTTTTTGAAAAACACAGCAGGCCCATAACATTCTTGAAATTATGGGAATATTGTTCTATTTTATTTGTCACATTTTTATTAGTAGCTTTCTACGTTGTTATTAATCCAGTTTAGTGACCTAAGGCTGGATTCCCACACTGACAGTATTGCAGCTCTAATGAAATCTTTAGACACTTAATATATAAAATGTTACATCTGAGGATGAACACAGAAATGGGGTTGGTTGGTTTAAATCCAAGTAGTGAGCTCACATATTCATTTAAATCACTAAAAAGAAAATCTTGGTGTAAGTGATGTATTAATATTTTATATTCTGGATTTGTACATATTTAATTCCTTATGATGATGCTTATGGGTCACCAGTCCACAAGCACACATTGGCAAATATAATCTTTATTACAGTACCTTATCAGCAAAATGAATAGGAGGATGTGTTAGGTATCTGCCCATTTACTGAAGCATATAGAGAGCTTAGAGTACATTTACTGCATTCTTGTTTTTATCATGGTAAAAGGTGGTGTTTGGTTATTTTTTAAAATTGGAGTGTTTCAAAAATTAGTCATCCTTGTCAAACGATGTTTAGAATTTATAGATAGAAATTAGAATAAGTAAGTTAAGATAGAAATTAGAATAAACAAAATAGATGGAAATTAGAATTCATAGATGTTCAAGGCTCCAATAAGAAATGTGGACCTACCATGTCCAAGAAGAACCATTTTAAAGTAGTTTAAATTACCTTAAGGTTAATAAATATGCACACAGATAAGCTTATTTAAGCACATTTTGTATTTTAAATTAACTTAGAAACATGAAATATTATTGGAAATTGAAGAAGTCATTTATTCTCACATACTTCTTTTTCACAGAATAGGAAAAAACCTCTCTGGTTTTACACTTTTTAAAATTTCTGGTGGAGTTTGCAGCTTGAGTAGAACTAGTTATTAAACTGAATCAGCTGAATAAATGGAGATTCAGAAAATATTCACCTTATATTTGCAGAAAGCTGACCAAACTTTGTCTTCAGGTTTTTAATTATTTCTGCCTACTATTTGATTTGAGCTCACCCCAATCTAGGCCTCAGGTGCCAGTTTTATCATTTTCAATGGCTGTGTTAGAAAAATAAATATCCAGTGTAAAAGTTTAGGAGCTGGGAGGAGGTTGTGGGATTTATTGTGTGGTAAATTGGCTTTTATTCACCCTGAATCATATCCCAAGATAGCCATGGTAACTTTCTGTAACAACAGCATGGAAGAAGTGAGCTCTGTCAGCAGATTTGCTTTCTGCCTTTTGTTTTTCATTTAAGTGATGGCAAGTTCAGAGGATCGCAGAGCAGCATATGACATTTCATAAGGGTTCATAAATTATGCAGTCAGACTTGTTGGATTACAAAAGCCTGGGAGTAACAAATGCTTCTTGCATTATAAATGAAATGGCTTATTTACAAAGATGACATAGCTGTATTAATTGTGAGGAGTTATGATTAAGGGGATAGGCCTGTGCTGTTTAAGATGTTCATTAGAAGAAACTCCTTTTCCAGAAGAAACAAACGCATCTTTTTTGTTTGCTGTGGCTTTACTGAAGTGCTTTGTGATTGTATTCTGAACTGCCTTCCTTTTCCAGCAATTTTAAGTGGTTTTTCCTTGTGCATTAGCCTAATGTCAAGGCAATAAAAGAATCCTGCATCAAGGTTCACATTCAAAATTAAAACTGGGTGGTGGTTTCCGTGGGTAGGAAATTCAGCTCATTCCCTGCTGCATGACACTGGTCAGGCACCAGCTGGGATGTGCTGTCAGCCGTGAGTGTTGAATGGTAATTAGAGTAACTAATTGGAGGCATGACCCCTGAAATAAAGATGCTGTTATTACATCTGCAGTCATCTGTGCACGGCCCAGGAACCTGCCCTGCTGACGCTGCAGCTTGTGCCCCTTTCTCCCTGGTGGTATTCCCAGGCAAAAGCTGTCCTTGGGTGGTTCCTAGAAGACCCATTTTGTCCTCTGAGGACACTTTGTGCTGCTTACAACTCCTCACATTCTTTCCCCCGTGCCTGCTCTGGAGAGAGTGGTGATTCTTGGGGAATTTCTAGGGGAGGTGTCAGTTTGTTTTAGCACAGGAATGCTCAGGGACTTGTCATACCTGAGTAGGGATTTTAAGGTTGAGCTGGTTGTCACCCTTAGGAGCATCTCCGAGTGACTGCCCCTTTCCAAGTTCCCATTGAGAAGAGGAGAAAGGGAGGGTGCGAGCACGGCTGTGGGCAAGATTTGGGAGCACGGCAGTCTTAGAGGAGAGTGCAAGGGCAGGTGGTGGGTTGGCTTAGGGTGGGGTGTGGTGAAGGAGGATAGAGAACACAGGTGGGAGGCCAGGGTTGTGGGGAAAGATCAGAAAAATGAGGAATAACAAATGAGTCAACCTTTCAGCCTTTTGAATGACCAATTGCCTCTCTTGGAGTCTGTTGCCCTTCATGCAGGGCTTGCATGTTCAGTTTTTTCCTGCAGATGGGTCAGTTTGCTGCTCATGAGCTGCATTACACACTGATTTTTCTTTTTTCTGCTATGATGCTCTTGTGTTATTTGAAGGATAAAGAAGCTTAATGGTGTTCTTGATTTGATAGATCAGCTTGTGACTTAAGCAAAATACCTGCCCTTGGAGGTCTTTTTTGCTGTTCTGTTTCTCCTACAAAGTAATTTGAACTTCTCTGTTTCTTCCAGAGGCTTGTTAGGCTGCCCTGGGTAGGCTTAGCCAAGTGAGGAGGGATATCCAGCCGTGCTGGGAGTTGGGAGCATGTTCTGCAAGGATAGCAAGGGTGATTCACATCTTAAACAGGGCAGGGTTTTACAAAGCTGCTGAAGTCTCAAGGAAGCTTAAGCGTTAGTGACCCTTCAGGGATTAAGGAGAGTTTAGATTTTAGCAGGCATTTCACTAATGAAATCATAGCTTTATAATTAAATTACACATCCAAGTCTAGATGCTAATCGAAGCACATCCTTCCTTTTCTTGTTCCTGGGGTACATGGATAGTTCAATTAACATCAGCAGCAGCAAGGAAGCATAAACAGCCAGAGGCACACAGTGCCTGCCTGGCTTCCACAGAAACGGGGCAGAAACTCCTAAAGGGATGAAAACGACTTTTCCTTTGTACAAGACAAGCAAGCCCTTGGCATGTTTGCACTTGTGGCCCTTCTGTTTTAGTCCCAGAATGGCTTTTTACGGAGAGCTGGCCTAAGATAACCTGCTCCTGCAGTGCTTACGGACTCCTTTTAAAACGTGCATGCAGGCAGTCTGGTCCTGCCACAGTCTGTGACGCCTCTGCCTCCCTCTGCTTCTGACTGAGACAGATTTAGTGAACCCAAATGCAGGTGTTGATGTACAAGAAGCCCATTCTCCATCCTACTGAAGACAAACACTGAAAATACTCTATATCTTAAATATTATTGCACATTATATGTCACTTCTCGTTCACTGGGTGCATGTAACAAACTGAAATGAGAGTGATGCCTCTGTTCAAGAATGAGTGCAGCCAGTTCTGAGCTCACATACATCATTAGTGTGTCACTGAAATGTTTTATAGCAGCTTTAGAGGCAAAGAAGTCCATCAAATCTAGATTAGAAATCACCTTGCCAGCACCATGAATTTACAAGGAGCTGTAAGATATGGAGGCGAGGGAAGAGGGGAACAAGGAAAACAAAACATGAAACTGAGAAAAAGAAGCAGAGAAAAACAGGTTTATGGGATGAACTGAGGGATTCTTCCTCCTGCCTTTTCAGGCATGTCTGAAGCTCAGTTGTGGCTATCATGATTTCTTGTCATCATACATACGTAATTTTTCCCTTGGCTTTCAGCATTTCAGGGTTTTCGTTGGGGAGGAGATGAATCATTTTATGTTTGAGAATGTGCAGTGCAGAATTCTAGGAACAATCTGATCAAGTTATTTGCAGTGGTTCATTTTACACCCCAAGGAGGGCATTGCTTATTTTTCAATCTTCTCATTAAGTTTACATTATGTTACCTGACTGACAGTACCGAGTAATTTAGGTCAAACAGGCACCCATATAATCTGCTTGAGGGTTATCCAAATTAAGAGCATTGCTATTTTCTGGTTGGTTCAACAGCAGAAATATGGGAAATTGGTAAATACCAAACCCAAAATATATTCTGTATCAGCTGCATGCTTTGCTGGTGATGGTGACCTTATGTGCTCATTAACCTTGCCAAGAAGGCATTATTGTCCATGATATTTTACACAGTATCCCCTAAAGGTGCTGTGATACAGAAAGTCTGCGACTTGGACCAAATATTAACCTGTTTTGATTACTGAAATAGTCAGTTCCAGCAGTAATTGTGTTGTCTTTACTTTAGGGATTTAAAGCCATGCAATAGCATCCCATAAAGTTGCTGCTAATGATGTAGTATTGATTATGATGGCTGCTGGCCTTACTAAATTTTTACTATATAGGTAACATGAAAGTTTACCACTTTATTTAACAAGTGTGTTGTATAGTTTTTACTGGTAGGTGGTGATGATGTTTTCCCCTTCCCTCCTTTTAACCAGGAGAAAAAGTCCAGTAATCTTCTTTTCCCCAAAGACTCATTGAAGGGTTTGTAAAGAAACAGAATCTGTTGTAGTTCTAAGTTACTTTTTATCTTATTTGATATACTTTTCCTGAAGGATAGCACCTTTTTATTAGAGCCAAAAGATTGGCTTTCCCTTCCAAAGACTTATATTGTGGCTCGGGCTGAGAGGTTTTTTGGCTGTTTTCATCAGGTTCTAAAGGGATTGAAGCATAAGATGTCTATGGCATCTCATCTATAATGTAGGATTACTCCTACCAATAGAAAGTTACTGTATCACAACTTGGAGTAGCTGCTCTTAAATGCATAGCTTTGAAAAAGAAAAGAAACCAAGGATTGTGAGAAAAAAATAAATTACCAAGCTGTTTCTCATTGAAGACGTATATTTACAGATTTTTGATGGAGTGGAGCTTAACTAGATGAGATTATATGGAAGGGATTATTATGTAAAGGATCCAAGTCTGCCATCATTAAGAAGAACTGGAAGATGGCAATTCTCAGGAATGTCTCAGCACTATTGTTCTTGAATATTGTACCAGAAGTTTCATCCTTAAATTGGAAAAGACTGATGGACTTAGCTGTCAGCTAAACAAGCTGTTGAAACTTCAGCGCAGCTCTCGTGCCAAGAGAGGAGCAGCCCTGGTGAAGATCAGAGCAGCTCCTGGCTTCTCTGGATGGTGGCAATTGCCCCTTGGGAACACCTGCAGTGCCTGTTGTGCACTGGAGATCCTCAGCACAGGGGCAGCCTCTCCACACCTCCCTCACACGTGTCCTTCCTGCCTCCCAGCCAAAGCACAGCCCTGGCTTCACTGCTTTGTGCCTGGATCATCTACACCTTCATAAAGAAGCTCGACATACAAGTGCCTTCCACTGATTCCTCTTCCTGTGCCTTCCACTTCCTGCTGATTCCAGTAGGACTTAGATTTGGGCCGAGTCTACTGTTGGTATTTCTGGAGCAAAGATGGGGTTGGGGTTTTGTTTGCTTTGCCTTCTTGGCTTTGCTATGAGATGTAACCATATTGCGTGTGTGATCTGCCTGACTGGCTCTTCCCTGAGGCTTTTTCCTTCTTCCTTGCTTCAGGAACAAGCAAGGAAGTGGTGATCCTGTGCCGAGTCCGTGTTTCATCTCTTGTGCAGTAGCTGAATAACAGCTGGCTACTGGCTCTATAGAAACTAGAGGGTGCATAATTGAATTTTCCCATTCGTGTTCCACTTTCTACTTGGGAGTTCCCCTTTGGGATAGATTTGTCTGCTGACTAACTGCACTCGAGAAAAAGAGAGACCAACATGCTGCAAAAGTATCCCTAGGAGAAATGGAAATCTTTGCTTGTGAAAGGTCACCAGAAAAGTGGCAGTAGGGTCACAGAATTAGCCTGCACTAGGGAAGGAAACATTCTTGCCTTCCACATTGGGTTTTGTGCTGACAGGCACAAAATCTCTAACTTTGCATATTGGACTTAATGAAAACTGAGAAATGAGCTTGGCTCATTTTTTTTTACCAGACAAATTGTGTGTGACCTCAGCACCTTTCCTTTTTTTATGTTGTTGCAGAGGCAAAGTAGTAGGCAGTAGTGTACTTTTCCCTGATGCAGCTAGTGAGAAAGGACACATATCTCAAGGTGGATTACAATATTCCTCGCCTGACTGCAAGTTCCAAGATTACTGAAGTAACAAAATTGATCTAAATGTCATGTTATCCCTTGGTTTAATGGGAAATAATTAAGATCTTCGCTGACATTATTAAAGAATGTGGGTTTGCTGTCTGAAGCATAAGAAGCTTCTTTTTAATCTCCAGTAAAAATGGACAACCCTTCTCTGTTAATAAGTATTGCCTACAGCATGCAATCCCATGATCATAATGACTGTGCTGCTCCTTGTTCATCCCATTGGCAAATGACAGAGAGTCCAGGGTGATCTGCACAGGAGGACTGGAGCTGTGTGGCAGATGAGCAGGCCTGGAGTTCAGGGATGTGTTTGACTTGGCCACTGCACTGACCCTTCAGTTCCCAGGATAAACTGCCCTGGATGAAGGAGTGAAGCTGCACAGGAGCAGCTGCTCTGCTGCTGTTGTGCTGTTTCAGCCAAGAGAGGGGATGCTGGTGAAGTGGAGAGGGAGGTCCGTGGGTGTTGGAGCACTGCAGAGGGGCAGAGGCTGGCTGTTGGCCGTGGAATTCGGGCTGGGTTCTGTCCATCACATCAGCTCCTGGGAATTGTAGCCTGGTTGGGGAGTTCAGCGCAGGACCTGGAAATCAGGAATGTGCAATCCACCCTGATGACCCCACAGTGTGTCCTGCCCCTGCTTGCAGGAGCAGGTAATGGGACGTAGGACACAGTGGCTTGGTGTGGGCCTCCTGTATTCCTCACTGGCTGCTGTCAGCCAGGGGACTGAGCAGAGACATTCAGTGCTCAAATGCAAGAGCCCTTCATCACCTTCAGTGCTCTCCATTTGGCTGCCACAGCATCACAACGAGCCCTTGGCGGAGGGAATGATTTAGCCTCGGGAAATGGAGATTTATTTCAAAAAGTCCTTTACTGTATTATCTTCCTTCTCTCTGACTGCACCGTGGAGGCATCTCATTCTTATCATGCAGGAAGTAGCTGAGGCTCTCTGATACTATTCTTTTTAAATCAAAACATTAAAACTACCATGCAATGACTTTCACATTTTCCAGGCATCCCTCCCGCTGGCATTAATTGCCCCCCTGCTGTTCCTGTTCCAAGGCTATTTACTCTTTCTGTATGCAGCGCTTGTTCAGTGCTGCACGAAACCTTTGCTGCTTTGCAGTAAAAGAAGCTTCCGCTTATGCAAATGGCATTGAAATGAGTTTGATAAAGTGATAAACAGTCACATTTAATGATTGAAACTGTTGGGGTTTAGTTTGTTATTTTACAGTTAATTTTGTGAAGGTAAAGAGCTTTACAGACTCCCTTCTGGTGTCAATGCAGTAATACAGCACCCCTAGAACAGTGTTTGGAGAGTGTGGTAGGGCCACCAAGCCAAAGTGATAAGGGGGCCGCATTCATCCAGTGTCACAGTGTCCCTTTCCCCTGTGGCAGATCTCCCTTCCATCTTGAAATCTCCCTGTACTTAGCAGTTCTCCTGTTTCAATTACTGTGTCTTTGGATGGCAGTTAAGTTTCATGCCCCTTTATTTCCTCTTCCCCTCTGCTTCTGACACATTATTATTCTTACCAGTGACTGCACGAGACCTCCAAAATCCCATAGTCCCCAAAAGTAATTACAGATACATTACTGAACAATCCCCTCTGGTAGGCTGGGTCAAGTGCTTTATTTTTATCCAGGGCAGCTGCTGAGGAGTGTGGCTGACTTTTGCTTCCCCAGTAGCTTCATGAAAAGACAGGAGTGTTCCTGTCACCTGAGCATTTCAGCTGTAGCTGGGGGTGGGTCCTCTCCCAAGTCTGGAGTACCTAGTACCCAAGCAAGGTTGCTAGTGGTCAATATGGAAGTTACAAGGTCTCCATGAAGATAATGGATAAAGATACAAAAAGCCTGAGGAGTAAATGGGCACAGTTTGATGATGTCTTTGTCTGACACAGGGTTTGATGACCTGCAAGCGTGTGCTGATCCTGGAGCCCCTGAACACGGCTACAAGACACCCAGCGCGGGTGTTTTCTTTGAAAGCGTGGTAGTCCGCTTCCATTGCCAAGAAGGATACAGGCTCAATGGTACTTCCAAAAAACTTTGTGTGAGACACTTTAATGGCTCCCTGAGCTGGAAACCCAGTGATAAACCTGTGTGCCTACAAGAAGGTAAGTCAGTTTTCTTCAAGCTGTTCACCGTGTCAGTTCTTCTCACTCGTCCACGTACCATGTCTGTGTGTCTCTGCACAAAACACAAAAGGTTGGAGTTCATTTCACTGTGTCTTATTGGATACATACTTTAATTTTCCATCCATAATCCTCGTTTGTCAGTTAAATTTGTACCATGAGAGGCTGTGTGTGTTGAAAGGGACATGAAGAAATGTGAAAACAGAAGATAGCATCCCCTTTTAAGTAGTTACAAATTGATGCAGAGAGGAAAACAACATCCACTAGAAGTTAACTGTAACTGTTTATTAAAGCTGCCCACTTAATTTTCCTTTCTGCAATGTTTTACTAGGAAAATACAATCAAATTCCAGTGTTACTGCTCCTGCTAATCAGGAATTTTAAACAATTGTATTTTATGACGTGTGCATGAGTCAGGTAGGAAAATCAAATACACATAGACTGCAGGAGTTTAAAGCCAGGGTAGAAGTTTACTCTGAGATAATTCAGACTATTATGGCATAAACCAATTTATTTTTATTGTATATTTGAAATTGTATTTGGTTTTAAATAATTAGGATGGTACATTGCTTTCTTCTTCTAGGTCTTAGAGTCAGGATTTATTTGAATTTCATAACTGTAAATTTTGGCCAAAGTACACCCAAGCAGCACAAGTTATTTATTTCACCAGGTATATTAAAGACATAACCTGTCCTTGTTGTTGATTTATTTTTGGTCAACAGAGCTATTATAGTCAACAGATATGAAAAGTGTTAGTTAAATAAAGTGTTTACATTTTAGTGTTGTGACTTCTCCACTGAAGACATTAGGCATTGCCTCATTGTCTTCATGGTGGAGCAAGATAAATTCTGTTTCAGGCTGCCTTTCACCATTTAAAATTAGATAAATGCATGCACTTTATTCAGAGGTAGTTGAAGACTTATGTGGCTCACAAACACACTTTCTGCATAGGATCATGCATCACTCAGTGTGTATGAAAACTGCAGGTACTTGTTTGTGCTCCTGGTGGGGTGGGTGTGAGAATCCTGTGCCAGGACAGGGATGAGCCACAACAGGGACAAGCAGGGCCTGGGACAACCGTGTTTAGGAGGTGCATGTGAAGGGAACCACCCTAAACAGTGGCCAGTGTGAAAGTGGTGCGTGAGATATTGGAGAGGGTAGCCAGAGGCAGCTGGAGTCCGTGGGCTTTCAGGCAGCTGGCCTGTTGGCAGGAGAAATTTTGGTAAAATACGTTCTCCTGGATGTGTGTGAGGCCACAGGCTACAGAGCCGTGAGGGGCACAGTTGTGAGCTGTCCCATGAGGTGACAGCTGATGTCTGGAAATGAAGGCAAAGGGGTGCCAGTAGCACCTCATCATATGGCCACGTGGGCCAGCTTCAAAGGAACAACCTGATGCCTTTAAAAATAGCTGTGTATGAAAGTCTCTCCTGTGACAGCCACTCTTCATAAATTACTTTGTCTCTCATCTCATGGTTATTTAAGAAAAAATACATGTAGAGTGACAGCAGCCTGTGTCTAAACTGGCTATTGGAACTACCAGAAAAAGCTTTAATGCTTGGAAATTCTGTTTCCTTAAGCACAGCAGGGAGCTGCTAGGAATCTTGATGTGCATCTTTGAAATGTTACCTGTATCATCCACTGCAGTTGTTAAAATAAGCATTAATATGTTTTATTAAATATTCAAACCTCTTCCCAGGCCCTCCAGCCCAGTGGAAATCTGTGGAGGGAGTTTCTGATCACAATGCCATCAGCAATAAAACTGCCACCAATGTCAGTGAGATCAACACTCGAGCCAGGTGTTTTCAAAAAAGAAGGAAATTGGAAGATGAGAATGTGATGGATGATGTGACAACAGTTGCTTTAGAGATAATAATTACTTTCCAGCACAGAACGCTTAAAAAGGATTGCTAGCCAATGCTCTGATCAAGCAAAACACTTAAGCTGGAGCACAACTGTAATTATGTGATTAGTCTTGTTAAAGTTCTGTGCTCAAAATTACGCAGATGCAAAAATGCTTCTTATTATTTGGACCAAAGTGTAGGACCCTGATTTAGGATTTAGTGAAGCAAGTGTTTAAGTACTTTCCTGATTAACATTATAATAATACCTCAGGTATTAGATTACAGCATTAATTCTTCTTTCCAATGCACAATAGCACCACTGATTCAGAAGAAATACTAAGCAAAGGCTCAGTGGCAGTCCATGAGGCTTAAGAATTGGCTTAAGTGATTTTTAGACTGATCCTTTTGCATACTGGGAGCAGAATCACTGAGAGAGGGCCATGGCAGGGAGGTGGACAGTGTAGGAACGTGGCACATCTGGAGACCAGTTAAGAGAGAATTACAACAGGGTTTGTGGTTCTCAGCTGCCTAATGACGTACATAAAACTCTTCATTGCAGAAATTCTGTAGTGATATATAGAAAGAAATTTGAAATTTCTAGCAACTGCTGGAGAAGGGAGAAGTTAATGTTTTCCCATTCATCATTACCTATCACAAGGTGGAATAAACTTTATGCTGCATTTACCGTTTACGGTGGGGGCTGGCTGCTCTGCGGGCTGTGGTATGCTCTACACGCCTCTCATCCCAGCATATATAAATGTCAGGCAGTGCCAGCTGAGCTTGAACAGTAAAAACACTCCATACTTTGGAGTTCATTTATTCTCAGGAGTTTGGATTCGGCGAAGGATAATTTTATGTCTACATGTTATGTACATTTAATTGTCGTTATGTGTTTACTAGCACAATCTCTAATCACAAATGGATGCTATTTACCAAAGGAAGCAGAGCAACCTGTTTCAGAATGTAATTGATTTTAGAACTAATACGTTTGCCTGGAGCTCTTCACCCAATCAATTTGATTTTATAGGTCTGTCATTTCTTGTTAAGAGGCAGGAGATTTTAAGTGTCAGGACGAGAATGAAGTTGCGTGACTTGGTGCCCAATAAATGCCCTGTCAAAAATCTGGGGGCTTAGAGTTATGTTCTTATGTTGATCTACAGCATGTTGTGAGTGTACCTTTCATCAGCTCTAATACGGTTATGCACATAAATACCAAACCTCTGAGGTAGGAATTTTGTATTTACTGTTTAAGAGCAGTATGTCATGTTGTTCACACTTTAATCTAATCTTCTCCCACTGTGATAATGTGGCTGCTGAGGCTGTTGCCCTACTTGGAACAAATGCTAGCTCTTTCCTATGAGATTGAATCTAAATTTACAGTCTGCATGGAGATGGCAACAAAGTGAAGAGCTGTGCCCTCCTCTCCCTGTGCTTCTGCAGGCAGACACCTTGGAGATGTTCTCAGTGCCTCATTCTCCCGCTGACAGGGATGATAAACCTGCTGTGAAAGTAGTGGACTAGTACATGGTTTGGCTACAGCTCTCCTGTAGGACATTTAGCCCTCCATTTGCTTTGCCTTTGTCCCTGAGTCTGTGAGATGACTGAAATATTTTTATTTCCCCATCTCTTATCTGTCTTGCCCAGTGTTTGCTGATTCTTAAGCCTGGTTAGGAGCACTCTGTGATATTTGTAACCAGGCCACAGGTCAATGGCCACAGGTCTTAGGCAAAGTCTCTCTGCACTGTTGTAATACAAGCAAAGACAATGAAGAGGAAGTGTTACTCAATATGCACTAAAATACTGTGTTTGCCATCCATGGAACAATCCAATAACACAGTACTGTGGATTTAGCACTAGTAAAAAGCCAAGAGACAATATTGCTCTTAAATGTTTACTTTCAGGAGCACAGGGTGTAGATGAGCTGTCCCTGCATTAAACCAATTCTTCATTATATTCCTTTCATCCCTCCTCCCTGTTTCTCTCTGTTCCAGCCTGTCAGTGGTATGACTCAGTGTAGTCAAGACTAATTCAAAGACCTGTCCACAGTGAGATGCACAGGAGCACCGGGCCTCTGCATTTGAATTTACATACAGATAGTAAACAAAACAATGCCAGAGCAGAGACTGGGACACTGTTCTTCAGTTGTACACACTCTTACAGTGTTGGGAAGGTCCTTGATGTGGTTTTGGCCAACATCCAGTAGTACTATCAAGTAAATCCTACAAGCATCTTCTTGGATTAGCATGGAACCAGGGACAATTTTTGGATGGTAAGGGCTCACCTGCAACAGATACAAGCCATCCCAAGCCAGCTGGTAGCCATGGATGGTGTGGCTGTCTCCATGGTGTCTAGGTCATGCCTTCCTTCTGAGTAGCTATTGTGGTCCAAGTGCTCTTGGGAGCAGGTAGGGTGGTCCTCCTTCCCCACGGGCTGCAAGAAAACATTCTGAGAGGTTGTGCATGGTTTGCACCTGAGCAAAACACTCTAACTGTACTGTTTAACAAATTTTGTTCTTCAGACCAGTCTTCCTGTGATGGGGCGCACAGTTGGTTTGCTAAAGCCAAGAGCTTCTAATGTACAGATCTTCATGAAAGTTAGGTCAAGGCGAGCCCTCGTGCCTGTCAGGCTGTTGAGCCTGCTGGCTGTACCCCACCTCTTTTTGCCCCTGCAAGATAAGAAATGTGTCCTTCTGGCTGGCCCATGTTAATACTCACGCGGTGGATATAAGCAGATCATGTAAAACTGCCAGCAAGGAGTGTAAGTCATAGCCTTTGCTGTTCGATGCTGGTTAAAGACCGTGTATTCCCTTAAATGGTTTAGCAGCTTCCACGGATTTGCTGAGAAGGACTTAGAATAAAGTAGTTTATTTTCTAGGACAGGACATTTTAAAATTCACTCACCTCCTTCCAGCTTTTCCAAGCAGAATTGGTGCCAGTTAATCCAGTTGTTTGTGGAGAGGCGGCTACTGCAGTTTATGCCCGACTAAGTGCTAAACAATAGGAATTCAGCCAGTGGGAAAGCATTTGCTTGCAAGGCATCAGGCAAAAGAGCTGTAATATTGTGGCCCATTGGTCTGGCGTTTAGCTGGGGCTTGTAATAAGCCTGTTATCAAAACCAGCCAGGATGTGGCAGGCGGAGGACGGTGCCGTGAGCATCTTATCGCTGCTCTCTGCCAGCACCTACCTGATTAAAATGATCCCATCTACAGCTGCTCCTTGGAATAATGGGCATGGAGTCGCTGTGATAGATCATTGTTACAGAATCAATTTCCCCCACTTTGAAAGTGAAATCTCGTGTTTTACTGCGCTGTGTGTATACACACTTCCTTTATTTGTATAGCAACAGAAAGATGTTGTATCAAGAGAGGGAGCTGTTTGTTCATTGACATTATCTTCTGGCATCCATCTCCAGCCTCCTGCTGCGTGGCTGCCAAGCAGGTTCTCCATCTATCTCATCCCATCCTCGTGGGGAGCCCAGGACAGCCTCTTCATGACAGCATTTATGGCTTAGTGTAAGGCATTACTTACGGGGCATCCTCTGCTGTCTTCTCTGCTGATTAACTTGCTAGAGAGGAAACTGTTCCATCTTTGAAAGTGACGTCTGCACCCTCGCCAGTGTATTTTACAACCTCCTGTTAGGGTATGGATCCTCCCAGACTTGTGCATTTATAAATGAATAAGTAAAACTTACAAATTCTAAGAAAACTTCTCGCTGCAGTTTCTCAGCCCGCCTGGCAGGCTGCCAGGCCTTCCCACTACCAGCAGCAGGAGGCACCTGCAGCAGCTGCCCAGAAGCTAAAAAGTAACAAGAGAAATGGGAGAATTTTTAACTAATACAATGCTCAGGCCCCATACCAAAAAGTTAGGTAAGTACAAACTATTTTAGAAAACATGCCTAGGTACAAAGTATGTTTTAACTGGGGGAGCAACACTGTCCCCCTTCACATTAGTAAAATTTAGTGATGGAGTGTCAGAGTAATAGATCCCCCTGCGTTTGCCTAACTAAATAAAAACATTATGAAATATATTAGCTCTTAGTAGTTTGTGAGTGCTGTGCTAAATGACAGTTTATCTTCCTCCTACTTGTGCTTCTAAACAAACAAGCTGTCACTACCACTTTGCTTAGTGCATACTAACAATTAATTGCTAAATACAAATTTAGCTTTGCCTCTTCCTCTTTAGTGAGAATTACCTACGAAAATGGCAGAAACTTTCTCTTCCATGCAAGTCTCAAGGGATTTCTTTTTTTGTCTTAATAAATACGGTATTCCTAAATGAAGATAATTGTCTCTCATGGTAGAAGTGTTGGGGGAATAAAACAGCATCACACAGGCTTGTAATACTTTTTCTGTCTTTCTTTTGTTTGAAATAACGTCTTGGGTTTTGATACCTGGAAACTTCTATTACCATCTCTGTCATGGATTGACTGCTGGCAGACAAACAAAATTTTTCTCCCAATATTTAATCTTTCCCTCTCTTCTGTTTCATCTCACATTGCCTTTGTGATGAGGATGAACTTTGAGTCACCTGGCCTATTCCCTCATACCCTCATGGCTTGTTTCTCAATTATTCGGTATTACTAGGGGATTTTTGTCCTGCTTCACCCTTCCACTTTGCACATCCTTCAGTGTTCTGAGTTTTATTCTGTATTTTGGTGTCTTTGGCACTGGTACATAGAGTGAGATATGTGACTGCCTGATGCATGTGTCACAGACAGGTACAAGAGCCCATCCCTGTATATCACTACAGGTTTGCAGTCCCTTCTTGAGAGTCTTCTACAACCACTTGGGATGCTGCTCAGGACCCTAAAAATCATGTCCTCTAAAGGCATATGAATGCAGGCACATAAAACTATCTGGTTTAAGACATAATCAAGGAGATGAAAGTGAAGGCATTCTCATAACGAACTGTGGAATGGAGCTGGATAAACCCTTGTAAATGCACCTGATTTTCATCTGTCTCTCTGCTAAAATGGCAGTTTTTCTGTGTTCCTTGTTCCATATCTGTATTTTATCTTTTCTTTTGTCCTGTCCTTAGTGCTGTCAGAGTCTGCCTTCACATGGAACCTTGGGATAGTGAGACTTTGTGGTCTAATTTGCACACATGATGAATGGAGGGCCAAAATTAACCACAGTCTTCCTAAAAGCTTCTAATTTGGTTGGTTTTAAAAAGGCTGGGGGAACGATCCATTATTGTAGCACCGCAGCCTCTCCTGCAGTGCTGTAGACTTTGTAAGTGGTGGTTTACTAGGGAAAGGGCACTTCTACTGAAATGCATGTATTTTCCAAACAGTTTAAGCAGAGCACTTACATTAAATGCTAACTTTTGTTTTAGAGCTTGATTACTGAATAGCTAGCCATGCTTTTTTAATGAAGTTGCTATTTCTTTTTCTCATGAAGTCACAGATTGCCTTGTTCCACATGTTGAAGATGCAGAGGTTCATAACAAGACATACAGGACTGGCGATAAGTTAATAATCAGCTGTCATGAAGGATTCCAGATCCGTTACCCTGACTTAGACAACATGGTTTCCATATGTCAAGACGATGGAACATGGGATAATCTACCCATATGTCAAGGTTTAGTACTCCAGCACGTCCTGTTTTATAGCTCATGCATCTTGTGATAGTTTGCCAATATTTTTTCCTGCAGCTGTAAGAGTGTCAGTGATCTGACAAGCTCCACAATGCAGTGTTTGAATAGTGCTGCTGCTAAGACTCTTTTGATTTCTCTTCCTCTTTGCTCACTGCAGGAAAGATGTCGCTTCCTGAACCGTCCCATGCTTATAATATTACTTTCAATACTGCTTTTCTGTTTGCAAAGCTAAAATCTGACACAGATACACTGCATTAAAAAGTAAAAACCAGCCAAGGTAATCAGTCAGAAGTTCTGATGGGCATCTTACATTTTTTCACCAATTAATTTGTGGAAAGATTAACTGCACTTTATCTTTTCTTTGCCTTTTGCACAAGGCAGGGGTAGAGGAGAGAAGCTGGAACCTGTTACTCTGTCAGAGTTTTCAGCAGAGCTGTTGATTAGATTCACAGTCCATTAAACCTTTACGTATTGACTGAAAATTCAAGGTGTGCACAGGAATGATTTTGGCCAGAAAAGCCATTAGCCGTAGAACTAGAAATATCAACAGCATGGCATCCCAGCTCAGCTTGGGCTGTGAGAAATGGCTGGGGGTAAGCCAGCTTTAGTGAATGGAAATTCAATAACCATGGGCTCCTTTTTCACATTTCTAATAAGCACATCTGAGTACCACTGACTCCGTTTTAACCAAGCCACGTCTTGGTAACAAGCTTGGCCCACTGAACAGCAGCGAGAGATTTTAACTGAGGAGCAGATGGGGTTAGTCCCAACTTCCCTCAAACCCATCTGTCGCCTCCTAGAGCTAACACTTCTCTGTAGGCACTTAATTACACCGTCACACATATTTGCAGAGTCAGGGCAGGCAGGCAGAGGAGCTGGGACACTTCTCAGGAGCAATAGCACATCAGACTGTCCCCCAAGATCTTGCCTTAGGCTGTGGCAGAAACTTAGACATGTTACCAGGCTAGCTCAGCATTTTAGATGCACACATTGACTCTGAACAGGCCTAACAGCAAAGGGGAGGTTTTGCAAAACCATAGCAAAGTGGAGGCCAGTTTTGGGGTGTCTTATCAGCAGTGGCATCCCGTGTGGCAGTATGAAGTGTCCAGCCCCTTTCTGTGGGGGTGCACCTCACATCTAATTAAGGTAGATTAAGACTCTTGCAGTAGGGGGAGATGAATGCTCAAAAGATGGATTTGCAGATGCTGTATCTGTCAAAGATCCAGGTGAATACTTTGGGACAGACAATATTTGCTGGGTAAGCAGAAGTACCCCAAGTACCCCTTGGCTTGTTAATTCTGTTGCTGTGTTTATACTGTTTATAAAGCACAATCAATTGCTCCTACTCAATAGTCAGTATTAACTGCTTTTCAAAATAAAAGCAGTGCTAATAAAAGTTAAGAAATCAATTGCACAAGACCCAAGTGCTGTGATTACCAGACAGGCAGAGAATAGGCAATTCAGATTCAAGACTCTGCCATATTTTGCCAAATTCTATAAAGTTGCTACAGAATTGTCTCCAGAATTTTCTTTTTGCCATGTCAAGCACTTGTAAAATCAAAGCCACTTGTCTGCTTGCTCTAGGTAGGCTGTCAGTTACATTTCCACAGCCCTTTCATTCCAACAGGCAGGGGAGTCTTACGACACTAAGATGCCTTTTTTTCCCTGCCAGAGCAGTGGGAAAGGATTGTAGAGTGTATAAGAATCTAACCTCTATTTTTGTCATGAGGTAATAATTTTAATTACTGATCTGGAATGATGTGAGTTACTTGGCAAAAAAATGTCAAAATGAAGTTTGTCAAGCAGCTTGAGTTGTTTGGAGACCTAGGAATTTTCACAAACGCTTGGCTGTCATACAAATTCAAATAAATCTCTCTCCTGCATGACCAGGAACATAATGAGCATTAAAATTCTGAGCCAGCAGGACCAAATTTTCCCTGATATGGTTCAGAGACGAGTAAGCTTGGTCTCACTTGGGCGGTCTGTGCTCTTTCTGTCCCACTGGGGGCTGCTTATGTCGTCCTGCTTGATGGGCTGCTCAGTTTGCAGGAATTAGTGGGTTGTGTGTGGGGCATTCTTGATCAGGGTACAAGCAGCAGCCAGCAGATAGGATGCTCGAAGCTTTATTTGAGCAGGGACATAACCAGCTGCTTTAACAGCTATCAAAATCATTGCTCTGGTGGTACAGCATGCTGCAAAAAGCTTTCAAGTTTTTTCTCTTGTTTTCTTTTGGTTTTATTCCTCTCCCTCAAAAGGGCATTGCAAGGAAATGGCTGCTTGAAATGCTGCTGAGGCTTTTTGTTTTAAATGCCAGTACCTTACAAGGAGTTTTCAGACTGATTTTTGTTTCTTCCTCGGGTTTAAAATTATGGGAGTCCTATGAACATCCTTAAAAAATTCCTAGTAGTGGCAAGAAACCTATTTATGGACTGCCATAATGCAGCTTCCATTAGTCACATAATTCTAAAATATTATTTTTCATTCTCTGATTACTAGTCATCTTTTCTCCACATTATTGCAAATTAAAAAATTAAGCAGTATCAAGTATTACCCAGAGGGTCATTTCTAGGGCCATGAGGAATGACATGTTACAAAGACATGCCATCTGTTAAATTCACTGCTCTTTGTTGCCCCAAATTTAGCTGTCACTGCTCGCTACCATCCATGATACAAATCCCTCAGGAGTAATTCCACAAGTAGAACTGGAACATAGTCTCTGATTTTGACTACATTTACAATTTCTGGTGATAAGAGGTACCTTAACTTTTTGATAACCTAGTCTGAGACCTCGCTTAATGTTTATCATGGGACTGCTCCTAGGAAGTCATGTCCCTTTAGACTTTCTCAAACTGGAATTTCAAAGTCTTTACTTCTGCCTCCAAATCTTCTAGGATTGCATGCACTTTGTCACAGGAGTGGTTTTAATATTTTAGAGGGTTTACATGTCTGTCATTTTTAAGAGGAAGAATAAAACTCACCGTTTCTATAAATGACAATCTTTCTTTATTAAAGATTCTACCTCAAAAAGAAGTTGCCATCTGCTGAACCGGTGAATGTTTGTTAAACAAAATACTGTCAGTTTCAGAAAACCTTTCCTGGATTTGTTGGGAGTGAAGCCCACGCTAGCAAAGCGTGTGGGCTAAACAACAAAAGGGTTTGAAACAGGATAATGAGGCAGATATATCTGAGGGAGATCATGCAGACATGCCATTCATAGCGGAGAGGATGAAAAATATCACACTCCTCAGTTTAGAAACTGGAACTGAGATGTGTGAAGATGACTGAGATAAGCCCTTGATAATAAAAGAAACCTCCCTCTTCTTAATTTGCAGGTTGCCTGAGGCCATTGGTTCTTCCTCATAGTTACATTAACGTATCTGAGTTCGGGGCCTCCTTCCCCGTAGGAACAGTGGTGTATTATCAGTGCTTTCCTGGATATAAACTAGAAGGGGCAGAGATCCTTGAGTGCATGTATAACCTTATCTGGTCAGATAGCCCACCTAGGTGCCTTGATGTGGAAGGTAAATGTCTTACTCTTTGTTTCTCTTTCCATTTCGCAAGATCTGCATGCTGTCTGTGATTTTCACTCAGCGCTGTGGATACAGTTCCCCTCTCTGCGATGTTTCCAGCAGCTCTGCAGAGCCTGTCTGGGTTCTGCTGGGTTCACAGCCTGCTGTGCTTCGCTGCACCCTCTGCTCTTGGTGTTCCCTAAGTAACGTTTGCTCTCGCAGTGTCCCAAGTGCAAGAGGGAAAGCTCCTAATGATTGCTTTGCCCTTAAAATGCAAACTCTCTGCTGCCATTCTGATCAGAGCACTGCAGAAGTTACATAACTCACCTCCCTGTGCACCTGGTCAGAGCTCCTGCACATATGGGCAGACTTCTGTGATAAGCTAAAAAATACTCCACAGAAACTCTTAGTTCGGGCTGTGCCAGCTGCAGTCATTATTTAGCACCACACGGTGCTGCACACTCGAGTATTTGCTGTCTCTCGTAGTAGTTAACCTTAAAGAAGGATTGACAACTGAAACAACAGAGCTAATTTATCAATGAGGAACATAAAAACGATTCAGTGTGAAACAGAGGTAAATCCTGCCGAGCCAAAAGGAATAATCTGGGACTAGAGCTGGGATGAAGGGTGTTGTAGTGCATTTATATTTGTATCCCAGACATTTAAAACAGAGATACTGGATAGATTGCTCCATACAGTGCCTAAACTGCATAAACTACCCTCCTCCATCTTCACATCTTGGATGAAACATCTCAGGGAGTAATGAGAATCCAAATACATCCTCTGCATTTCATTCCCCTAAAAGAACTACATTTTTGTTCTATTTCAAGCCTGTAAGGAAGCTATCCATATGTAGAATATAACTAAAAGCAATTATAGGAATTCATATGTGATGCTTATGTCACTGAACTAAATTCTAAGCATTCTGGAAGTGCAAAAATTTGCCAAAAGCATCAACAAAGTGATAAACTGCACATAAATAATTAAATGATCCTTATTTTTAGCTGACAATTCAAGTTCCAAAATTCAAAAATGCCTTTGCAATTTTAGAATGACAAAACAGGATGATTGTTTTGTTTGTTTATTTAGCTCACCATGAAAGCTTAATCCTCATTCAGCTAAGCCAGTTTTGGAAGGCTTGTTTGTTGTTGTTTATAGCATGGAAAACACATTAAAAAATCAGAAGGGCCCTGTTAGGCTTAATCCAAACAATATAACTGATTTCATAAAAATGACCATTCTTCAGTTAGAAAGATAAGGGCATGAAACTCAAGCGTGTGAAGCAGAAAAAGCTGTGTCTTACTGTCACTTAACACAGGTGAGCATTCCAGCTGCTATCAAAATACCCAGGAAAGCTCATGTGCTCATTGTTTCTTGCTTGTATTATAAAGTCATAGAGAGGCTCTTTTTCTTGATAATTTAAAACAGGAGGCAAGAACTTCTGCCCTGACAGTTCTACATTTTAAATAACATGTCAAAATTTATCATCCCCACTCAGCTGTGATGATGTGTGGTGGGGGTGGGCATCAGTGTGTGCGTGTGCCAGGCGCTGGGCCAAGGCTGTCAGAGAGGCCTCCTGAGTTCTGATTTTGGTTTGGCCTCCCTTTGAATCACTTTCTTACTGCTCTCTTTAAATGCCAGACCTCTCCATGGTGATTTCACGTGGGCATCCCATCAGAGCATGCGTTGAGTGAACCACAGGAGACCAAAGTCTGGAGCACAACGCTTGCAAGAGCTGGTTCTGCTCGGTTTTGGGGCAGAAGAGAGAGCTTCCAGCAGCACTGAAAGGTCACCCCTGACAGCACCCTTTGTGAGCTCTGCTGTAGGGCTGCTTCAGCAGGTGTGCAGTGATGTTCAGAATGAATCCAGATAGGGTAAATCAACTCAAGATACCCTTGTTTGAAAGTGCTTGTTCAAATGATTTATGCAAGGAGTGCCAGTCCCCAGGAATCTTGTTACAATCCACTACTCTTAATTAGTGGACAAAACTCCTTCCCTGCGTATTTTTTCATTCTCCACCTTGCATTCCAATGTCAAGCTAATTTTTCAGCACTCCTTTTATGTGTGCTGTGTAATCTCGCCAAGCAGTATTTTTCACAGAGGAAGTCAGCAAATAACAAATTAATTCCATTTATTTCTTTCCATGTTCAATTAAAAATGTATTGTAATGACATTTCCTGCTCAGTATTTTAATATGGTAATGATTAAAAGCAAATGACTGCTAGAAAGCTATAGCAAACCATTTGAGAGCTTTTATTCTCCTATAAACAATGCTGCTTACAGCTTCCTCATTTAGATGTATGTTTTTGTTGAAGCCTCCACAGAAGGGATTTCCTAAATTTGTTTGTAGTCACAGAAATACTACATGTCAATCTGGTGAATTTTTCCCTCTTTGTTAGGGCAAAATAAATTCTGAATGAAGGATTTGTAGCTCTATTTAGATAGAAGGTCACACCAGGGACCACTCAGCTCCTATTGCACATCAGGCTTTTTAGTGCTTCCCAGCCTTACCCTCAATATTGCCGAGCGTGGAGCTTCCAGCAGCTCGGGTGAGAGACTCATTTTTGCTGTTAGGGAAGGAGGTTTTTTCCTGATAAGTGAAATCAGTGTTGCTTTAGTCAGAGCAGCACATAGAAACTTCAGTGTCACCTGGCAGCCAGCAGTGCAGAGCTGAGCAGTGACTGCTCAGAAACAGCTGTTTGCATCTGGCCAGGGCAGTGGTTATGGCTCTGGCAAAAAAGGATGCCTCTAGCTCACATTGCCAAGTGCTAGCTGGCGTGGGATCCTCTTCTTAAATGCTTGTACCTTTGCCAGATTTAAAACATTTGGATTGATTTTTGAGTGTCTGCCTCAAGCTGAGTCATTTGGGAGGCTTCAGTTGAAATGGTTGAGTGATATCAGAGAAGGACAGTAAAAGAAACAGTGTTGTTTTACCAGTGCTGGAAGATTTTACAGTCATTTAGAGGATAAGATGAAGCATCTTCACACTGAATTTTCTTCTTTAACTTTCCTAATTTCCTTTTTTTCTAGCGGACTTCTACAATTACTCAGAAACTTTTTAAACCTTCTTTTGTACTGAAACTCAATAGACGCTTCCAAGAAAATTGAAGGAAAATGGGCTTTGAGGTTTTTTATATGATTTTAAAATTACCTATTTGGGGTTAATTATTCATCTGTAGAAATTGATGTAAGTTAGTGATTGCCTTCTGTAAAATCTGGTGTGCAAAACATGGGTGAAGAATTAATGAGAGTGAAGAATACCACATGAGGTATAAATATTAATTGTAAAATAAATCAAACGGCTTCCAAAAACATCGGAGGAAAGTGAACACTTGAAAATATACCTGTATGGAGCTCTGTGAAATGAAACACTTAAAACTAGGATATGTTCATAATGTGGTACTTTAAGGTGAATAAAGATATTACACAGGATTTGGAGAAACAAGAAAAAAACAACAAAAAACCCCGAACCCAAAAAACCCCAAACCAAACTGAAAAAAACCCCTTGGCCGTGAGTACTTTAGGAACGTGATCTGCATATGATTACACTCCTTGCCATCTGGACTCTGTATTTTAATTTTTCATGCCCTCTGGAAGTCTTCCAGGAAGATGTAAGGGAATAGTTCTTATGAAGAACTGGGTGGGGAGTGGCAAGGGAAGCAGATAAAGAGAGGAAAGGCAGGGAGAATTTGGTTATAATGCTAAAAAATAAAGCAGTTGTAGGAATAGTGTCATTGGGAATTCCTAGCTTTGTATTTAAGAGTAAAAGGGAAAACAGGTTGATTCAATTTGCAAACAACAGACATGATCCTGTTACCTAGAATGTCTTGTTTCAGCATCATCCCAGCTGAACAGAAAAGCTGGTCTTTCAAGAAATCAAATATATTGCAATATCAAAAACTTCATTCTGCATTCTGGGACCAGCAGATTCTCTGGCTGAGGTTAAACTTGAAAGAATGTAAAATAAAAAATATTTCAAATTCACGTAGGTAGATTCAAAATTAAAATGAAACAAACACGAGGAATAGACTTTAAAGCAGAGGTTCAATAAAGAGAAGAGAGTAAAAACACAGAAAAAAAATGAAGGTATTTCCGAACTCTGGAATATAAAACCACCTCATTGTGAGGGTAGATGAAAAGATACAAAGCTAAGCAACCATAAAGATACCGAAAGGATTCTGAAAATTATAGAAACTATGGAAGAAAGGTAGGAGAAGGAAGGAATTAAGAAATTTGCACAACAAAGCCAGAAGTGCAAGGGAACCCAAACCCCCCTTACCTGGGCACCAGGAGATTTCTGGAGAATAAAAAGGGCTTAGTCAGATGAGAATCAAAACCAATAAAGTATGCTGCAGAGAAAAAAATACTCTGGAAAGGCAGGTAAGAATACAGAACAGAGCTTTAAAATTTTTCTTCTCATAAGCCTGGGGACAGACACATAGGGAGGGGCTGATAATTCTGACTCAGAACCTAGAAAGTAAAGAGTATGAAAGAGGAGGGTGGTATTACAGATGAAATTCTGTATAGTTCAAATAGTTCAAAACAAAATAGCTGAAACTTTGTAACCAGTTATGTGCAGGATACTTTGAAGGAAAACTTCACAAATCTGCATTCTTCTATAACAATTCCTAATGCCCCGAACAGTGATTGACGCTGAGCTATCTATTTGATAAACTAGGCACTTAAAATCTTTTAAATTCTTGAAGGAACATGGAGCAGCACTCTGAGAAGAAAGGATAGAAGTCAGCCTGTAATCAGGGATGAAGTAAGCAATCCTAAGCCTGAGGTGTTGTACACTGGTACAAACGCATTTCTCTCTGTGTTTCTTTGCTGATGTTGAGAAGGCTTCAGATAAATTCCAACATGACAGACTGATGTGTATCCTCAGGGAAGATAATGTTGATGCAGCACATCTCCAACAGACAGAAGTCCTGTAGAGGGAGCAGAGGGCAGCAATACAAGCAAGTTATGAAACACTGTGGTATTGAGAAATTAGGTGAGGTAGATAGTAGGAGTCTGTTTTAGGTTTGCACCTACTCATCTTGCAGGCAGGAGGGAGAATAAATTAAATACTGCTCAACTGCTGAAGAGGTCATGCAGGTTAACTGAGTTAATGTTAACGTAGGACATATTGATAGCCTGGTTTGTAATAGCTCTGGCTACTGTGGTATTTCACTGCCTGCAGCAATACTTGTGACTCAGAAACTACAACCAGCAGTAAATGCTCAGATAGCAGCAGACAACCATATATCTAAGGACCTTTACTAGGGCAACACCTTTCTGTCAGTGACACCTTTAGCCTGATACCCAAAGGATGGAATAGGCAGACAGTGTTTCACCCTGGGGGTGCTTGTAGTGGAAAGCAAGCGTGATGAAGAAGTTTAAGAGGATAGTTTTCTTTAGAAGAAGTCATTCAATAATTCTGCTTGTTTCTGCACTGTCGACAGTTAATTCATTCATCACCCAGAAGTTCAGAAATTATATGCATCCATGTATGAATGTGGAAGGTGAACACTTTAACTTGGAGTATCTGGATTTTTGTTCTGTTGGAAAATGCTGAACTTGGTCTATCCGCTTTTACCCACAGCTGAAGAGGTGTTGAAAAGAATTGAATTCAAAAGGAGCACAGAGAGACATGAAATGCTAGACAGACAAGTCATGTTCTTCTGTGGACATGCTGCTAAATAGTCATCCAATCTCTCAACTCCAGCAGCTGTATTGCAAAGTGAAACACAAAGGAAAACAGACCAAATTCAAGACAGAATGGATACTTAACAAAGTGGGCTTTTTGCAGCTCTTGTGAAGGACGGAGGGTTTAGAGAACAGGCTCCAAGTTGAAGACATTGTCTGAAGAACATAAATAGCATTGTATTTCTACATGACTGCTCCTTTTTTGCATTGCAGAAATCTTCCTTGATCTTGGCTGGGATTGAAATAGATGCCTTCTCTACTGTTCATACTTCTTCAAGAAAGCAACAGAATACCATCTTGTAATCTGTTTCTTTCACGTCTTTGGTATTGCTTGTTGCACAGGACTGCCACAGTAGCACAGGACTGCCACAGTAAATCATTGTTTTACACCTGCTCTATCACCTCTGCACCTTTCAGAGTCTCTTTAGCATTTCCAGAATCAGCTAGACATCCCAGCTTTTTCATGGAGCCATAATTTCTGCCCTGGAGTTCCACATTAGCTGCCAGATGCATGTAGTGTTCTATCCACAGTGCTTTAAATGTGCGGTAGATTAGGTGGGGGACAGCAGACAAAATTTCTTCCTGAGGGCTGTTTCATAATATTAATCTTTAACTGTATCTGACAAGGCTGCTTGGAAGGGAAGGTAACACATTGCCTACCTTGAAATCAAACATCTCTGTGCTTTATGGACATGTTCATTAAATTTGGCCACACAGTGCACTCACAGAACATCTTCCACAGATGGAGGGAACTGTAGCTACAGTGTGCATCAGGAAGTCTACTCACTTGTTCATTTCCAGAGATAAAAACCAATATTTAAAGGGTGGCACTTTCACCAGTCAGCGTAGGCAGGCACTTGGGAACTGAACATAAATAGCAGAAAACAGCACTCCTCCCTGCCTTCCTGGTCCTGTAAGATGGTTTGTGAAATTACAGTGCTGAGATCACCTGCTGGTTTTCCTCCCTCTGTTTTTTTTTAACCTGCAGCTCTCCACTGGGAATGGGCTCTTGTGCTTTTTCTTACCTAATGTGGTCTAGCTTGATTTCCTGAGCCTTCAGCTAAGCCCTGGAATACAGCTTGTCTATTCCAGCATTCCTTGTCTCCATCAATCCCTGATGACTGGCGTAGGTAACCCCACACAAGCTCAAGGGATTCTTGCTTATAACAAAGAAGAAAAAGCTATTCAAAACAGAGGGATTAAAGTAACATAAAAAACCATCGATACATCCAGCTCACAGTGAGCCCTGGCTTCTTCAGACATCTCTGACAGGAGCCTTTGGCTGTCCAGTTCTCTTAGGCAGCTTCCAGACTGCTCTCTCTCTCTCCCCTCTACCTCCATTATACTTCTAAGCATTTTGACCTTTTCCAGTCCTGAGGTTATCCTGGGATGCCTGTCAAATACCCAAGCCTTGACTTACATCAGAATTTTTTAATTCCTTCCTGCAAAGTGTCTGTGTAGTCCTCAGCATCTGCTCCTCAAAGTCCTAAAAAGACCATTACTGATTGTAGTAAAGTCAACCACTCGTGAGGGAAGGAAGAAACAAAACTGGAAGCAAGTGATGAAGAAAGCCAAAATGATCTGCTGTAAATGAGACCACAGCGCTCAAAGCACTCACATGTGAATAATGAATATAAATATTTCCTTAAATATAATTGTGAGCCTCCTGCTGAAAGAAGTCCTAGCTCTCTAGCTGCAAACTTGTAATCAGTGTTTTGTAGTTTAAATGAAACTTTCACTGTTTAACTTATAATTTAGAGGGAAAAGATCACTTGGGGTGTGGTTCATCCTGTATTTGTTGTGAAATGGATTTGAAACTAAAGACTTTAACATTGATAGCAATGTTTCACAGGGTACTGTGCTGGGAAGGGAAGAGTTGTTGAGGTTGAGTGTGAATTTGGCATGATGCTCCTGTAGGAGCTCAACTGACTGGAACTGCAAAAGCTGCTCTGTAATTTGGAATTCCAGGAAGGAATAAGTGATTGTAAATCACTGTCCGTTTCCATTTTGGAATCAGCTGATATTAAATTATTCAAAAATTATGTTTGAAACTAGTTTTATACTGTTTCATTCAGCTCATACAGCTGCTTTCAGTGATTGCAATTCTCAGCAAGATGCTGTTTGTCGAAGCTGGACCAGAGAAGCAGCTTTTCTTTAAAAACTTAATTATTCAATTCATGTCACACTCTGTAGATGGTGAGAAGTTCTTCTCACTGTGTGCACATTGAAAGGCTTACCTCACAGTCGTAGCTGGTTCAGAATTACCCAGGGGTGATTGCCTAGGGGTACAGCCAGCAGCCTGGAGCCAGGAGACCTGGGGTATTTTCCTGGCTGCTTAAACGTTGACTTGCTGAGTGGTTGAGGAGAAATTGCTTACCTGAAAAGGTGTCTTTTCAGAAGAAAACATGTAAGTGGAATTGTGAAGGTTAAGTAATCAAGAAAGTTTAAGACTGAAAAGAATTTGGATACTATTGACTAAGAACACATTATTACTAATAACTCTTGCTCTAGGCTTTCAAGAAATGAATTCTCTGGCAACTTGAGAGTTCAAGTTAGCATCTTGTATCTTCATTACATATTCAGTCTGGCTTAAATAGGATTTACTTTATATATGAGTGCTCAGTTGTTTCCACCAAACTTTCTGTTCTCTTGCTACTCTTGGTGCTGTTGTTTTGCTGTGGGAATGAGTAATCAGAAAAGTTCCTCAAAGCATGGCATCACTTTCAGAACACAAATTCAACAGCCTCCAAGTTTGTTCCAGTACAGCTGTAACATGCACCAAGTCTCCCTTCACAGTGCAAGCAGCATTTGTTGTAGGAATGTTTCATTAGGATACTGTTAAGCTGATGTTCACAATAAATGAAAAGTTACTCCAGTAATGCTTCCTGTTCTGCTTACATTCCTGAAGAGTGTCATTAAAAAAAAAATCTCATTAAGTAGGTGTTCTTAGAAGGAGATGTTTTGACAGGGCTTATTTTAGAGCAACTGGATTTGCTATTTCCTTCCTTTTACAAACCTCTAAATTTCTTCTTCAAGCTTTTGATTGGATATGAGCAGTTGAGTCCAGTAGTTTTTCTTCCATTCTACTTAGAATACTTGACATTTTAAAGGGAATTTTTGTTTTGCTGTTTTAGAATTAAAATACTTTGGTTTTTGTACATTTCTGTAAATTGAAATCTAAGTATAGAACAGAAAAAAAATCCCTTTTTTAGTATTCAAAGTGCAGAATTAATTTCCTCAGGGTCTGTACTGTGCAGTGCAGGTGTGATTAACTTGCTGGTAATACATGTGGAAATGGGACAGGTCTGTCAGGTGAACTGGAGAGGAATGCTTACAAATATGAAAGAAAAACTTCTTGGTTGATGATTTGTTTTATTCTGAAGCTATGAAGGGTGATGACACTGAGGGAACCAAGAAACCAAGTTTTGTTAGCACAGTGTTCATAAAGAAGCAGGAAAAGGAACAAACATAATCTTCATCTTCTGTGTTCCTGTAAAAAATACAATTTTCAGATCTTGCATCCCCAAGCATGTGTTTTTACGAAGGCAGTCCATAGAAGAGGATCCCTCCTTAGGCCCCAGAAACCAGCCAGTAAAGCTTCAGGTGGGGACCTGGCCACTAAAGCTTCAGGTTGGGACCTGGCCACCCTCGATGGGAAGAGTCAGACTTGCTGGGACATTCACAGCCGTGGTCTCATGGAGCTTGGGTTAAACATTGGTTGGGATACAGTAGCCAGCGGATAGGTGTCCAGATTTGTGGTGATAATTGGTGTCCTGATGTGTACAAGAATGACAAGTGAGGGTCAGGAGGAGCTCTTGTTGTCTTCTAGTTTGTGAGCAAAGCAGACAGTGTGTCCCCTTCTGGGCGAGACACACCAGCGTTTTCCTGCACAGTGGAATTGGCAGGTTTTGATTTGTGTCTCTCATCTGGAAGTTTCATCTTAATCTGCTCTCACTCCTTGCATAATGAGCAGGCATTCAGGATGTGTTTGGAAGAAGTGTTATTCTTTATTGGGTGCAAATGTCTCTAATCCTGTCCATCCCTGTGTCAGACAGAAATGGCTGGCCTTACACTGGGGTTTTCTGCTAACCAAGCAATCAATGTCCTACACAAAAGGTGGACTACTAGCTTGAGAGAAATAAACACAGGTGAAAAATAAGTTTGCTTGTTCCTACCCCTTATTTTGTTTTATAAGTGTCCTGTACTTCAAGACATTTTTGCTTTTATCTTTTGGCTCACATAAAAAATGCTCGGCAAAACCTGAATAATTTACCACCTGTCTGCTTTGACCACAGACTAAACCCACTAGCCTTTGAACATTGACTAAAAACCAGGTTTTGAGCAGTGTAAATATCTGTAACTCCACTGTTATCTCTCTACCAGTGGCTTTTAAAAAGTCATGCAATGTCTTCATTCTGTGCCATCGATGTTAATTGAGAATATGCTAATGCCAAAAAATCTTCCCTCCCTCCTCCAGTTCCAGTGTCAACATTGCAGAATTACTGCAGCATCCTCTGGGCAGAGTTTAAAAAGCTTCTTGACCATAATGGGTAGGAAAAATCACTGGGTGAACCACATTAATTCCTCAAGTGTCCGCAGCCTGTGCCGTCCTTCCCTGGCCCTATTCCAAGGGATGCAGCTCTTGCACTGCCAGGCTGTGATGGAGAGGGCACTCCGTGGGGCAGAGCAGCCCTTGCCTCTGCTCCAGGCCACGGTGTCACACTGCTGGTACCACAAAGCTCAACTCCCCAGGTTTTAAGCTCTTCTTGATAGTTCTGGTCCTTCATTAAAATCAGCCAGAGCAGAAAGCTGGTCTCAGAGGAGAGCCCTCAGCTCCAGCAGCTCCTAGGAGCAGGCAGGGAAGTCCACCAAATCGAAATCAGGAATTCTTCCCTTCAACTTCCTTGAGTAACAGGACTCTTGAGCATCCAGCAAGGGATTTGTTTGCCGTATAAACACAATTGCTCTTTCTTTTTGATGAACGATTCAACTTTTCAGCTGAGAATGCTGAGCTATAAAGTTCCTACAAATCCCCATGCAGTCTGTGGCCAATTGCTGTACAAAGACAGATCCAGAGACCCGGGATCACCTGCTGCAGAACCACCAGCAGTCTCTGTTTGAATTACGTCCGTCCCTCTGCCGAGCTCCAAAGTTAAGGACACAGGCATGTGGTCTTTTAATGCTGGTCGTCAGAAAATACTACTGGATTATCCATGCTGGATGTTGTAATTAGAGCATTAAAGTCTCCAAAGCCTTATAAAGCGAAGATGCTGAAAGCTATTGGTCATAAAGATTTAGTGTCATTTTTAAGAACAGCACTTAGGACTTTTTTTTGAGCTGTGAGAAGTTCCTGAAGTAGAATTCCCTTGTTTCTATGATTACTGCGCATACTGCTATTGGCTTTGGCAGTGAAAATGTACTTGTCAGATACATTTCTATTGTAATTGGTGGCTATTTTCATTCTCTGAGTTTGATGCATTTGCCTGAAGTCCATGGCCTGTAGTTTCCAAACACAATTAGGGTTCATCACTGGGCATGCTAGAATTTTAACTTTCCTAAAATCTTCAGTGGTCTTAGGTTTGCCACCTGAGTTTTCCTCCATATTTGATCTGGCACATTCCTGTAATCCGTGTAACCAGTACCATACACTGGCATCCTGCATAAATAAGGGTTCAGACCCTATAAGGTGACCAGCTCTGCACTAAAACTTTCTGTCACTGGGAGCCAAGAGAGTTCAGCAGCCTTCCAGACTTTCATAATCTTTCTTTTCTGTGATCAAAACTAAGGCCACTTGTTGGCTGTCCTTCCACTGGCTTTAAAGGATCTTGGATCAGGGTGACCATGGGAATGAAGTGAGTTGAGAAGGGGATTGAGTGTACGACTGACTGCCCAGAGCTCAAAGTGAGTTCATTTGGGGTTGTTTGTGATGTATCTTTCACCTGATTTGTGAAAAAAGGCTTTGAACCTGAGTGCTGCAGACTGTGCATGGGGGCCAGTTTGCCCATGGAAGTGTTAAAGGGATCCTGAAACTGGTTGAACATAAAGTTCACAGGAGGCAGTGAGTGATACCCCAAGAGAGTTAGAATCCCTCACTCTTGCAGTCCAGTTGACATAAGAATGAAGCACTGTTTCAGCTGAGCTAAAAGCCCTCATTTTCAAACCTGTTCCATGACATCTGCTGGTTGCAAGTGTTTCCTGCAGGAGCTGTTGGCAGGTGTGACCCCTTAAACCTCGACTCTAATTCATGACTAACACTTGGCAGGGCAATAAAAAAATTGTTTGCAGGAGTTTCCGGGCAGCACCAATAGACAAGCATTTCCCTTGAAATGTAGATGTGTCTGTGGAAGGGGTGGCACTCTTCAGTACTGGGGGACATATCCTACACAAGGAGTGGTACTCTTGTTTTTGGGTGTTACAAAATACACCTCCATTTGTAAACAGACTGACAGCTCCGTGTCTGGGTTGTCCCCACAGTGTATTGCTTTAAATCTGCCTGGAAATGTGTCATTCTTGAGCTGACCCACAGTGCTGGGATGCCAGCTTTGAGGGAATTTTTTATTCAGGAGGCTGCTTTGGCTCTCAATAACTTTAAGAGGTTAGGGATGATGTAGTGGCTACATTGCTGGAGGGGAAAATTAGTTTCTCTGAGTGTTGCTCTTTGTGATAAGGTGTGCTCTACTTGCTCATTGCTGGAAAGGTTGTGGGCATCTACACATCTCTTGCACACTGCCAGAGCCTGGAAAAATTCAGTTGCAGAGGAGTTTAAATTGTTCTCTTGCTTTGTTCTCATGCTCTAAGCATAGGTAATAAAAATATACCTGGTTTCCTTATGGTAGGCCAGGATAATGGCTTTCACTGATCATTTCCTTTTTAACACAAGAATGATTAATTGGTGCTTTCCTACTATTTCAGTCTGACAACCTCGCCCTAATCTCCAGAAAATTGTTTTCAATCTTGAGTTGACTTCCCAGTAAAGTATTCCTCTTTCTTGTGGACCCAGAGACTTTGGAAAGTGTGCAGAGCATTGAGGATGTGAATTTTTATGTGATTACTCTGATTTCCAGTTATTATTAAGCCTTGCCAGTGAAAATGCAAACAAAACCGTGTCTCCAGAGGATGGGGAATAGACATTGCTGCACATTGTAATCAGCCTCTCTTGAAGATTCATTTAGTATCTTGTGTATTTTTTTATGAAATGCATTATTCATGTAACAAGATTCACAGGGAGAAGCAGCTGAATTGTAATTTCTGGGAAGATTCTTCTTCCAAGAGATGTCATTTTCATTATTTAAATCAATGCAGTAGGTCTTGCCTGCATGAGAGAGGCATGAAGTGAAGGGAAGAGCCTGTAGATGAGGCACTGAGCCAGCCCAGAACTGCCTCTGAAGGGAAATAAAAGCAGCCATCCAGTAACTGAAGCCCCTTTTGGGTCAGTATGTAGTCATTTGAAACGTCATTACACTTTGTAGAGTTTTTTTGCTCTGTGCTAGAAGCACTTAAGAAAACAGTAATCAACTAGCACTTAGACAGTGGAAAAGTTTCCTCTCTTGTAAAAATACTGCTTGTGAGCTGCTTTCCCCACTGCTATTTTCCAGGGAGTGCCCTCTGTTCTCCATGGAATTCATCTGCCTGGGATGTTGTGCCGGGGCCTACAGGAAAAGTCCCACATGTTTATATTGCAAGTCTCTCTTATTTACCTAACCCTAAGTAAACCACTCTACTTAATTAACACAGGCTCAGCCTCTGCTATGTTTAAGACCTCACTCCTCCAGTGGTCCCACTGAGATCAGTCAGGCTGTTCAGAAATAACAAAACACAAATACCACCAGTAGAGTTTAAGCTCAATTTAATAAAATTACAGTGACACAGACTGCACATGCTTAAGCAACACTAGGTGCTTTGCATCTCTTGCAGCACTGCTGATGGCAAACTTATGTTTAAAAGGAATTTAATTAATGCATATAACCATTTAATTTTGTTAATGTAACAAAAACCAGCATGTTACAGCCCAATTATAAATGCTTCATGAAGAGCGTGAGTCTCCTCGTTTGGACTGCCCCGCTCCGTCCCCATGCAGCCACCTGATGGGCATGTGTCCCCTTTTGTCTTCCTCTCACCTTCCTCTTCCCACAGAGGATTGGAAGCATCCCAGATCCCACCTCAGTGACCCCCTGGCATGTGCATCCCTCCACTGGTATGGATGGGCAGTGGCCTGGTACCACTGAGACAAACCCCGAACCGCAGGGAGCTGAGAGGGAGCCTGAGGTGTGCCTGCTGCATTTTGACACTCTGAAGCTTCACTGAAGCTGCCCAGTGGTGGGTTGCTGGCATTAATGTCTTTCTCCTTTTCCTTTTGTTTGTTTGCCCAAGTTTGTCCACTACCTCCAATGGTGAGTCATGGAGACTACATCTGCCACCCGCGGCCTTGCGAGCGCTACAACCACGGGACGGTGGTGGAGTTCTACTGTGACCCTGGGTACACCCTCACCAACGACTACAAGTACATCACCTGCCAGTACGGAGAGTGGTTCCCCTCCTACCAAGTGTACTGTGTCAAAACAGGTAAGGGATAGTCCTACCCTGATAGTCCTGTCCTCTTACAGTCCCTCATTTTGGAGCAAATTTGTAGGTCGGTAATGCCTGGTGAACTTCATCTATTTCATGGTTAAATGATGAGCTTGGATTTTAAGATGCTACTAAATATAATGCGTTCCCAACATCCTGAATGATCTTAAACCATTTTGATCATTACCTCTTCAAATGTGGTTTTTAACATCTGGGTATTTTTATATGTATGCAAGGTAGGGTCGTGATTGCATGTATAAAAAGCCAGTCAAGGGGAAAAAGCAAGATCCAGCCTCTGTGACAGCTTAATGTTAAGGCTGCTTTTGGTACATGGCATTGTGGTTTTTACAAGTTGCATATAAAAAATTTCTGGTCCTAACTGGCACTTCTGAGTAGAGTTGAAGTATTCATATAAAATAACAACAGGAATATATAAGCACAACTCTTGTATTGTCTTTCTGTTACAGAACAAACCTGGCCAAATACACAGGAGACCCTCCTGACTACATGGAAAATAGTGGCATTTACTGCTACCAGTGTTCTGTTAGTACTGCTACTGGTTATTTTAGCCAGGATGTTCCAGACCAAATTTAAGACACATTTCCTTCCACGGTTTGTACTGGTTTCTTTTTTATTTTAAAGAGGGCCTTGGTTCAGTTTTCACACTCAGCACTCCTTGCTGGAGAGATGGAGCAGCTCACGAGCCTTGCAGATACTTTGTTCTGCTCTGAGCAGAAGTCCCTGAACCACTGGTGTGGAAGGGCACCCCCAAAAACCTGCAGTAGTCCTTCATGCAGCTAAGATAAAAGGCACAGTTTGCCAGATTCACTCTGGGAGTAATTACTGCTCTTCTACTGAGAATTGCTGCTTCTGCCTGTAAAAATAGCTGACAGTATTTTTAAATACTTGTTTTCAGGTGCTGGGGGAATTAATTTTTTAACTACTGTAGACTTAGTAATGGAAGTTTTAAGAAAGAATTTCTTTTTTCTCTATGGACAAATTTGTATTAAAGGTTTGCTTTACCTTCATTAGTGTTATTTTCATCACAATTCATAAACATCTCCTGCATCTTCCTTTATTTCCATAAAATGCCATGCAGCTGTGAGCAATTGTCATTAATTCATACAGTGCTCTTCATGAGGAAGGCCTACAGCCTGGACTTGTGTAGCTTACTGAAATGGCTTTCAGTCCTCTCCTTTTCAGATGTTTTCATGTCTGAAAGGTACCTGGGACCAATTCCCTCCTGCCAGGACTATACTGTGTTTAATAGGCTACTAAACACATACTTTTAGGGTGTAACAGATCTTCCCAATTAATTGCTTAAAAAGGAAACCAGCTTAATACTGATTAAGGAAGCCTCCATCCTTTGAAAGCAAGGCCTGAAGGAGGCCACAAATCTTGCCACCAAAGCCTTGTCATCCAGCAGTAGTGATCTCAGTGCCTGTCTACTTGGGCTGTAAACACTTTTGTGCTCTAGCACACATTTTTCCAGGGGTTCAGACACTTTTGGCTGGTGAAGTACGTCTGCGATCTTATATACATGATACCTACTGTGCACAGCACAGAAAATGGTGCTCCTTATCTCTTCCACATACCTGTTGACCTTCCCCTCTTGGAATAGTTCTTCACATTGCTGGTTTCATTTTTTCCAGTTGTGACAGATTCCACCTGTCAACCCACGCAGAGTTTGGCAGACATTTCTGTGAATGTTAATGACCCTGTAGCTCCATTTGGCATGACTATAAAGTGCTGTGTTTACTGAAGTTCAGCAGTTGCTCCGAGGTGCTGCTGACATGCTCCTGCTCTCTGTGATAACCCGTCTGTGTTTGACGTAGAGGCAACCAGGAGGGCTCCATGGGCGACCCCGACTTCGTGGTGGTGGATGGTGTTCCTGTCATGCTGCCTTCCTACGATGAAGCTGTCAGCAGTGGCTTGAATGCCCTGGCACCCGGATACTCAGCTGCCGCAGACCAGGGGCATAATTTGCAGACGGAAGATCAGAATCCTCCCGCTTACCCCGGTCCCAGGATTCCAGACACGCTGCCCAGCGAATTTGAGACCTGTGGCAGTAGTTTGGGTTCCTCTGAACTGCTCCAAAGTTTGTACCCATCCCTGACATGCCAAGGGGCAGCGCTTCCCGGCTCAGATCGAACTGACGTATCCCAGAGCACTGACGGGGACGCTGCATCCACGAGTCCCCGGATCGATATCACAGATGGTGAGTCTTGCATAGGTGCAATAGGTGAGTCCATGAACAGGGGACATCATTTGTTTGTACTGGCAGAGCAGGAATTCACCCATCCCACTCGCTTATACTTTCTGCATGGTTTTGTCCACACCTTAATTTGGAATTTTTTTAAAATCACACAACTCCATGGTTATAGAGTTTCATGTCTGTGATATGTCCTTGCTAGCTGTGGTGCATGTGTTTTGAATGCCAGGCCAGAAGGCTCCTCTCCAGACCCCAGTCTCATCAACAGGGATGTCAGCAAGCACCTGTGTACAGCAGCACAGCCAACCCTCCTCTTGCCTGTGCTGGTCTGTTCATCTGCTCCTCAACTCCTACGCTCACAACTCCCTCACATACCCTGGCTTTCACTGCCAATAACAGGATTTTCTCCTTGAAAGAGAAAATAAATCATGCTTTCATACTGGGCCAAAATTAGCAGCCTTTGTTAACAAACTCATCATGTCTGAGCTCCAGCAAAGTGTTCCTTCCTTCTGAGGTGTATGAGCCTTAAGCCATGGACATGGAAGTCACAGCATAAGGGCAATGTACCCACAGGTCCAGGTGCCAGAAGGGAGCTTGTCCTGTGTTATTGCCTGCCTTTAAATCAAACATGAGCATGTACTGACATGATTTCATGGAGTTCTGATTGGTGCTGCTCAGCCTGCTAAGGAAACTAGATGGCTTTCCTTGGAGACATTTAGAGGGAGAGGCTCATATCCCACTCTGCACAGTCACTGAGCTGAAGCCCAGTGTCCTAAATTCAGTGTGGGTGAAGGTCTGGGTGGAGGAAGTCTTCCTGCTTCAGAGGGGTTTGGATAGTTTTACTGGTATCCCAAGGGGGACAGGACACCCAGGAGGAGAGGAAGAAATTATGGTACTGCCAGTAAAAGTGCCTGCCACCTCTGAATGCTGTTTCAGTGATTAATGTAGTAGCAAGGATGTTTGCATTTAGGTTTTTGTGGTCTTGATTTGTTGGGAGAAAATCTGTGTAGTTTTAGTTATCTAATTTTCATAGAAGTGTTAGAGCCTGAGTGGGTCTACAATTGTCAGTACCCCACGTCTTGTTCAGATATTTGCAATGTCCACTTCTGGTTTTGTAGAATTGCTAACCACAATACTCTGCAAAAGCATAAAGGGAAATTGCAATCAGCAGTCAATGCTATTTCTTTGTTTCTCCTAGAGATTCCTTTGATGGAAGAAGACCCTTAGCCTGCACTGAGCAGTGTCTTCATCCCATTGCACTGTGGGGTGACGTGAATCATGAGGATTCAGAGATACAGAAGACTCTCTGTGGAATTGGGGAGGGTGTTTTCCTACTTATCAATCTTCCATGCGATGATGTCACCAGGTTGGGTGTATGTCTTAATCCACAGCGGGGATAACGGCGTCAGCATTTGGAACAGCAGCAGTTTTATGAATGAATCCTGGGGATTTGATGAGAGCAGATGTAGAAAAAGAACTGTGGCTTTTTAGAAATGAAATGTATATCTGCGTCGCAGAAAGTCATATGGCTCTGTAAGAAATGCTATTGGATTTTGATACTAACTGCCTCACAAAAGCATGTCAAAATATGTAAATTTGCTTATAAAGACTGCTTTAAATGATCTATGGACCTCTAGTTTATGAAGAATCCTTTCAAGTTTAAAAAAATACCAGTACTGAAACACACACAAAAAAGAGGAAAGATCCTCTTCGGCTTCCCTATGATAACCAGGAAGTTTTTGATTTAGTTGTTGGTGATTTTGCTTCAGACCATGTCTGCAGAAAATGTAACAGAAATGATGGGATTCATATATACTTTGATGTATGATAGCAAATATATATAAATATATATATATTTAAAAACTCTTAAAGAGAAAGAAAAGGAAAGACTCCCAGGTCACATAATGATCTGGAGATTTTTTTTAAAGGTAAGGCAGAATTTATATCATAGACAATATTCAAAGTAAAGTATCAATATTTGTATTTATGCAAGACTTCTGTGACTACATTGCATTTGATAAATCCTGCTGTAATATGAGAGATCTAGAAGATGTTAAAATTATGAAATACATGCTTAAGAAATGTTGAACTGCCTTGCTTCAACCTTTCTTAAGCTCTTAAATATATATATATATATATGAGAGTAATCTACAGTCATAGCCCAGAGCACTGCCTGGTCCCTGTACATCGTGGTAGTATTCTGAGCCATTATTGTAGAATACTTTTTAAAAAAAAAACCAATAAAGCTGAGTTTCAGTTCTTTTGACTAGTGTGTAGTTGGCCTTTTTTTCCCCTTCCTCACTTTTTTCACCAGCTGGTACCTGAAGGCTGAGAAGGCAGCAGAACACTTGCCCTGGGGCATTTTCAGCTTTACATCCATTATCCAGCTGGAAATGGAGAGAGTGGTTTTGGTTAAGCAGGGCACACGGAATGGCTGCAGCAGGGGTACAGCTTCTGCAGGTGCAATGTGGGTTTTGTTGAGGGTTTTCTCTGCTCTGCAGGCTGTGCCAGAGCATTGTGCTAAAACCTGTGTGAGGGGGTTCACTCTGTGGTGTTACAGGCTGTTTGTTTATTGTCAGGAAAATTCCTGGCTGTTTCACGTACTTACTGAAATCCAAGCAGATTTTCTTGTCTTATTTTTGGTATAGTGCAGATGAAACATGTTAAACTGGCAGCATTTGAAAAACTCAATGTGTGTTAATGATAGAGACTGCCATCGTGTGGGCTAACCCAAACCAAAGGGAAAAATACAACTGAGTTCTGATTTTACGTACAAAGTAAATTAGTAATATCTCTATTGCCCTAAATAGAGGATCACTGAAAGCTGCTCTGTCATTTTTTCATGATTGTTTAATGATTTATTTGTATTGTGGTAGCATTTAGTGGCCCCAGTTATGAGTCAGACTAGTGGAATAACCGACATGCTGCAACCATTCAAGGAAAGTGTTTATTAGCATCCTGTCAGCAACTGTACATGACAGCAAGAAGCAAAAGCAGACCAAAAACCGTGTCAAGCAGAAGTAATTATGTCAATTATCCTGTGGTAAGATTGATGAGAACACAGCGATCAGTATTGAAAGATAAGACATATTCCATATTGTCCTCCATTCTTGCTTACACAATATTTGCATTATTTTCTTCTGTTGAATTGTCTCAGTTGCAGCTGTACCTTCAGGTTTATCCCAGAGATGTAGCTATCAGGTGTTAGTGCCTTCTTGGCTACTCCTTCCTTTTTAGATACCAAGCTTTCCAGAGGTGTTTGCACGACCAGCTGATGTTCGGAATTACCGCTCCATCAAACAAGACAGGAGTGCTGTAAAACCAACCCTGAACTGAAGCACGTCCCAAGCCTCCAGTCAGTTATGTGATTTCTGTTTCATAATGCCATTGAAAAGTATTGAATTTACTTTAAATGCCTTATAAAATACTATGAAATCCATCTTTGCTGGTCTTCTAGCGGCTTGTGAAATTTCATTCCTTATTAAATTTTTTTGCTTCCATTTATTAATTTCTGTTATGAAAGCTTCTTGATTAATATTTGGAGCTCTGAGGTTTTATGGATTTACATTGCTGTATGTATTGTATTGCAGTCATTTCATTAAGGGAGCCAGACAGGGTAACTTAAGAAATGTAAATTTATGACTTACTAGACCATTTTTATTTTAAGAAGTGCAGAACTGCAAATACACCAGAAAATGTGGATGTAGTAATTTTGCTTGATAGCCTTTTGATAGCACTGTGCTAAATACAGTTTGTAAAGAGAAGAGAGTTTTACCATGTTTTACTTATGTTGGATAAGACTTCTGAAAGGTTGTTTTGGAGGGTTTATTTGTGTGGTTGAGTTTGGGAGTTTTGCATGCTTGAATATTTGGGGAGAAAGAGAGGATTTTTTCTCATGCTATTTTTTTTCCACGTAGGGCTTGAATTCTCCTGAGAGGACTGCCTACCCCTGGAGCCACACCTGTGTTCTGACCCACAAGGTGACACCCTGGGCTGGGGGCTGCCCCCAGGTGCCCCCAGCCTGCCCAGCAACCTGGACACCATGGAGAACTCCACAGGTCCCTGGCCTAAGACCTCAGGATGTTTTTAGGGCCTCAAGAGACAAGAGGGCTGCTGTGATCATGGCAGGATGTTCACTGTGTGAATGAGACCAGATGGGAGGATGAGCACATCTTCTGCAGATCAGAAGCTGTTTTCCCATGAGCTAACTGGATGTGAATTAAAACAGATCCAGGAAAACCCTTGTTGGTGAGGGGAGAAGCAGCATGTTAGTGAAGATGGACAACCCTTATGCCTTCAGCAGAGAGAAAAAGGGTGTGTACTGAGAACTCCAGGAAAGAAAAACAAGAACTGGCTTCACCCTGCCTGTATTTCTGAAAATGAGAAAGAGGAGCAGAAGTGAGCAATGTGTCAGCCTTCAACACTGACTTTCGAGTAGGGGCTTGACCTGCAGAGTGCTGGGTGAAGGGTTAGGGGATCCAGGGTCTCACAGGAGCTCTGCAGGGAGTGAATCACAACCTGAGCATGAGTCAACAGAACCTGGCTGTTGTGAAAATGTTAAATGTCAACACAGGGGTGTTTACACAGAACTGTAACTTACAAAATGCATGAAGCAATCCTTCAGCTGCACTCAGCACTAGTAAGGCCTCAGCTAGAGCAGTGTGTCAAATGTTGAGCAATTTTTTTCCTCTTCAAGGGAAACGTGGTGTAGCTGGAGGGCAGCCAAGCAGAGAGAATCAAGCAGAGAGAATTGGAAGAACTTGTCCTGTCCCCACAGGTCACAGATCATGTAGCGTTCAGTGTGAACAACAGAAGACCAAAGGGAACACAGAAATTCAGTTTTCTGTAAAGTATATTTTGCAAAAAAGAAGGAATTTATCCATATAAGTAGGACAAGAATAATAGACTTAATTGAAGCTTGAGAGAATTAGGTTAGATATTAGGAAAAACATTCTAGTCACAGGGATGGTTACAAGGAGAAAGATGGTCTGAAGAAGCTGTAAAAACCACTGAGAGATTTTTTAAGACTGTTTTAAATAAATAGAGGCCAGTAAAACACTGCGGGGAGATGCACAATGTGAACTTTGGGGCTGCTTCTCATTCTGTTTCTGTGTGATTCCCAGCTTGTGAGAGCTAAATCTGGCTGATGCCCAGTTTTGCCCATAGACTAATTCCAAACTGATGGTACTGGGCACACTGGTCAGCGCTCATCAAAACCACAGCCAGAAACACTCTCTATTCCACCAACAGAAGCTTTCGTGTAGCGTGGGCTGAACTCCAGTAAAATCCTGTGAATTAAACCCTGTTGCATTAAAGTGACATTGATTTCAGAATTTTGTTCTGTGACAAATCCAGACTTGGGATTTTCTGGTCTTCATGTCTGTCTTAGGCAGCTAAATGAATGCAGCCCTTCTAATACTCCCTGTGCATTAGGTGAAGTAAATCCTCTCTTGGCAATTATCTGAAGACACCTATTGAGTTCAATGCGAAACAGCAGCTCAGGCAACTGGAGCAGAGAGCCCATTGTTGTGTTTATGCAAAACTTGCTTCCCATGCCCAAGAGCTGTTCATTCCTCCCTGCTCTGTGCTGCGGATGGTAGCACAGCTTAGCACATCAGCTGTCAGAGGGGGAGTAGCACAGATGAGAGAAGCACGTCTCAAACTCCTCTTCTTGATCTCCTGTGGGTGCCCAGGCAGGACTCGGGGGCAGAAAGAATCAGAAAGCAAGTAAACATCTGCCCCAAACCCAGGGGGATCTCCCATAGTCAAGGACACATCCAGTCCCTTCGACACAGTTCCCAAAGGAATTCCACTACAGTGGAGGGGAAGGCCTGTGGCAGAGGGGAGATGGGCCCTGCTTTGCCTATCACTCCCAGGCCAGGGTGTGCAGCCAGAATAGGCAGACAAATCCCTCCCTCCCCATATAATGTATATAACTTCATGCATTACAGATTTCTCTCCTCACTACTACTACACAGTGGCACACAGACCATTCTTCCAGCCCTACATTTTCCAGGACAGGAAGACAGGTTATTTAACAGCAACAGAAAGGGCTGAGATTGACTTATCTTCTGTCCAGGTGTCAGAGCAGACTTTTAATAATTCACAGAGACCCCATAAAGAAATTGGATGGATGAGGCTGTCTGGGATTCTTGAGGCAGCTTTCCTCAGCAAGGCAAAGGGGCTGCCCTGCAGGGCAGGGGCAGCTGCTATGTGAGGACATGTTATAACCCACGAAAATTGCATTCACCTGCTAAAATATATTAAGCAGAAACTTGGTGGAGGAAGAAAAGATTTAAATTTTAATAAAGTCCAGGGGACATGGATGAATTCCCCACATTCTCCAGTAAGAACAGAGGGAGCTGTTTGTTTAATACAACTTGTTCAAAAGAAAGTCAAGAGGTAAGGACAAGCTTCCTGGTTTTGGGGCTCCAGCAGCTCTTTTCCTTCCCCTCTGCATTTCTGTCATCAGACTGGTTCTGCTTAAAATAAGGGCCTTCGTTTTGGTTTGGATCCACTTTTTACTGTGTTTGCCTGCATTTCTCCTCTGCTTATCCTTCTACTCTCTCTGGGCTTTTTGGTAACTGATACTGTTGTTCCAGTTTCATTCTGCCACCCGAGTCATGCTGGGAAGCAAACCAAGTTGCTTAATTGCAGTGCAGTACCCAGCAGGACACTTTCCCTCCCTCATAAGAGGTTGCTCTTACTTGCCGTGCTCATTTAAGTTCTCAGCAGAGGGGCCACTCTGCTGGCAAATGGTCCATGGAAATGGTTAGAGAGGGGCACTGAGGGGAGCCCACACTGCTCCATGAGTGCTGTGTCTGGGCCTCGGTCCCAGGACTGTCAGCTCACCAGCTTTCACGGGCCCTGTATTCACAGGTGCCTGTGAACACTCCTATGCAAACACAGTAGCCAAGGGTTCTAAGGATCTGCTAATATTTTAGGGTGTTTCTAGGTAAGACCTTTTTAAAGAGCCCCTCCTTTCTGAAACTGGTGAGCTCACAGCTTCAGAAAATTGGCACTGATACAGTCCAGTTAGGGAGCACAGGCTGCACAGCAGGTCACTTCATCTGTCTGCTTCCTGATGCTCCAGTATGAATTTCTTGTCCCCTGGATAACTGCTTGTACTAAAGAGTTGCCAGTTGCTGAGCTGTCAGGTTCACATATTTTCTTTTTTTCCTTTTTTTTTTTTTTAACCTAATGAGGCTGGATTTATTTTTAACGTTCCTTATTACCATCGGCTTCTGACTTCCATCCATCTACTGCTGAGTACATGCTGCTCTTGCCAAAGCAAGTGTCTTTGAGCAGCTCTGTGAGCCCCTGGAACTGTACTGCCCTGCGGGGGACCACATTTGCCACCACTGTCCCTTCTGTTAATTCCATGGCAGCACATGCTGCTTGCCTGCCTTGTTCGGTGCTCTCTTGCTAATAACTGTGCAACCAGTTGTTATTTCTTTCATAACCATTACCATAGCTGCCTGTTGTTAATAATTCAGGGTTAATTACTTACTAAAAAGTTTAGCAGAACAATTTAGCTTCACTTAGCCTGTTCATTGATGAAGACTATAAATGTCTGCAGTCTATCACTGATAGAGCCATTACTGGAGTTCGGTATAATTGGCTTTTACTGAAGTGCTGCAGCAAAAATGAGGGTTAGCCCAACTGGCAAAGAAAGCTGTCTGCTTTTACACCTCCTGCTTGGTTTTCCATTGGATTTTGGGCAACCACTTGGGAAGAGAACTGCCACAGTAACTTAGCAGGTTTTCTTACGTATCCATTCACATGGCAGCAGTGTGCAAGTGTAGACAGAGCTACAGAAGTGCTGAAGCCTGGCATTAAAAAAGACATCATGACAGCTCTAAAGAGTCCAGCTTTTCAATTAGGCTTAGGATGCTGGGCTGATCTATCACAAATACATCTTACTGGGGATAGGCATACCTACAATAAGGCTTAGATGATAGTCTTCTCTCTGGTTTATGGAAAAAGTTGGGGGGGGGGATTGCCAAAAAGAAGCTTCGTTAAAGGTAATGATGCCTCTTCAGTCAGTTTTCTCTGGTCTGGGAGGCTCCTGTTCCCTGAATTTTTGAATCTAGGAGCTATTGCAGACAGAAGGCTCTGGATATATACACTGCTCTCAGTTTCCAGTGAAATGGATGAGAACTGCGACCCCTTTCAGCAATGAGCTCTTTCTCACTGTGCAGTCAGGGGTCCCCATCTGATTCCCAGAAGCAGAAGAAAGGTCATGTGCTGCCTTCCAAGGGAAGGTGGGGTTTATCACTACACTTCTTTAGAGCAAAACTGGACTCTGGAAAATCTATTTTACTTGCATTACAGTATTTGCAGTGACTCGTGGCTGACTGGGTGCATTGTGGTACTGTGGATTCACTTGAGCCTTCACAACACAGGGCTGTGCAACAGATCATCAACAGCCTTTGGCTCCTCTAGGCAAACACAAGCAAGTGAAACTAAGACAGTTTCCCTCTGAGATACTTACAAATACAGAATGGCACTGCCTTCACTTTTGGGTGCCTCAGTGTCCTAAATATGCCTACATATCTTCATATTAAATTATGGGCAAGAATGTGATTAATTGTCCCCTGACCTTCAGTTTCTTCATTGAAGCTGTGTCACCAAACCATATTTTATGTCACTAGGAGACAGCAGACATAAATCAAATATCTGCCTCCTCTAGAATATATAAAAAGGGAGGAAATGAAATGAGAATTCAAGGAATGAAGTGAAGTGAAAAGACAGGAAAGGAAATAGAACAAAATGAAATTAAATACATATTTTAAAAAATGAAAATACTGAATTGAAGAGGAAATAATGGAATGGAATTAACTGAAGTGTAGTGAAATGAATTAAAACATAATTAAATGATATTCAAATCTTGAGATTTCATTTCATGAAAGGAAATGAGAAATCAAGGAATGAACTGAAATGAAGAGATGGGAAAGGAAAAGGAATTAATGTAATGAAATGCAAAAAAAAGCAAATTGTGAAATTACGTGAAAACAATGAAATGGAATGGAATGAACAGAAGTGCAGTGAAATGAACCGAACCTTACTGAAATGATACTCATTGAAATCTTGAGATTTCATTTCCTTGCACGAAATGAAGAATTTTCATTTCACTAAAGGAAATGAAATGAGAAATCAAGAAATGAAGCATAATGGATAGAAAGGGAAGGAAATATAATTAAATAGAATTAAATGTAATTGATAAAATATAACATTCTGAAATGAACTGAAAACAATGAAATGAAATGAAATGGAATGGAACGAAATGAAGTGCAATGAAATTGTATTGGTTTAGCGTTGCCTGGTTTTGGTAGCTGATGGGACTACAGGAGTGGCTAGAAGTTGCTAGAAGCTTTTTCCATGAATAGCAGAGCCAATTCCTGGTGATTCCAAAGATGGACGTACTGCTGGCCAAGGCTGGGCCGATTAGAAATGGTTGCAAATCCTCTTAGGTTTTTGCCTCAGCACTGTCAGATCTTTGCATCAGGATGTACTTCAGGCCCAGCTCTGTGAAGCAGTGAATATTTTCAACTCCCATCAGCTCCAAAGTGAGTACCATTGAAAACTAAACAAAAGTTTAAAATAAATAAATAAATAAATCAAGCTTAGGAGTAGCCTTGTCGTTGTGTTGTCCCCATGCGTTCATTTTTCTCTTCAGATTAGTCATGCACTTGAAGAACAGGAAGTTCACAATAGGGAAGCCAAATCTCATGTTCATAATTAGGACCCTGGAAAGAAATCCAGCCTGTAAACCAGAAAAATATTAGCCCGTGATTGCAGTGAAATCTCAACACTTAGTGCAAGATGTGTTCGTAAGTGCTTTTCCTAGAACGCAGCAGCCTCTGCCCTGCAATTACATATTTGAGCTCTGTGGAAAAGATTTGTTTACTGAGTGAGAAAGGCACAAATCCCAAGCTGCTGGTCAGAAAGAGTCCTATGTAATCATCAGGATTACACCAATACAACAGTTCAAATACCTTTGACATTTGATGAGTATTTTTCTCTTTTACAGAGTGAAGAGAGTTAAAAGGAAAGTGAGCTGGGGCTTTGATTAGCAGAGCCACAGAAAAAGAAATGAAGAATGACTGTGGAGAGCCGTAAGTATGTGCTGAAGGCTTACAGGGAAACTACTGCCAAGCAGGTTGTGATACATTTTGAATTCCAAATGTAGATTGACTTGCATGTGCAGGTGCCGAACACAACTGTTTCTATATAACTTGAAGAAGGTAGGAAATGCAAGAAGCCCTCAAAAGCACAAATTTGTGATAAGTGGGAAATGCTCCAGTTGAGCAACTGCTTTACCCCTTGGCATGGTCATAGAGAATTGATTCTGCTCTCTTAAAAACAACAGCTGTTCACTGCTGAAGGCTATTTCCTGATTTGCACCATTTACATTAGGGCAAAAGAGACACAAGTTTATACTGTTGTGGCCCATCTGTACTGGGCCTTGACCCACACAGCTCCATCAGTACTGGTGCACTGGCCAGGAAAGCCAGGACCAAAGGTGACCAGGCACCAAATTCTCTCAAATGTACAAAGAAAACAATACCAGCAATGAGTGGGGTTACTGAAAACGGCAAACATGCTGTTTTCAGGCAAAAATGATTTGTGAGGTGATGGTTGCTTCACAGGCAGTGAGTCACAGAAGCTTCTTGACATCTGCAGCATCTCTCTTTTCCTTAGGCAGTGACATTCCATGGCAGGAACAGGTGTAGATAAGAGCAGTGTTTTAGGGCTTGTGCTGATAGCACGAAATGAGCAGAAACTGCTGTCACATCAAAACAGCCAGAAAAAACACAGGAAGAGGCCATACAAAAGTGAAACACATTTCTTGCCTCAAAGGTTGGACTTTGAGGTGTGGATGAAGCCAGAAGCGATGTGGCATCCTGCTCCAAGGACTTTCTCCAGTTACTCCTGGCTGGCAGGTGCTTTCGGCATAAGAGCAGGAGTGCAAAGCACCGCTTAGTGGAGTTTGGCTAAACCGAGCACTGGGTGAGGTGGAAGGCACTGCAGCACAACAGCTGTATTTTTCTATTCTGTATTCACCCCATCAATGCGATTCTGTGCTGTGGGGCAGGAGCTGGAGTGGATGGGCACCTCTCTGGAGAGGGCTATGGTGGCCATGGGAAGCACAGCCTCTAGCACAGCTCTCTGGTGAGCCAGAGGCAGCAGCAGCAGAGGGGCTGTGTGTTGGTTTAACACAACCTGGACTTTTAGTGGGAGTGGAGGAAGACACGGAGGCTGCTTGTGAGAGAGAAGCTCCTCGAAACTTCCACTAGGTCCAGCAGAGCCAATCCCTGAAAGCTCTGACGATGGACATATTGGCTAGCCCAATTAGAGAAGCTGGTAACGATTCTGTGATGACATATTTAAGAAAGGAAGCTCTCCTTCTTGCTCGCCTCCAAGGGGTGGCAAGGGGGCCACTAGGCCCTTTCCTAGAGAGGGCTGCTGGGGCCCTTCCCAGCGTGGCAGCTGGGGCCGTGCTGCTGGGGCGGTGGGGCGGCCGTCCCGGTGCCGCGAGCAGCCACGCGGCCGAGACCATGCGGCCGAGACCAGTGCCAGGAGCGCCCATACGGCCGAGGTGGCACGGCCACTGCCATCTCAGCATGGCTCCCAATGAACTCTACTTGCTTAGCCATTTTTAACCAGCCATGCTGTGGGCAGAAGGGCAGGGATGGCAGCAGCTTTTCCTTTTTAGCGCCCCGCATGAGGAGAGGCGCTGAGTGGAGCTGGCAGCCAGCGCGGCCCACGTGGTACCGGCAGAGACCACGTGGCCAGCAACGAAAACATGGGAAACAATTCCCCGACAAGAAACACAGACGAGATCAACCTTTTCAGCACAACGAAGCTCTGTAAGAACTTTTCAATTAATAGAACTTGAGAACAATAATACCTATGGACAACAATTTTCTTCTGAGTCAGAGAAAAGGAAAAAAAGGGAGGACACATGAGGAGAACCAACATAGTGGCACTGAGGTCAGTGCAAAGAAGGAGGGGGAGGAGGTGCTCCAAGCATTGGAGTTGAGATCTCTCTGCAAGCCGTGGTGAGGACTATAATACAACAAATTATTTCCCTGTAATTCATGAGGTGCATGGGGGGGATGCAGAGATCCACACACAGCCCATGAAGAAAAGTGCTCATGCTGGAGCTCATGGATGTTGAAAAGCTGTAATCTAGTGAGGAACTCGAACAGAGGGAGAAGACCCTTGCTTCCAGAGATAGAGAAAGAGAGCCTTTGCTTCCAAACTAGAATAGCTTATCCTTAAAAGACTAAACCTCATGAACTAAAATGACCCACGCTAGGCAGTTGTGGGAAGACTGCTTGGCCTGTGGGAGGCACTCATGTTACAGCAGGTCGGGCGGGCTGCTGTTTGTGAAAATTAAAACCACAATGGAAAAGTTCGCAGAGAGCTATCTACCGTGGGAAGGATCCCACAGAACAGCAGAAGAAAGAAACTCTTTTCCCTAAGCGAGCTGAAGAAGGATTTTTAGAAGTGACAAAACTGACTAGAAACGCCATGGTTTGTCTCCTTGCGCGGTCGGTGGAAAAAGAGGGAGGAGCTGGGAAGAAAATAGGTGTTCTAAAGGTTTATTTTAGTTCTCATTACCCTTTTTACTTTAAATTCTGTTAATAATAAATTTTCTTTATGCTGTTTAAGTTTTGAGCCTGTTTTGCCCTTAAAATGTTTTTCCCCTAATCCTTATCTCAACTCCTGAAGTTTTCGTTTAATTTCCCCTCCTCTGCTGGGCTATAGCAGAGGAAAATGAGTGAATAGTTTTTTCGTGGGTGCCTGGCTCTTAGCCAGCATCAAACCCTGACAGGCTGCCTCCCAGCTTGGGAATTCACATGGCCACCCAGCAAGTCCTCCCTCTTGAAGAGAAGATTACTTCCACCTGCTTCTTGGTAAAAATGTGATCTAGTATTGAGACTTCAGGTTATTATTCTAATGCCTGCAGGAATTTTCCATGCGAAAAAAATGTTAAGGGCTTTTTCTCTAGGATGTTACATGCTTTGCTACTGAAGCGCTCTGGAGATCCTTAAGAGAATAATGTTCTGGGAGTGCAAGAAGTGATGTGCCGGTTGTACACTCCCCTCATGTGTTGTGTTTTTGAGTGGCACAACATGACATGTTGCAATTCATGTGTCATTTTTACACTTGGAGAAGTGGCCAGGATGGAGCAAGGCAGCTATCCTGAGTGAGTACGCTGTCGTTAACTGACAGATGTCTCGAGTGCCACTGGAGTCACAAGGACATAAGGCTGTCATGGAGGTGCTAGCTTTTATCTCCCAGCTGGATGCACAATCCTGGCATATTGTCAGCATGTACAGTTTTCAATTTCATGGGACATTCCTTCTGCTGTTACCAGTGGATTTTGTTTTGCCTTTATCTCCCCTTTTTGTTAACACTGCACAAACTTATGTCTTGAGGCTCTCTCCTGTCTTTCCCGATCCCACATGCACTGTGTGATTCCCAGGGGGTTTCCATGGCAGAGCTTGCTTCATGTGTACACTCGCCTCCCGATGCCAGACAACTCAATAACACAAAAGCTGTCACAGGTCATTTTGCTACAGCCCCAACGTTTGAAAGGTATTTAGGTTAGAGTAAAACCAGGTTTTAGCTCCAGTCAGCCTTTTTTTGCAGGATACAGGGAACAGCTGGCTGGTGGATGCTGCCTGAACAAAGGTCTCCTTCTACTCCAAGTGGCCTCGGGGGGAAGCTGCTGCTGCTGCTGCTGTTGCTGTGTCTGGCTAGCTTGATAGCAAGGCCCAAAACAGGCATTTGTCCTGTACAGCTGTGGAGGTCAGACAACCCAGGGCTGTATTTTATCCATATTAAACTGCGGGAGTACATTTTTCTCCTATAGCCTGCTCAGATCTGGGAGAGAAGCAGAGCAAGCTGAATCAGTTCCTCCATCACAATCCTTTTGCTTATTTTTACTTTGAGTTTAAGAATCTAAAGCAGGGTAAGCACAGCTCCAAGGGTTTCTTTTTGCCAATATCTGACCATGTTAATTTAAACAGAGAAACTTCGGTTTCAGTGTGTGCTAAAATGAAAATATCATAATTTTCAAGCTAAAATGTAATATGTTGAATTACTCTTATGTTGAGATGGATAGAGCACTTTTTCAGTTGATCAAGCTTTGCTCAGTTAGCCTTTACTGATCTTGCTTTTCTCTCCTTTGCTCAAATTAACACAGTCATATTTGCAACTGAACTCAGTGATAGCCAAGGCTATAAAGGCAGATAAATGCAAAAACATGCCTCTCCAAAATCTTTAGTCTCACTAAGAAAAAAGCTCACAGAAGCAGACTGAGGTCAAAATCAATGCTACCTAACCTAGGAAAAAATTCATTTGCAGAGGCTCATTTTGGATTCTTCTATATACATAAAGAGAGAATAATTAACTTTGTACACGTAGAATTTTATCCTTTCTTATTCTCTCCATTATGTGGACAAACTGTTGAGTTCACTGCTTTGATAAAAATCTTTCTCTAGAACACTTTAATTATTCCCAAAATACTAGGGTTTTTTTCCCCTGTCCTTTTTTTTTTTTTAATTTTTTTTTTGAAGTTAGAGGTTTATTAAAGAGATCATAGGTTTTCCTATGTTATTTGTGAAATCCATAGGAGGAAAAAATCAAATCACTCTTGGCATTTTTTATGATAATTTTAACTGGGACTCATAAGGTAAAGGAACTTAATGGCATTACCTATGCAAGATCTGAGAGCATGTGTCTCCAGAAATAATGACCTTATTACAGAGTTGATCTTGTGTGGGTGGAAGCCTGGTTTAGAAGGAGCCTGGGGGAAATGCTCATGTGTTTCACCTGCCTATTGTACATTATAGGTGAGCTCAGAGGTACAATAAGATAAACATTTGGTAAGTGTCTTACATATAAGAAATGGGTAATTTAATGCATTAATCACCAGAGTGCAATTACAGGCCTTAATTTAGAAGGTATTAGTCACTCGCCATAGGTAACCTTCTGTGGCTATTAGAATTTCATAGGCTGAGTACATTACAACTGGCAAATGTCATTTGCACAACCAGCACACACAGGGGGCTGGTTTTGGCTGGAAGCATATTTTTTTCTGTATTAAATCCACTCCATTAAATACAAGAGAGAGTACCTCTTTGGGTCTTATTTCAATAAAGACTATATCCTGGCTGCTTCTTAAGGGGGCTTATAAAGATTGCACATTACTCATGTATTTTATTAACATGTTTAAAATGGTGTGGGATACACTGGAAATGTTATGAGCACATCAGTAGAAGACATCATAGCTGGTGATAGACTATGGCAATAAACAGCCTATTAACCTGCTGCAGTCTTTATCAAAATGTGAGACAAATGACTGTGTAAAACCTGTTAGAGCATTTAGTGATCTTTTATAAATGAACCTTCATATATGGTATTTTCTTGAAATTAGTAACATGCTTAAAATCAGGCCTCTCAGTGCTTAATTTCAAGAAGCTGCATAAATATAGGAGACAGTAAAATTCTGTTAGTAATTTTTCCTAATTTTTGGTGTTTTCCTGTGCATATTGGAGAGGACATCTTTTCTTTTCCCCCTCCATCCTAATCCCTTTTGGGGCCTGCTAGGTGTCTAGCTCGCCGTGTGTATGTGACTTGCATAAGACAAGGGAGGAGCAAGAAACATGGCTGTGCTTAACACAGACACCTTGGCAGGAAGAGACGACTTTTGTTTTAGTTTCCATTGTTTCTTCCAAGTGACAGAACAGCATGAGAGGGCGGTGTAGGTGTGCCTTTTGTCATCAAAATGTAACATGCAGGACATGCTCATCTGCATCATTTGGAATTGCATTACTTCCTCTGTGCTAGAAGGCACTGAAAGGTGTCAGCACAGTGCTACAGAAAATACAGCTGCATTAACAAACAACTTGGCTGTTTCTTTTCTCTCTGAGAACAACCACAGTAGCTGAATACTTTGGCATCTTTGTTATAGACTCCTGTGATTTATGCATGTGAAGCCTGGAGGTTTTTAATAACTGGATCAAAAAGATTTAATCCAGAAGCAAGTCTTCAGTTGTAATAACGGTGTGCAAGCATTGTTCAGTGACAAATCAGCCACTGCACCAACCCCAAAAAAGTTACAGGTTGGATTTTCAGCCATAACTTAGCAAGAGATTTTGCAAAGACACATTCCTGTAAATTCATGACCACTTGTTAGCAGCAGGTGAGTGTACAGCAAGCAGCAGTGAATACCTTGCTTCCATGCTGAAATGTACCTTATGTATTAAACAAAAAGATTCTCAAAAACTATAGCCGTGAAAAGATAACAATCCTGCTTACCTGCTGCTTCAGCCGCATCTTAATTTTTTGTTCACAAACTGAAACTGGCTTAGCTGGCACCTAAACTGTCACAGCATTCCAGACCTTGTTTTAGTAACTTCAATGTAAAATGTCTCAGCCTTTTAGGTATATGGGCAACAGTTGAAGGCCCAAGGTGACAGGATCCACAAAACCCGAGGTGCTTCCCACCTGCATCAACAAGCTGCAACAACAGGATTATAAGTGAAGTATCTACATCAAACATATGTTTGTGGTCTGTGGACTGGGGGCAAACATGGTTGAATGTTGATGCTGGTTCCTGCTGTCACCACATGAAAAGAGATGCTGTGGTGGTAGACTCAGAGACTTACTCTTAGAAAAGAGACTTACTACAGGCTTACTGTCTTTTCCTATTATTTATAGCTACGAGTAATCCTGAAAATATCCAGAACTTAAAGTATCCAGTTCCATCTATTCAACTATAAAAGGGAGAAGCAGGATCAAAAAGAAAATAAGTTATATTTTTGAGTGTAAGTATCACAACCATTTCCTCACACTGTAAATTTGCACAAAACAGTGGGTGCTTCCAGATACTTCTCTAATATCCCAGTGTCCTCAAAGAATTGTATAGGACTTTTCCTATATTTGGCTTCCTTCAATTCCCTGTGTTTTGTTTAAACACACTATTCCAAATTTAGCAAAATTACTTGTCTTCAAGGTCCCATTTTCTGTGGCCTTAGAACTGTTTCAGTGTCAGATCTCTCACCTGACTTAACATAAGTATAATATTTCCCAGGCAACCAGAGAGGTGCATTAACACAATTTCATTTCATCAATTACTACTCCTGTCTCTTCAATTCACTTCATTCCCTGATTTCGAGATTTCAATGAGTATAATTTTTGCAAGGTTCTATCCTTGCCACTGCACCTCATTTCATCCCAATCCATGCCATCAGAGGTGTTTTCAACAGGGACCTGAGCAGGTGGTTCTCCTCTTGTTAGCCACTCAGGCACAGGGAGGGGCTTCCTCCGGCCATCAGAGGTGCTTTAAAGAAGGCTCTAGGGAGCGTGGTGACTAGGAATGGGCAAATAGGGCTCTGGCATGGTAGTTTACACAGTCAGGATAACCAGGCTGGGTTGCAGTCATCCTCCTGGTTGTGAGGTTTTTATTTTGTGGTGGGGTTTTGTTCATTTGTTTTGGGGTTTTTTTTCAGCAGTGGTCTCCAAACGATCAAAAGCTACAGCTAGTAAACCAGAATCCCCCAAGAAGGACGTGTCTGTCCAGACCCCTTCCTGTAAGGAGTGTTTGAGGCTGTCAGTAGTACTGGGGGATGGTGCAAAAGATGCCTGTGCGTGGTGTGGACAGGTGAACGATCTCCTCTGTCTGGTGGCAAGCGTGAGGAGAAGGTAGAAAGACTAAGGAGTATTAGGGAAAGTGAAAGGGAAATAGACTGGTGGAGTTTCACCCCTCCATCCCTGAGAGAAGCCCACCAGGAGTCAGAGGACTCCCATGTCTCTTACCATCAGGCAGAAGGATGAGACCTAGTAGATGAAGGGGAGTGGAAATGGGACCCTACTTGGGGAGTTAATAAAAATTCCTCCTGACCCCCAACACCTACCCAGGTGCCACTTAAGAATAGGTATGAGGCCCTGGATCCAGAGGGTCAGCTAGATGACATCGAAGAAAATAATCTGCCCAGAGAGCCTCCCAATTACACCTCGTCTGTGAGACAGATCACTACCTCTAGCATTAAAAATAAAAGAAGGGTAATTGTAGTTGGTGACTCCCTTCTGAGGGGAACAGAGGGCCCCATATGTCGACTGGACCCATCCCACAGGGAGGTCTGCTGCTTCCCTGGGACCTGGGTATGGGATATCACCAGGAGACTCCCTGAGCTGATTCAACCCTCTGATTATTACCCACTGCTGATACTCCAGGCTGGCAGTGATGGGATTGCAAAGAAGAGTACCAGGGTAATTAAAAGGAATTTCAGAACTCTGAGTCGATTGGTTGATGGGGCAGGAGCACAGGTGGTGTTCTGCTCAGTCCTTTCAGTAGCAGAGACAAATGATGAAAGGAACAGGAGAACTCACATTATTGACAAGTGGATTATGGGCTGGTGCCATTGGCAGAACTTTGGGTTCTTTGATCATGGGGCAACCTTTATGGCACCTGGCCTGCTAGAGTCAGATGGGCTCCATCTATCTGTTAAGGGCAAAAGGATTCTAGCCCATGTGGGGGCTGATTGAGAGGGCTTTAAAATAGGTTTGAAGGGGAAGGGGATACAGCTGGGCTCTCCAGAAACAAGCCCAAGGGGGTTAAGCCAGTCAGGGGTGAAATCAGCAGCCCTGCTGAAGTGCATGTACACTAATGCACGCAGCATGGGTAACAAACAAGGGGAGCTGGAAGCCATGGCACAGCAGGAAAGCTGTGGCATAGTTGCCATCACGGAAAGGTGGTGGGATGACTCGCAGAACTGGAACGCTGCGATGGATGGCTACAAGCTCTTCAGAAGAGATAGGTGAGGGAGAAAAGGTGGAGGGGGTGGCTCTGTATGTTAGGGAGGCTCTCAGTGCCACGGAAACTGAGGTTAATGATGATAAGATCGAGTGCCTAGGGGTAAGAATCAGGGGAAGGCCAACAAGGCTGACATCCTGGTGGGAGTCTGTTATAGACCACCTAACCAGGGTGAAGAGGTGGATGACTTATTCTACAAGCAGCTGGAGGATGTTTCAAGATCAACAGCCCTTGTTCTTGTAGGTGACTTTAACCTGCCAGATATCTGCTGGGAACTCAGCACAGCAGAGAAGAGGCAGTCTAGGGGGTTCGTAAAGCATATGGAGGACAGCTTCTTGTCACAGCTGGTGAGTGAGCCTACCAGGGGAGGGACTACACTAGACCTGCTGTTTGCAAACAGAGATGGGCTGGTGGGAGATGTGGTGGTTGGAGGCTGTCTGGGGCACAGTGATCATGAAGTTATACAGTTTTCAATATTTGGTGAAACAAGGAGGAGCATCAATAAAACTTCCACACTGGATTTCCAGAGGGCAGACTTCAGCCTATTCAAGAGACTTATTTGGAGACTACCTTGGGAAGCAGGCCTTAAAAACAAAGGAGTCCAGGAACGATGGGTTTGCTTCAAAACAGAAATCTTGAAGGCACAGGAACAGACTGTCTCTATGTGCTGAAAGATGAGCTGAGGAGGAAAACGACCGGGTGGGCAAGGACCTTTTGAAGCAACTAAGGAAAAAAAAGAGGGTGTATCACCTTTGGAAGCAGGGTCAGGTATCTCAGGAAATGTTTAAGTGAATTGCTAGGGCATGTAGGAAAAAAAAATTAGAGAGGCAAAAGCCCAATTAGAACTCAATCTGGACACTNAAAAGCCCAATTAGAACTCAATCTGGCCACTTCTGTGAAGGATAACAAAAAATATTTTTATAAGTACATCAATGGCATTCTCTATTAGATGCAGGAGGGAGTTCAGTAACTGAAGGTGAGGAAAAGGCAGAGGTATTTAACACCTTCTTTGCCTCAATTTTCAACAGAAAGACAGGTTCTCCTCAGGACAACTGGCCTCCTGGGCTGGTAGGTGGTGCTGCAGAGCAGAATAGCTCAGAGACCTACTGAGCCACTTACATGCTCACAAGTCTATGGGACCAGATAGGGTCCATCCTAGGGTGATGAAGGAGCTGGCAGATGAGCTTGCAAAGCTGCTGTACATCATTTCTCATCAGTCCTGGCTCACTGGGGAGGCCCAAGATGACTGGAAGCTGGCCAGTGTGACACCCATCCACAACAAGGGCCAGAAAGAGGATCTGGGAAACTACAGGCCTGTCAGCCTGACCTCAGTGCCCAGTAAGATGATGGAACAGATCATATTGAGTGCCATAACATGGCACCTACAGGAGGGCTGGGGGATCAGATCCAGCCAGCATGGGTTTAGGAGGGGCAGGTCATGCCTGACCAACCTGATCTCCTTTTATGACCAAGTGACCCACCTGGTGACTTCAGGGAAGGCTGTGGATGTTGCCTACTGGAACTTCAGCAAGGCCTTTGACACGGTCTCCCACAGCATCCTCCCAGAAGAGCTGGCAGCCCACAGCTTGGACAGATGCACTCTTTGCTGGGTTAAGAACTGGATGGATGGCCAGGCCCAGAGAGTGGTGGGGAATGATGCTGCATCCAGTTGGTGTCTGGTCACTAGTGGTGTCCCACAGGGATCAGTGCTGGGGCCAGTCCTGTTTAACATCTTTATTGATGATCTGGATGAGGGGACTGAGTCCACCATCAGTAAATTTGCAGATGACACCAAGCTGGGAGTGTGTGTCCATTTGGTAGAGGGTAGGAGGCCTCTGCACAGGGACCTGGACAGGCTGGATACATGGGCTAAGTCCAACAATATGAGGTTCAACAAATCCAAGTGTGGAGTCCTGCTCTTTGGCCACAACAACCCCCTGCAGTGCTACAGGCTGGGGACAGAGTGGCTGGACAGTGGCCAGGCAGAAAGGGACTTAGGGACACTGGTTGACAGCTGACTGAATATGAGCCAGCAGTGTGCCCAGGTGACCAAGAAGGCCAATGGCATCCTGGCCTGTATCAGGAATAGTGTGGCCAGCAGGACCAGGGAAATCATTGTTCCCCTGTGCTCAGCACTGGTGAGGCCACACCTTGAGTACTGTGTCCCGTTCTGAGCCCCTCAATTTAGGAAGGACGTTGAGATGCTTTAACGCATCCAGAGGAGGGCAACAAGGCTGGTGAAGGGCCTGGAACACAAGCCCTGTGTAGAACAGTTGAGGGAACTGGGGTTGTTTAGCCTGGAAAAAAGGAGGCTCAGGGGAGATCTCATCACTCACTGCAACTACCTGCAATGAGGTGGTGGTCAGGTGAGGGGTCAGTCTCTTCTCCCAGGCAACCACTGACAGAACAAGAGAACACAGTCTTAAGCTGCGCCAGGGGAAGTTTAGGTTGGACATCAGGAAAAAACTGTTCACTGAAAGAGTGATTGGTCACTGGAATTGTCTGCCTGATAGCCAATAGTGTAATTGTTAATAAGCTTGCTAACCAATAATATTCATGATCAATTCTCTAAACAGCAACATCAGACTTTCCTCTCATAGATAAATGCTTATATAATAGTTCTTTCTACAAACTAGTGTGCACCTGCTACTTGTTACATTTTTTAAAACTTTGTTACATCTCTCCTGCCCCAACTAAAAAGTCTTTTCTTTCTAACTACTCTTTGTTCTGTCAATTACAAGATCCTGTTTTCTTTTCCTACATCTCCCTCTTTCTTTTTTACTAAGCATTGCAAAGCAAGTACAGTGTGTGTCTGCACAAGCATTACCTGCTTTATATTCTGACTGATAAGCCGTTGAATACAAGAAAATACATGTGGTAAACATAACATAATCATTAAAAGTGCTACGAGTCCTACTACAGCAAAACCAACTACGTGTTTAACCCAACGTCCAAAATTAAATCTTCCCAACCAGGACAACAGGCCGAAAGGATCCCATCCCTGCTTTTGCTGCAATTTTCCAAACAGCTCCTTCAATCCCTGGATGCTTTTGTGAATGGATTCAGAGTGGTCACTCAGGTTCATACAGCACATTCCGTCAAAGTCTTCACATCCATGTCCTTGGGCTAACAGTAAAAAGTCTTTTGCTGCTCTGTTTTGCAGTGTTGCATGACGTACTGAGTTGACATCTGTTAACAATCCCGTTAATGCATTACTAGTAGCATTACTTTCTTTTGCATGCCAACAACCTAGTTTATTAATTGCGTTCAAGGAGTGTGCAGTACCAGTAGAGGCAACTAAGGAACTAAGAAATCTCTTTACAGGGTTCCAGAAATCAACCTCCGAATTGCAGTCAGGACCAAATGACTTAGCATCATGTTTATTTTGCCTATGACATAGTGTCCAATTAGTTAAAGTTTTGAGACAGGGATGAAACACAGTTAAATGACCAAAAGTAGATGGACCTCCCACTGCGTTACTTGGAATGCCTTTCCATGCTTTGTTGCCACATATTAAAAATATGTTATCAGGCAGGCTTATTGCATTGATCTCTTGTGATTTGTGAGGGAGTAGTAAAATTGCATCAGGCAGAACAATTACAATAAATGCCAGTGCCACTTATATCAACTCCTGTGTTGTCTACTTTAGGATCATTAGCATAATTAAAATAAAAACACAGAGAAGCTTTTATAGAGCCCAAAATGTCCAGCTGTTGAAGCTGCAGTGAGACAGCAGGGAAGTTACTTTTTTCATGCCTCCATCAGTATTGCCCATATATCATCCCACAGACTGGTCAGCATTAGATTGCTGTGATCCCAAACATGACCACGATGATCTACGCTTATCTGAAATTGTACAATCACTTGTAACTGTTTGATTGTATAATTTGTTCCATTCATCCTCCGACAAAGGAATGCCAACCAGACATGTCTGAAATGGATCACTCGGACTAGTCATGGATATACAAAGGGTGGATTCGTTAATTGCTTTGGCCAATGTGAGCCAAGCATTGATCTTTGGTTGTGGGACCCATGCTTCATTCACATTCATCGACAATATGCTGAGGATGACAAAAAGGGTTACACATGTTATGCCTAAACCCATTGCAACTGATTGCCAAACCTAAATTGTGATGCCTTCAAGCCTTCATCCCTTCTGTGGTGGGTTTGATGTTCTTCGCAGGTAACCAATAGGGTCCTGTGGATAGAGAAACACAGCCATAACCATGTCCCCATGTTAGCAAAGGCACAGGGCCTAGCCACTGTCCACTCTGCAAGTCTTTATAATAGACAGGTGGCTGAGAATCTGTTAAGATACCATAGGAAAGCCTTCTTTCACTTGCTGTGTTGTTATCAAGTCTGGAAATATTTTAAAAATTTAAAACATGTTGGAGTGAGAGCTCCTCTGGACTCAGGCCCAGAGGGAAGCCAAAGCACAAGAGTTGAGTTAAAACCTTTGGACAAGCTGAGATACATAAAGTCACACCAAAGTGAAACAGAAATGTAGATTTTTTAACTTCTAGTAGAAATACATGCTAAGTGCCTTTAACATTAAAAAGCTGCAGCAGAGTCCTTGAGCATAGCTGTTTGCTGTAGCTGTGCTATTCTTTCATAGAGTTCTTTATTTTAGACAAAATATTGATAGAATGAAATTGTTCACATTTTTCAGATATAATGTTCACATAAACAATAAGAGCTGATAGAAACCGTATACGTAAAATTGGGTGATGCCTATGTAATACTTACGATTGTTGGAATTAGATCAGGATAGGTTAAGAAAAGAAAAACTAGGATCGTGTGTTAATTTCATTGGTTAATTACCAAATATGGTCTGCACTTCAGTAAGAAAAGTTAATTAATTAGTCAATCAATTGGTCAGTTGGTTGGGAGAAATCTGAGGATCAAGTTGCTTTTTCTGCCTGCTGTTTTTGCTGCTGCTGCTGCTGTTGGCTTTATCATGTAACCCCCTTGAACTCTGCCTTCAAGAAGCTATGAGACTGTGAAATAAAGATCTTTGCAGAACAGCAGCCTCCTCTGCTCTCTTTTGCCCTGGCCCAAGAAGGAAGGGCTTCCCATCAAAAGCACAACAAAAACAAATGTTGACGTGTCCAATTGTTCCTGAGGTGTTATACCAAGGGAATTCCCCCTCTTTTGTTTAAGATGCATATTCTTTAAAAGGGCAAGTGTTCGTTCCACAACAGGTTGACCTGTTGAGGAATGAGGTATACCAGTTAAGTGACGTATACCGCAAGAATGAAAAAAGGTTTTCATTGGTTGTGAAACATAGGCTATGTCACTGCGCGGCGTAGACGGGTAGAGAAACGGCACAGAGTCCAGGCTCCAGGATATATGGAAGCGCTTCATTGAACTGACCGAAAGCTTTTGTAAGTTAGATCGCAAAAAGTGTGTTACATGGCATAAGGTAATTGGCTCTTTGGCCAGCCACCCCTTGAGGGGATTGGCCAAGTTCTTAGACATCCATTTCTAAATATTTTTGTAGTTGAACCATAACAATTCTGCAAAAGAACTTGCAGGCGCAAGGAGTTTACAAAACTGTAACATTGTTTTAAATAATTTTCATGGGAAAGACAGAGCTCTCACAAAATGCTGCAGAGAGCTGGACAATTTCTCTGCTAAAGCTTTTTCAGCATCCATAACTGTTATATATGAAATTAAGCAATTGGCCTTTGCATATTCAAATTGCCCTGTAACCAAGTTAAAGGTTATAAAGTTGTTAATATAATTAATTAATTGTTGACAAAGTTACTACATTGTTCTTTGTTAAACCCCTGTTCTTAGAAAATCCACAAGTTCAATACCCTTTTAATTATTAGAGTTGTTAAAATTTATGTCCATTTAATATTAAAAACCTTGTAACATTTTGCTCCCTGTATGTGTGTTTCTCTTTGAAACCAAAGCACCCTTCTATCCTCTCCTTTCCCTCAACATGAGTTGTTAGCAAATGAATGCTATTCTTTTACTTGTTTATAATATACTCTTTTCTTCCCCTGTTAAATAAGAAAGTTATCACATTGTTCTTTAAAAGTTTTTCAAGTTTGTAAGTACATTCAATGTTTTTAAAAGTTGTTAAACTCTAAGTGAATTTCTAGCTAAGTTCAAAGTTTTGCAGGAGAGTGGACCTTCGTGAGTGACAAAGAACTATTTTTAGCCCATAACTGTTACCCTGCAACTAAGCTCCATGACAAGCTGGAATTTTAATGAGGACTTTCCCGCCTCTTGAGAACAGATGACATCATCCAGAAGCTGTCCCCTAGCAGCTGACAAGCCATTGGCAAACAGACATTACCTCATTCCAGAACACCACCAAACATCCAAGACCATGGAGGCTGGACAGTGGGCGGTTATGGGCAGGACCCAGAGGGTATAAAACCTCCTGACAAAAGACTGAAAGTGCTTTTTGCCACAGACTAGCTGCTGGTGAAGCCTGGCGCTGTGGTTCTTAGGCCTAACTCTCTATTTAGAGACTCTTATAAGCTTTTTGACTTCAGAATAGCTAAAGTCATCCCAGCGTCGCAAGTCTCTGCCCTGGGTCATTAGCCGGTTCGGCCTGCAAGGTCTCCAATCACTGCAGACTCGGTCTTGAATTTTTTTAATTACGCATTTCTTTCCAATTTCTTTTCCTTTAATAAACTGTTCTTAGTTTTAATTAGAATCAAGAGTTGCCTCCTTTTTTTATGACAATAACGCTGGACCATTATCAGTTTTCACTACTTTTGGGACACCTAAAATAGCAATAGCTTGCAACATGTGTTTAATGACATGTCTTGTCTTTTCCCCTTTATGAGTGGAGGCAACAAAAAAATTGGAATATGTGTCAACTGATACGTGCACATATTTAAAAGTGCCAAAAGAGAAAACGTGTGTAACATCCATCTGCCAGACTTCATTGACACCCAAACCTCTTGGTACCTCTACCTACTGTAGGAGGCAAGGGTGTTAAAAGAGCACAAAAGGATGTTAATCTTGCACAAGGGCAAGAATGAACAATTTTTCTGGCTTGAGAAAGGGTAAGATCAAATTGTTTACTCAAAGCTTTTGCATTCTGGTGATAAAAATAGTGTGACAACTTTGCTTGTGTAATTTGATTCGGAACAGTTGCCATCATTGTCAGAGCGTCAGCAATTGCATTGCCTTCCACCAGAGGTCCAGGCAAAGATGAGTGAGACCTGAGATGCATAACATAAAAACAGTGAGATCGGCATTGAACATAATAATACAGAATAGATAACAGCATAAACAAATCCTTGTTGTGTACTTGCTTTAAAAAGGAAAGTTCTATATGACTTAAAATATCTACTACATACAAAGAATCTGATATTAAGTTGAAATGTGTCTCCCTTAAGTAAATTAAACAAGGGTGACAATTCCTCAGTGGAGATACCAAGGGTAGGTCTAAGCCAATTAACAGTTCCTAATAATTTTTGCAAATCAGTTAGTGTTTTAATAGAGGTCTTCAGCACAATGGGCTGAGGAACAATTTTCTGTTCAAATAATAGAAACCCTAGGTATTTCCGTGGTGGGACAGTTTGAACCTTGTCTGCTGCAATACAAAGACCAAATTTGTCAAGAGAAAGGCCCAAAAAGGCAAAACAGTTTTGCAATACAACAGGATCATCTGCTGCTAGCAGTATCTCATCCATGTAATGATACAACAAAACCTTTGAAAATTGTTGCCGCACCGGTTGTAAAGCACTTGCTACCACAAATTGGCATATTGCAGGACTGTTTTTCATTCCTTGTGGAAATACAACCCAGTGATACCTTTGCATGGGTTCACTGTTGTTCAAAGATGGTAATGAAAAAGCAAAACGCGGTCCATCATCAGGGTGTAATGCAATTGTAAAAAACAATCTTTTAAGTCAATGATTAACAATTCCCATGTTTCAGGAATCATTGCTGGATTAGGAATTCTGGGTTGCTGAGCACCCATTGGGGCTATTAGTGCATTGATGGCTCTCAGATCTTGTGAGTGTCTTCATTTGCCAGTCTTTTTTGGAATCGCAAGTACTGGGGTTTTCCACGGGCTTGTAGAAGGAACTACATTTCTCAGATCTAATTGTTCTTTGAGCAGCTTTTGTGCCTGTTGCAGCCATTCCCCTCTGAGGGGCCACTGATCCACCCACACAGGAGAATTTGTGTTCCATGTGAGTTTAAGTCTCAGCTGCACATCAGTGACCCCTTTTAAAAATTTGTTGTCAGTGTCAGTCCCTACTGTGATAACAGATCTCTCTTCCCCACAGTGTGCATGCAGTAGAAAATACATATGGTTTGAGACATGCTTGTTTCCCTTCTGGCCCATATACTGTGAGTTCTTTAGCTGACTGCTGTGGCATCTGCTGACCTCCGATGCCTGTGACAATCGCTGATGGAGTTGCCAAGAGCCAGGTAGATGGCTTTTCACATTCACTGATGATGGTCAGCTCTGGTATCTATCAAGCCTGTAAAAGACTTGCCATCTATAACACAAGTTAGGAAAGGGTGTTCTATGGAAATAAATTTAGACCAATAAATGTTAGGAGTGCCTGTGCTCCCAAAACCTCCAGTGCCTCTGTCAGCACTGACAGATGGTATCAATTGCATGTCCAGTAATATAGCGAGTGGTATTGGTTGAGCAATGCATGATCCTGCTGGAATAGTACAAGGTGGGTTAGGAGTCCAAGCCATGATTTTTATTTCACCCCTAGAATCAGATTCAATGATTCCTGGTAAAATAAAAAATACACTTTTAGATGATGACGATCTCCTGAGGAACAATGCATGACATTTATAAGGAAGGGGTCCATTTAAACCTGTAGGGGTTAGATGAACCGATGTGTCATTTATTGCTGTGGTAGAAACTGCCAAATCCATCCCAGCACTGCCTGGGGTCCCCCTGATGTACCCTGAGCTTGAGCTGTGTGGGTTTGCTGTGGCTGGATCCTGTTTTGTTGTGGGGCACAGGATCTCGAGCCCCTCTTCGAGTTTCCCTGCTGCGGCAGGGATTTACCATCTTTGTCCTATTTAGAATGACATTCATTACTCCAATGGTACCCTTTCTGGCATCTTGGATTTAGTTTACTAGGTTTTTTCTTCCCTTGTTTATTCTTTAAGCATTACTTTCTCATATGACCTTCCTCTCCTGTCCAAATTTGACTGTTGCCTTAGCAACCTGTAGCTGTTGAGCTAAGCAGTTGCTAGTAAATCTGCTTTGTACTGTTCTGTACCAACATGTGCACAAGCTTTGATAAAATCGTTTAAGGAAACAACAGGTTTGTTTCTAACTTGATCAAGTGCCTTACGACAGTCAGGATTAGCATTTTCATAAGATAAGGATTTCAGTAGAACTTCTGCTGCAGCTGGTAAATCAATTTGCCTTGTCACAGCTTTTGCAGACAATCAGTAAAAGTAATGTAGGGCCCTTGAGGTCCCTGCCTTATAGCAGAGAAGCCAGGTTCAGTTTTATTAATGTCTGGCACTCTTTTCAGAGCTCTTATGGCCAGCTTCCTTGCTTGGTTAAAAGCTTCTGGGGGCATTCTTAACTGTTCTCTTATCATTGGCTGAGCTCCAGTCCCCGTCAAATGATCCCTTGTTATTGCAGCATTAGCAATGTTTATGTTAGTCTGTGCTTGATTTTCACAAAGCCCACCATATAGAATATTGTGCTGCTGTCGTATTTGATTTAAATAAAGCCTTCCAGTCAGCAGGTAACATAACATAGCTTTCTGCGATAGCTTCTATGAGTCTCAATACATAGGAAGATTTCAAACCATTCTCTTTCATAGATTTTCTTAATTCTTTAACCATTTCAAAAGAAAGTTGCTCATGACGAGGCTGATTGCCTTGATAGATCACAGGCAAAGCATAGAGCAATTCAACATCCCCTTGAAGCAAAGCTGGTTTTCTACATGTATCTAAAAAGTCTCTTGGCTCAGGGAGCAGTGAAAATTCACCATCAGTCATGAAGGGCTGCTTTAGCACCTTTGCATCAGTAGATGGTGCCACAGCCATAACTTTTAGCTGTTGCGGCGCTATTTTAGAGTATGAATCACAGACTTTTTCTACAAGTTCGCCTTCTTTTTCCTCTCCGTGGGTCCCCTCCTCCACACACAAAGCAAGCGAATTGGAACAAGAAAGTGGTGCTGTGAGTGCGGGGGAAGTGACTGCAGGAGAATTTACAGCCAGGAGTACTATGTCTTCTGAATCGTGAAAAGCTTGTAATGCAGAATATATCACTTTCCATGTTAAAAATTAATCTGAGTTAATCTCAGGTGTCTCTATTTGATGTACTTTTAAAGTATCCCCCACTGACTTCCAGTGATCGAGGTCATAGGAGCCGTCAAGGGGGTACCAGGGACAATAAGTTTTCAACCGTAAAAGGAGTTGTATTAGTTTCTTTTCCTGAACTTTACGATTTTGCTCTTTAGCTATATGTAATAAGCTGTCTTTATGAAAAGCTTTTAATTTAGATATAATGTTGTTCATTTTATGAGGGGATTGCCCAACCGTGTCACAAGCTAACCTGTTTCTTAGCCAGCAATTAAAAGGACGTCCTTGGTGATCCTTGAAGCTCACCGTTGCTACAGTTGAGATACGCTGCAGGTCCAGGATTGCCCAGGAGATTGTTTGTCCCTGTTCAGGGAGCCATTTGCACGCACATGAAAGAAACACAGTCTCCAGTCATGGTATAACCAGAGACATTTATTAGAAGTGTACATAGCTTTTATAGTATTTTTGCCATCGGGTTAGAATAGCATGAGCCTGGATAGCCAATAGTATAATTGTTAATAGGCTTCCTAACCACAAATACTCACGATCAATTCCTTAAACAGCAACATCAGACTTTTCTCTCATAGATAAATGCTTATAGAATGGTTCTTTCTACAAACTAGTGTGCACCTGCTTCTTGTTACATTTTTAAAATCCTCTCCTGCCCCGACTAAAAAGTCTTTTCTTTCTAAGTACTCTTTGTTCTATCAATTACAAGATCCCTTTCTTTTCTTTCCCTACACCCCAGTTCCTTGATGTCAGTTTGGAGGTGGTGTTTGGCATTCCAAGGGCAGCCAGAGTCAAGTTGCTGGCAGCTGTGGTCTCGGAGAAATCCTGTGCCATTTGCAATTTTAGGAGGTGGCACACCACTCCTCGCCACAGGCATCGGGAGGCAAACGCTGGCCCTTTTCCATGGGAAAAAAACTCAGCCCCCCACTTTTTTGATGTCAGTTCGGAGGTGGCATCCAGCACTCCAAGGGCAGCCAGAGCCCTAGTTGCTGGCAGCTTTGGTCTGAGAGAAATCCTGTGCCGTTCGTGTATTTAGGAGGCAGCATCCCACTCCCAGCCGCAGGCGCCTGGACTGGCCAAAGGCACCTGGAGGCAAATACTGGCCCTTTTCCATGGGAAACCAAACTCAGCTCCCCAGTTTCTTGATGTCAGTTCAGATGTGGCGTTTGGCACTCCAAGGGCAGCCAGTGCCCTAGTTGCTGGCAGCTTAGGTCTGGGAGAAATCCTGTGCCGTTCGCAATTTTGGGAGGTGGCAGACCACTCCCAGCCACAAGTGCCTGGACTTGCTGCTCTCTGCTGGTGAATGCCTCAACCATTAGATGGGTTGATAGTAAAGGTATGAGTTCACCTCGCTCACTTCTTCCCTTTCACCTGATCTATAACTTCTGAGTCCCTATCAGCAACTCAGAGGAAGAAGTCAAAGGGTTCATGGAGTGCGACAGGCTCTGTGCACTCTCTACAGCTTCTTCGGAGACTGAACCAACAACCCAGAGAAAGAAGGCAAGGGCTTCACGGAGAGCAACAAGCCCTGGGCAGCCTCTGAGTCCATATCAACATCAATTTTGTCACAAGAACTGGTGATACTCATAAGGAAGTGAAGCAGAAGGCGCTGGACGTGCTGGGTGAAA
>VZRS01010752.1:78501-97109 GCA_013398055.1 Ifrita kowaldi | reverse complement strand
TGCTCTGGGTGGTGGGGCTGGGGGTGCTGGAGACTCACAAGTGGGAAACTGGGAGTAGGACCGGGGAAAGACTGGGGATACAGGATGAGCAGGGGCTGGGAGAAGTGGGTGACTTGGAGCTGACTGAGGATACTGCAGAATCACAAGTGGAAACTGCGGAGCAGGGCAGGACTGGGAGAACTGGAAGGATCGGGGGGGCAGGACCAGGGGCACCTGGGGGACTCCAGCTGGAGAATCAGGACTGGGGGACAAGGCTGGAGAGGGACTGGAGGAGAGGCATTGGGGGAAGTGGGCAACTTGGGTGGGAGGATTGAGCGTACTGGAGAATCCGGGCTGGGAAACTGGAGGTAGGACCAGGGCAGGACTGGGAGAACTGGGAGGATCGTGAGGGGCAGATGGAGGGGGAGTGGGACCGAGGGTACCTGGGGCGGTCCTGAGTGGAGCATCAGGCCTGGAGTTACTGGAGGGGGACTGGGAAGAGACACTGGGAGAACTGGGCACTGTGGGGGCACTGGAGAACGGTGAGTTGGAAACTGAGGGTAGGACTAGGGACGGACTGGGAGCACTGGGTGAGGAGGGACTGGGAAAACGGGATGCCCTGGAGGTTGGGACTGGGGGTACTGGGAGGCACAACTGGGAATAGACTGGGAGGGCTGGTCTGTAGGACTGGGGAGCGCTGTGTGGGGAGAGGGGCCAGGACTGGCTGTGTTGGGCAGGCAGGACTGGTGGTACTGGAGAATCAGGACTGGGAAACTGGGTGTAGGACCAGGACAGGACTGGGAGCACTGGGCAGAGAGGGTGGGTAGGACTGGCTGTACTGGGTGGCCAGGACTGGCTGTGTTGGGCAGGCAGGACTGGTGGTACTGGAGAATCAGGACTGGGAAACTGGGTGTAGGACCAGGACAGGACTGGGAGCACTGGGCAGAGAGGGTGGGTAGGACTGGCTGTACTGGGTGGCCAGGACTGGCTGTGTTGGGCAGGCAGGACTGGTGGTACTGGAGAATCAGGACTGGGAAACTGGGTGTAGGACCAGGACAGGACTGGGAGCACTGGGCAGAGAGGGTGGGTAGGACTGGCTGTACTGGGTGGGCAGGACTGGGAGCGCTGGGAGGACTGGGGACAGGCAGACTGGGAGGGCTGGAGTGTGGGAACGGGGAGCACGAGTGGTGGGATCCAGCCTGGGCGTGGAGGGAGGTTCTGAGGCTGGGCTGGAGCCAGGGTGAGCCCACGAGGGACCAGGGGATCTGGGGCAGAAGCTCTTCCCTGAAACCTCCAGCAAATTCCATTGCAAACCAGCCCTGAGTGCTGCACTCACTGCCCTGTCCTGGGCTGTTCCTTCTCTGAGGGCCTGGTGGACTTTGTCCCTCGGAGGTGACGTGTGTGCTGACAGCTCCAGGCAGGGCTCCCGGGATCTGGAGCTTTTCCTGGTGTGCCTGAGGCCCTGCTGGTGCTGCTGGTGTGGGCTCTGGAGCCCAGGAGCTGCTGGAGGAGCTGCTCAGCAGCTTTGTCACCCTGAGGTTGCTCAGGGGTTTTGTCACCCCGAGGCAGCTGTTTGGGGAGCAGTTTGGGGTGGGTGCAGGGGGTGCTTTGGTGGTATCAGGGCAGTGCTGGCAGGGCTGGCAGGGGTTTCCCTCTGCTCCTGCCCTGCCCTGACCCCTCCCGTCCCTGCAGTGCTGAAGAAGCGCCTGGTGAAGCTCGTGGTGAACTTTCTCTTCTACTTCCGGACTGATGAGGCCGAGGTAGGGACTGGGCCTGGTGGGTGGGGTTTGTTCCCCTCCTTATTTCTTCTTTTTCTGTGCGTGGATTGTGTGGGCTGGGAAATGGTGCAGGGACAGAGCTGGAGCAGTGTCCACCTTTCCTCTTCCATCAGCTCAGCAGGGCTCCAGGAGAGCTGGAGAGGGGCTTGGGATGAGGGATGGGACAAGAGGGAATGGCTTCCACTGCCAGAGAGCAGGGTTGGATGGGATATTGGGAAGAAACTCCTCCCTGTGAGGGTGGGGAGGGGCTGGAATGGAGCAGCTGTGGCTGCCCCTGGATGTGTCTAAGGCCAGGCTGAACGGGGCTTGGAGCAGCCTGGGACAGTGGAAGGTGTCCCTGCCCATGGCAGGGGTCGAATGAGGTGATCTTTAAGGTCCTTTCCAACCCAAAGAGTTCTATGAAATTCAAGGTAAATCAGATTTTCAGTCCCTTCCCTGCTGCCTGATTTGCTTCTGGCACGTTGTGTCACCTGGACAAGGGTTTCCTGTGGTTGCTCTTGCTCATGGCCAGTGTCACCCGCTGTCCCCACGTCCTTGAGTAGTAGCTGGTGGGTTTTTGTTCATCCTGAGCTGCTCCAGCTCCCCTCACACTGTTTAACCTCTCCCAAGGCTCCAGGACAGCCCTTACACAGCTCACCGTGGGTCATTCTGTGTGTCACAGTAAATGCTTCATCCTTCTTTGATTTAAAAAGTAAAAGTTCTTCACTGCCATCACAGAGTGGTAAAGGCCAGGCTGAATCTGAGCCCGCAGAGGTGATTAACGCCTAATTAACAAATGCAAAGTGCTCCAAGGTGAGACTGGCACGAGGAGGTTGCAGGCAGACTGAATTATTTAAAAACAGCACCAGGTTGTGAAAGTTGCTGAAAAGGCTCCAGGGAAGCGCTGGGGGTTCAGCCCTCGTGGGTTAAACGCTCTCTCCCTGTGTTTTCCAGCCCATTGGAGCTCTGCTGCTGGAGCGCTGCAGGATCACCAAAGAGGAGGAGAACGTCTTCTCCATCAGTGAGTGCTGCCTGTGCACCCCTTTGCCTTCCCCTCGTGGCACGGGGCAAAGGAAATGTTTCACTGCTCAGTTCCTGCTTTTCCCTGCTCCTCTGGTGGCAGTGGGGTCAGCTCAGCCCTTCCCCTCCTCGGTGGGGTCACTGCCCCCAGCCCTTCTCCTCTCCCTCAGTGGGCTCGGGTGGGGGTCAGGCTCTGCTCCCAGGGAACAAGGGGCAGGACAAGAGGAAATAAGCTCAGGTTGTGCCCAGGGCAGGTTTAGGTTGGATACTGGGCAAAATGTGCTCACCAAAAAGGTTTGGAAGCACTGGCACAGGCTGCCCAGGGCAGTGGTGGGGTCACCATCCCTGGGAGTGTTCAGAAAATGTGTGGCTGTGGCACTTGGGGACAGGGCTGAGCGGTGACCGTGGTGGTGCTGGGCTGATGGTTGGACTTGATGATCTCAAAGGCCTTTTCCAACTTTAACAATTCCTCAGCCTTTCCCCTCCTCAGCTGCCAGCTGTCCCTCACTGTGCCTGCGGCCCATCCCGAGGAGATTTCAGGGAAGTTCCATGGCACAGCCTGTGGGATTTGCACAGCTGCACGTGCAGAGCAGCACCAGCAGCAGCCAGACCCCGCTGGGTGCCTGTGGAATCCCTCAGGGAGGGTGGTTGTTGACAGATCTGTGCTGTGCTGCTGTATTTTATCCAAAAAAACCCCTGGAGAGGCTCTGATAAAGCTGCTCCAGCCCCGTCCTCCCCTGTGTTTGTCCTTGTGGCGATACCGTGGCTCCAGCTGGGCCGGCTCCCCGGGGAGCAGCCCTTTCATCCCGCAGCTCTTCCCCGTGCCAGAGGTATGTGGCCACAATAACAGGATGTTTCTCCAAGGCCATCCCTGTATCTTTTGGCCTGGCTGCCAGGCACAGCTGTGCCTCTGCTCTGTGCTTCCCTCAAACAGCCTGAACACACCGAGCCCGAGCACCACGCGCTGGATTTCGGGGCTTTAGGGATGTTGGGAGCTCTGTGGGTGAGGATTCCTGAGCAGGGTGAAACCCAGCAGTGCCTGGTGCTGGGAGATGTCCACAGCACGCCCCGAGGGGTTGGTGCAGCCTGACCCAGGTGTTTGGCAGCAGCAGCAGCCCGAGGGTCTGCACAGAGCAAAGCTCTGGGGACAGGAATTGGTGGCGTGTCCTGGTGAAGAACTGGAGTGGCACCAGGGCCTGCTCTCCATGGTGGGAGTGCTGTGTGAGTGCCACATTCCTAAAAGCTTCCAGCAAAGGCAGCTCAGGGCCTGCTCTCAGTGCAGTTTAACTCCTCCTGGCTGCTCCCTGCAGATATCCCAATCCCTTCCTCAGGGCTGTTTCCCACTTTGATTTAACTCCCTGGTGACTTTACAGGGAGCCTCAGGGAGTCAATCCTGGATCTGCCATGTTGGTCTGGTTCGGTTCACCCTCAGTTTGGGAAGTTGCTCTTCCCGAGGTTTCTGGCTGCTGTAAGGTGGGAAATGCCATGGGCAGCTGCTCCAGGCACCCAGAGCCACCCAGGGAACGGGAGAGGGGCTGGAGGCTGGGATTACTGACTGGTTCCCAGCTCATTTTAGTTAACAGAGCTGCTAATTGTGGCCTGGCGGAGTATGGGGAGGGAGCAGGGGAGCACCAACAGCTCTGCCAGGACCTGCCTGGAGCCTTTTCCGTGTCCCTGGCAGGTTTCATCGAGGAGCCAGAGAGGAAATACTGCTTCGAGTGTGCCACGGAGGAGCAGTGCCAGGAGTGGGTCGAGGCACTCAAGAGAGCCAGGTGGGATGAGCCCTCGGAGCCAGGGCAGAGCTGGGGGCTCTGGGCTGTTTTCTGGGATCAGGACCTGGGAGGGCAGCGCTTGTCTCCTCCCAGACTAGCTTCCCTCCAGCTCTAAATAGCATCTGAAACTTCCCCACGTCCTTCTCTGCTCAGCCCTCCCCATGCTCTGTTCCTGTCTTGCAGCTACGAGTTCCTGAGGAGGAGCCTGATTTTCTACCGGAACGAGATCCAGAAGATGACAGGGAAGGTGAGTGAGCCCCTGCAGGGCCCTTCTCAGGTGGTGACTGATGGGTTTGGGGTCCTGCCCAGGCTGTGTGTGGGAAGGGGATCCCAGATCCCATAGGGAGCTGTGGTCTCCATAGCCAGGCCTGAGCACCTTCCCCTGGGTGCTCCCCCCAGCCTGGTGTGCACCTCCCAGTGCTGGAGTGACCTGAGGTCTGGGGCTGGACAGGTCCAGGGCTGGCCTGGCCTCCCAGGGGGTCTGTGGAGCAGTTCCCACCAGCCCTGGGCAGATCCATGGGTGGAGATGCTGCTCACCCCTGCCAGGTGCTGGGAGCATCCCTGCTCCAGGGATGTGGCTCCCCTGGACCTCGGGTCCCCGCTGTGCCCTGTGTGTCCCAAAGGCTGCTGGGCTGTGTCTGCATCTCACCGGTGCCTCCCTGTGCTCCCTGCCCTGCAGGACCCCCTGGAGCAGTATGGAATCTCCGAGGAAGCTCGTTTCCAGCTGGGAGCACACGGGCAGTAACCCCCTCACCTGGCTGGAACTGGCTGCTGGCTCCACTCCAGCGCCTGGGAAGGACAGCAGCTCCCCACAGTGACCACGTGACTCTTTTATTTATTACCCAAATCGTTTTGTATGATTTTTTTTTTTAAGGGAATTCGTTGCACATTCCTGGTTCCCCGGCTGGGGAGGCTGAGCTGCTCCGTGGATGCTGCAGTGGGAGCAGAGCCCCCCAGCCCTGGGATGAGCTCCCAGCACCTGCTGTGCTCCAGGAGCTGCTGGGGCCACCCCGAGCCAGCTCCAGCCCTTCTCCTGCTCCTCCCTGTCCTTGTCCCGAGGGGGCTGCTCAGCTTCCCTGGCTCAGGATCCTCCCAGGAGCCGTGGGGCCCATCCCTGCTGTAAGATGATGCTGTGACCGATGCATTTCTGGGCTCCAGGGTTAACCCTGTCCTGCCTCTCCTGCTCACGGGGAGCAGGGAGGAGTGGGAATTCCTCCAGCTCAGCCACAGCTCCAGCTGATGGAGAGGGGCAGCTGCTCCCCGGGGCCAAGGCAGCAGCCCCGTGCACCCACGGCCTTTTGGGGTCTTCTTTTCTGTCATTCCTGGGGCTGGATGAGCCCATCCAAAGGAACAAAGCTGCAGAACACGAGGGAACAAAGGCAGGGAGAGATCCCGGTGTGATCCTGCCTGCCTGCAGAGCTCTGCAGTGCTCCAGCTTCCCAGGGAGGAGAGCCAGATGGAGAGGCTGGCAAAGGCAGGAGCTGCTCCCTTTGGCTGAGGCTGGAGCTGCAGGGCATGCACCAGCTCAGCCGGGCATTAACCCTTCATTCCCTGAGCCACTGCTGCAGCTTTGCTCCCCTCTCTGTGTCCCTTTGTCCAAAGGGACAGACCAAAAAACTGTGCCAAGGTCACAGTGAGCTGCCAGGGAACCAGGGCTGCCTGCCCTGGAGCTCCTGCAAGGAGGAGATAAGGATTAGGGAACAACATCCCCATAAGATCAGCCCTGGCTCCGGCTGCACTGAGGAAAACTGCCCAGAAATGAGGGCTGGAGGACACTGCCCACACCCAGGGCTGCAGCAGACCCAGATCCTGCCTGCCAGAGCAGCTTCCCTGGAACCAGCCCAGGAAAACACTCAGGAAAGGCCCCTAGGAAGGTCTCAGGTGTCACTGTCAGGGGTTGCTGGCAGCAGGGCGGGGGCTTGGCCTGAGCTTTGGGAGCTGCAGCTCTGGGCGTTGTTCCCCTCCAGCTGCCTGGCCCGGGGAGGGGGTGGAGCAGCCTCTGAGCTGGGATTGAAGGGAATTTTTGAGCCTTTTCCTCCTTGGCTGGGAATTAATGCCCAAACCAGAGCCCACACTGCAGCCTTTGGTATCCTGGTGTTCCCTCTTACCTCATGCAGCTGAGTTCCAGGAGAGTGACACCTGTCACTGATGCTTTACTTACAATCTCCAAGCCGAGGTTTTTCCCTTTTCCCTCCCCAGATATTCCCTGTCCCTTGAATCATTCCAGGTGCTTGCTCCAGAAATTACCAAAATCAGCCAAGGGCAGCAGGGAGGGAGCAGAGCCCGGGGGGGCTGCAGACAGATGGCAGCTCCAGGGGCAGCAGCAGCAGCGAGGGATTAAAGGCAGGAACACCCAAGAGCTGTGCTTTAGGGAATCAGTGTCCTTGGATGACTCCAAAGTGCATTTTAATCCTGCCCAGGCTGCATTTTTACCACCCAGAGCTGAGTTCTCAGCTGGGCCTGCCACCACTGTAGCAAATGTGTCACCTGTGCCTTGCAGGACTCGGTGGCCTCCTTGCTGGACACCTTTCCCAGGTGGAGCTGCCACCCCCGGTGTCACTGTGCAGAAAATGGGTGGTTTATTTGCTGTTCCAGGGAACAGTTGGGTGAGCAAGAGCAAAGCCCAACACTGATTTAAATGTTCATCACCAATGACATTTCTTAACTGAATGTACAACAAAAGCTGTGAAGAGTTGCCAGGGCCAGGCCAGGCCCAGGGACTCAGATCCATTGTAGGGCAGGGCTGGGACACGGGGTGGGGTTTAGTGGGGTTTAGGGAGGATGGTACTTTGTAGAGACTTTGAAATCTGCATCAACTGCTGGTGATTTACAGACAATTGCTCGTTCTTCACACTCTGATGACTTTGCTTGTTGTGTTTCAGTGAGAGCTGGGTCCAGGCTCCCTGAGAGCACACCGAAGCCATTTCTGTGTTGTACAGTGAACATTCCCAATAAATCCTGTTTTAATCTTTGTGGTGGTCAGAGCCGTTCTACAACACCAGAACCTTCCTGGGAGGGGGAGGAGCCAGCTCGGGGGCCTGCCCAGGGGCACCAGGTGTGGTTCCTGCTGAGGAGCCAGCTGGGCATGGCTGAGGGGCTTTGGAGAGGCTTTTTTGTACAATCAGAGAATGGTTGGGCTTGGAAGGAACCTTTAAAGGTCGAGTCCAGCTCATGGTTTTGGCACTGCAGCCAGGGCAGTGGCTCTGGTGCCAAACCTGTGTAGGAGGAGGGGCTGGGTCAGGCTCTGGCCGTGGCCCAGCAGAGCTGGGGGGCTCTGGGTGAAGCTGAGGCTGTGTCTTGTTTTAAATCCTGCAGGGAATGAGCTCAGGAAGTGTTTGTGGCCTCCAGCTCCGAGGTTTGAACACATCCCTGGCTGCCTGTGGGTTTGGTGACACTGCTGGCCAGAAGGGAACAAAGCTTGGGTGGGTTGGGAATCATGGAAGGGTTTAGGTTGGGAAAGACCTCTAAAAAATCATCAAGTGCAACCATGAGCCAGCACTGCCGAGGCTGTCCCCTGTCCCCAAGTGCCACATCCGCACTTTGAACACTGCCAGGGATGGTGACTCCACCCCTGCCCCAGGCAGCCCCTTCCAGTGCTTTACAGCCTTTTCTGTGAGGAAATTTCCCCAATATCCAGCCCAACCCTCCCCTGGCCCAGCCTGAGGCCGTTCCCTCTCCTCCTGTCCCTGTTCCCTGGGAGCAGAGCCCGACCCCCCCCGGCTGCCCCCTCCTGTCAGGGAGTTGTGCAGAGCCACAAGGTCCCCCCTGAGCCTCCTTTGCTCCAGGCTGAGCCCCTTTCCCAGCTCCCTCAGCTGCTCCTGGGGCTCCAGACCCTTCCCAGCTCCGTTCCCTTCCCTGGCCATGCTCCAGCCCCTCACTGTCCCTTGCTGGGCCCAGAGCTGTCCCCAGGCCCTGCTGTCCCTCCCCAGTGCCCAGCACAGGAGCCCCAAACCCTCAGAGCTGAAGGTGGCACTGGGGTCAGGGGTCCCTGTCCCTCTGTGCCCACCCCCAAAATCCCCAAATCCCATTTCCCTCCTGATCCCAGCCCAAACTTGCTGAGGCAGTGAAAGGCCACAAGAGCTCGGTGTATTAAAATACAGACACTTTAATATAAAGACAAAACTTCAAAGCATCGTTTCAATTACAAATCAAGGGAGACACGAGAAATTAAGTGGAGGGAGGGGAGCAAAAACTAACTCTTACATTGTGGAGAATTAGAAAGGCAGGGTGGAAATATATATATTATACATACATATATACACACCAGAATTCACACTACTGCTATGCAGGAATGAAAGGAATGACAGGAAAACTTACCAGTATAAAAAAAAAAAACAACAAAACAAAAAAACAAAAACCAAACCAAAAAAACCCAAAAGGAAACAAAACAAAAAAAAACAACAACCAAAAAAAAAAGATAAATTAGGGGAAGTTTGAATTTTAAATAATTCAGTTTAATAGGCTAAATTATATAAACTAATTCCTATTCACTAGGAAACATCCCATATCACTGTCCTAAGAAAATGGGTTTTTCAAAAAAATCCATTGACGAATGGATTTTTATTAGTAGTTAAAAGTTTACTAATCAATTCCTGAGCAACAGCAACCTCATCATCTACTGCTTTCCCCATCCAAGTCCCACTCAGCGAGGGCAGGCTCTCACTCCTAAAAAGTTTAAGTAGAACAGAGACCTAAAAAGTTGGGTTTTAATTGGAAATCGATCACTTCAAATATTAATAGGTTAAAAAAGCCAAGCAGGATGGATCAACTCATTCCACCTTTTCCTCAATAACTCCAGAGACGAAACCTTTAAAAAAAATTGTTTGACTGCACCAGAAAAGCAACCAGATGTACCTCGAGAAAACCAAAGGATCACAAACCTGAGAACTTCAGGGTTAACGTCGTGAATTTTCGGATGTGATTTTGTTTTTACACCATAAAGAACTCAAGGAGCCCTTCAGGGAGAAGGTCCCAAACAGTAAAAGTACTGGAGAATTATTTCCCAATTTTTTTTATCTCGGGTTTAAACCCTGAAGTTCCCAATAACAGCATTTTCCAATGCAAAATTCAGTCTAAATAGATATTTATATATTTATAATGTATAAGGATAAATAAAATATGGCACAACAACATTTTGAAACTGGAACTCCAGCTTTTAGTGAAAACCTGATCCGCAAACGGAGCGGAAAATGGAAACGGAGCAAAAAAAAGGAAGAAAAAAACCCTTTAAAACCAGTAAAACTTCAAATATTCATACACTGACTGCACATCTGTGCTCCCAAAACTCCAGTTCCTGTGATTTTTCCTCAGTGCTGCAAAGATAGTTCACAAAAACACTGTGTAGTTTCTGCTCCCCAAAAGGATTTTGGGTTCACAGCCCTGTCCCAGGCCCTCCCCTGCTCCCAACCCTTAATCCTCTCTGTGCTTTTGGCTCAGGCAAAACAACAAGAAAAGCAGAATTTTCCACGGCAGCCACCCCTGGGAGTTGGGAGAGCTCCAGGGTGGAGTTACCCGGGACAAAACCCACGGAGCATCCTCAGGTTTCCACGGCCTGGGTCAGAGGGCGAATTCCAGCAGCGAAAGCAAACGGGTCCCACAGGAGGCGACCAAGCAAAGCCACCCCAGCAGCAGCACCGGGACAAAGCACGGAGCCCTCGGGAACGGCTGCTCCGGGAGCAGCACCCCCGGCTCCCTGGGGACACCGAGCCCGGGCCGGGCAGTGCAGGTGGCCCCAGGGCTCGGGGGTGCTCCAGACCCGGCTGAGCGGGGAAGGAAGGGCCTGGGAAGGCTGAGCAGGGAGGGGAATCACCTCCACCAGCCTGAGAACAGCTCCCAGCGCTGGGAGTCTCCTCTCCCAGCAAGCAGCAGGAGCGGGGAGGGAAGTGGGAGCATCCCGAGGGTCCCACAGGTCCCCAGTGCCAAAGGGGGGCCCTGAAGGGACTCGGAGGAGCTGGAAGCGCTGGGGTTCCCCCCGAGCCAGGGCTGGGTGCTCCCAGCAGCTCTGCACCTTGGGACTCTCCCTGCCACCACTCCCTCGGCCTCTCCTCTGCCTGGACTCTCCTCCAAGTGGAAAAATAACGAAGGAGCAGATGCTGCTTTCTGAACACACAGTCCCAGCAAGAACCAAACCCCAGGCTGCCTGTCCATGGGCACAAGAAAAGACCTTCCCCTGGCAGGGGCAGCCCAGCAGAACAGGAAGATCCAGGGTTTTCCAAGGGAAGGTTGGGATGAGATGGAGCCAATGACCACGGGCAGTAAATCCACTGTGGTGGGGAGCACCTGAGCTGCCAACTGCTGCAGCCCACAGCGCTGGGGTGGAGGTGCAGGAGCAGCCGGTGAGACAGGTCTGGCTCTCACCCAGCTCCTCCCAGATGTGTCTGCACAGGGAACCAGAACAGTTTGGAAAGATTGGAAAGCACCTTTAAAGGTCATTTAGTCCAACCCCGAAGAAGGAGCTTGAAGAAGTGACCCCAACACATCTCAGAAGGAAACCTGTCCCCAGCAGGGTGAGGGCAGGGACAGCCCTGAGCAGCCCTGGAGCAATGCTCCAACTGGAGATGTTTCCAGGTGGGGTGGAAGAGCTGATCAGGCTGGAAACCTCTCCACTCCAGGCTGAAACTGCCCAAGTGACGTCCTCAAGGATCAAGTTTGACTAAACAAAGAAGAAAATGACTCAGTGCTTAAACTGAGTGTGACCCTGAGCTGGGCAAGTTTCACACCAAGGAGTGTCAAGTCCTGGGGATTTGGAATCTCTGGATTCAGAAAGAGATGAGTAAATCCATTCATGACCAAGTGATGTCATCTTCCTGCCTGGGGGACTTCAGGGGCTGTGGGTGTGATCCCAGGCTCAGACCCTCCAAGCTTGGCTCGATCCCAGCAGCGAGTCCTGGCCCAGGGGGAATCCCACCTCCCCTGCCAGGCTGAGCCCGCAGCCAAACCCCAGCCAAGAGCAGGGGGAGCACAAGGCGTGCACTGGAAGATAAAGTGCTGGAAGGAAGGGAAAGAGATGGAAGCACAAGAATTTCTGATCTGTCTGGTGGAAGAGACACAAATTCCTGCTGATAGAAGAAGCTGGAGATGACGCTCGGTCCCAGAATGTCAGGGACAGAGAGGATGTGCTGCACTCCCTGCTCCTTCCCTAAAAAGCTGCTTCTCCTTCTCCTCTCTCCCACTGCATCCAGAACTGAGCTGAGGTGAAGATGTTGCCAGGTTGTCCAGACTGACCCACAGCTTCCCACAGGGAACGGCCTCGTTTGTGCCAAACCAAGAGGTGATGGAGGGACACCCCCACACCCCCCTTACCCCTCGCGCCAGCTCGGATCCAGCCTCCACATCCTCAGCAATGTTCTCTCACTCTCTCCCTCAGCAATCCAACTGCTGGGTGTCCCCACACCCCTGGCTGATGGAAGAAGAATTGCTGCTGAATGACTCATCTGCAGCAAATCCCAAATTTAGGTCCGGTGCCTTTGGAGCCCTCCCAGCACCGTGGGTCCCAGGGGACTGGGCCTGGCGAGTCAGAGGTGGCAAATCCCCAAAAAAGGAAGAGCCCACGCAGGTCTTGTTCCTCAAGGCTGACATTGAGCAGCAGGGACAGGTTTTCCTCAGCACAGCACTCAGGAAGTTCCATTTTTTTGGCACAGATGTGCTCCAAGATGTGTTTTTGCTTCCTGGCGAGTCCCTCGCTGGCAGCAGGGGTGTGGAGGAGGGGGAGTTGTGTGACAGCCCCGGAACGGCGCGACCCGGCACCGGCAGGATGTGGTAAGGCAGGAGAAATTCGCTTTTTCTGGAACTGTTTGGCTTTGATTGCTCCAGAGGATCTTCAATTATTGCAAACAGGTTTCAGCTTCTGGCTCAGCGTTCCAGCAGCGGGGTCACGGCTGCGGCCACACGGATCAGATGCCACCAGCTCCAAGGTCTGCCTGCAGCCAGGTGAAAGCTCTTCCCAATGTGCAGACTGAGGAGTAACAGACTGGCCAGGAGCTGGACTCGATGAGCCTCCAGGTCCCTTCCAACTCAGGATGTTCTGTGGTTCCACGATTTCGAGTTGAGCTTGCCCCAGATGATGGCAAAACAATAAAAGGTCAGGGAGAGGGAAGACAAAACCAGGAATCTCTTGGCAAAAACATCTCCCAGCTCAGGCAGTGCCGAGGCTCCAGTCCCAAAGTGCCCCCTTGGCTTCCCACCTCAGTGCTGAGCAGGCACCCTCTGGAAGCACCGACTGGGAATCGCTGCCAGGAGCGATTCCAGTGCAGGGCCTGGGCTGGGGGGAAGACACCGGCACGGCCGGAGCAGCTCCAGATTCCACCAGTGTGGAACAGGGTGGGAACAGCAGGCACTGGGATGCCAGTGGGGCACAGGTAGGGGCAGGCTGATGCTCAGGCAGACTGGATCCATTTCCAGGAATCCCAAAGATTCATTCCTGGGTCTGGGTTCTTTCGGCCTTCCCGGACAACGTCTGGAGAGTCACAGAAATCCTGGGGGGTCGGAAGTGGCTCGGTCACAGCCAGTGCTGAGTCCAGGGGTTGTGCTGAGTCCAGGGGTTGTGCTGCCCATTCCCAGGGCTGCTCCTGAGCCAGCCCTGCCTTGGACACTGGCTGGCCACCACAGCAGTGACCAAAGGTGACAGCGAGGGACAGACGGGCTTTGCTTTTCCTCAACACCCACCAGAGAGCAGGTGACCAACTCCTCACCCGGGGCCTTTGCTCCAAAGGGTCCTGGAATCACAGAATTGTTCAGGTTGGAAAAGATCTTTCAGATCAGCGAGTCCAGCTGTGAGGAGACAGAGCCCAGGCCACCCCTGACCTCTCTGACAGCTCAGTCTGGCTCCCCAGACACCGACTCCTGAGCTGCTGGATGCAGAGCACGTTATTCCCACAAGGATCTGTCCCTCCTCATCATCCAGGGAGTGTCCCAGGGTGACACAGGCCTCGAGCAGTGCCGGGAAGCACAGAGGGCTCCATGGAATCTGTGGGGTGGTTCCTTCTCCAGCACGGATCCTGGGAGTGCCTTGGGCACCAACCAAACCAGGACAAGGGGTGGCAGCCGAGTTTTCCTCCTGGATCTCTGTGGCTGGAGGTGAAGGGGAGGTACAAGAGCTCCAAGGGACACCATGTCCTGGTCCCTCTGCAGGAAAGGATCTGATAAAACCGGGGGGTGAAAAGCTTCTACTCGGATTTCCTCCTCTCTCTCTCTCACCAGAGATATAAACGATGGGGGAGAGGTAATTAGGAAATTAATTAAGGCTGCTGCCCCTCCAGCAATCACTCATTTGCAGTCTCCAGAGGCCCCAGCACTCTGCTATGTGCTGAGGAAGAAGCTGGAGCTGCCCAACTCCCAGCTGCAAAACATCTGGGTTACATTGTGCTCCTGGATTCCAGGACATACACTGTGTTTGGCTCCTACTAGAAGCTACTGGATGTTCCTCAGCTCTCACCCTCCGAGCATTCCTGCCCTTTTCCAGGTTTTCCTTGTGCTGCCAGTCCCTCAGCAGGACACACCCTGCCCCACACACCAAGCAGAACACATCCAAAATGCCCCCAGCTCCCACGGCTTTCAGTCCCTGCCCTTGCCGGTGGATAAGCAGACAAAGGCAGATCCCCAGAGTCTGCTCACAGAGGCTCCTATGGAAGACACACTCAGGAACCACAGAACAACTGCACCTGCTCCTAAATCTCTCCTAAGACTGCCCAGGATGAGAACTGACCCCTGCAGAGGGTGGGAGCTGCTGCAGCCCCTCACCTCCTCTCCAAACACCCCCAGCCCTCCTGGTTCCAGGCACAGGAGGGCACAGGGACCTCACTGAGCCCAAACCCAGAGGCAGGAGCTGAGCAGCTGTTTGTGACCTCGGGATGCTCCATGGAGCTCCTGCCTCATTGCTGCAGCGGGAGACTCACCAGGGAGCACTGGAAGGGATTTAAGGACAAAGAGTTGCCCCTCTGAGCACCAGGGCCAGCAGGGAGGTGTTTCCCAAAGCCTGAATGCGATTTTTTTCCAGTCATTTTGCTGCTGCAATCCCCTTTCTACTGCAGTTTCCTTTATCAGTGCTTGGCCCAGCCTGAACCCAGACCAGCCTGATTTCCACTTAAACAGATCCTCCTTCTCCTCCTCACTTTGTGGACTTGAATAAATAAGTTTTTTACTTATTTAAACCTTTTTACAGGTTTATTGTGCATTGTACAACCTAAAAATAAAGGAAATAAAATATAGGAAACTCACAAGTTCTCATCAGACCTCTGTAAAATCGGCCCTTCCTGCACACACGACACCGAGTCACAACACAGGTCCCTGCCCCAGGGGGGACAGTGGCAGCACGGGCAGCCAGCTCGGGGTGTTTTTGTGAACTACCATTCAAGAACCTACCCAAAAGCAAAGGAACAAGAAAGCAAAATGCACCTTGGAACCCACGGACACGGCCCAGCCAGGTCAGAGTCAAGTATCAAATCCCTACCAACGAAACGCGCCGTGCTTGCAACAGAGAAACAACGAGCTGAGCAAAGTCTGTGCCCTGCAGCAGGGACAGAAGCACAAGGTTCAGTCTTCCCAGCGCTGGGAAAGGGCTGCACCACCACCACTGACCACACACCCTGTTCACATGCCCCAAGAGCGAGTTACCAGAGCAGCTACCAAAATTCACAGTGACCCGAGTGCCACCAGCAACTGCAAATGGCCCAGGGAAGTCGTTGGGATGGGGCAGGACTTGGATTTCTCCTGTTCCAACTGTGCCTGCGTGGGCTCTGCCTGCCCAGGCTGCTCCAGAGGGGAGCACAGAGCCCTCGTTAGGCACGAACTCAATTAAAACCCACCCGGTTAAAAAGCGCCTGGCTCAGTCCAGATCAGACCCTCAGGGAGGAGAATTCCTCCCTCTGCTGCTCCCCCTGCGGCCAAGCGAGCGGATTTTGGGATATGAACAGAGTCAGGGGAATAAATAATCTGCAGACCTTTGAGAACTGGGTTTGGCATTGGTCAACCCCCCAAAATCAGCACCAAGGATTCAAACCAGAGGCACAGTTCTGACGGACAAAATAGCACCGAGGAGGCTCTTTTACATCTCTGCTGGTGTGCCAGTCCTTTAGTATTCAGAGAATTTAATAATAATACCTTGTATTTATGAGTCTAGGTGGAATAAAATAAGTCAAAATTGTTTTCACTTTAAAAAAAAGATAAATATTTTATCTAAACTATCAACAATACAAACTGGAGCTTTAAGCATTTCTTTTGCCATTTCTTTTTTTCTTTTTTTGTTTTGCCTTTTTTTTTCCTTTTTTTTTTAAACTCAGATTCACAGTAAATATTTGCTCTGTTGTTTAGGTCTTTCTTTATGGTTTTTATTTTTGTCCAGTAGTAAGAGAGTAGAAACCCCTGCACAGGCCAGGTGAGCACCTTTCAGTGGAAGCCGAGTGAAGTTGGTCCACGTTGTCCTTGCATAGGTCACATTGGGTTGAGGTAGAAATCCTAGTTACCTGCACAACAGGAGGAGAGGAAGAGACTCATCTAAATAAAAAAGGCAAAAAATCTGCTGTGTTGTTAGATGTGTCAATCATTCCTACATTGCTCCAAGACCTCCTCAGGTGAAGCAAATCTTGACCCAATCCCACTCAGAGGAAAGGACGGATGTTCCAAGGGACACAGGGCCCCTCCAAACGCTGCAGTTTTTCAAGCTGTGGCTGTGTTGAACTCTGTGCTATGGGACTGACACCAAGTGGGGGGAAAAAGAATAAAAAAAGGTATTTCTCCCCCTCAGTATTTTGCCTTTTTATAGCCCAAGTTAATCTGCTTTGAGTTTTGTCATTGTTGTGGGGGAGGGACATTATCAATCCTGGAATGGTTTGGGTTGGGAGGGATCTTAAAGCTCATCCCATCCCACTCCTGCCATGGGCAGGGACACCTTCCCCTGTCCCAGGCTGCTCCAAGCCCTGTCCAGCCTGGCCTTGGGCACTGCCAGGGATCCAGGGGCAGCCACAGCTGCTCTGGGCACCCTGTGCCAGGGCCTGCCCACCCTCCCAGGGAACAATTCCTTCCCAATATCCCATCCAGCCCTGCCCTCTGGCCCTGGGAAGCCATTCCCTGTGTCCTGTCCCTCCATGCCTTGTCCCCAGTCCCTCTCCAGCTCTCCTGGAGCCCCTTTAGGCCCTGCAAGGGGCTCTGAGCTCTCCCTGGAGCCTTGTCCTCTCCAGGTGAGCACCCCCAGCTCTCCCAGCCTGGCTCCAGAGAATAGAAGCAAAGCAGGAGATTTTAGTCCCCAATTCCTGGTTCCAGCCCTGCTTCCTCAAGGACTGAGTACATCTGCTCTCACTGAAGTCAAGGACACGGCTCAAACACCTGAGCTGGGTTCAAGTCACAGGGCTTGGCACCAGAACCACCTCTGGTACCACCAGTTCTGCTCCTGTGCTCCACAACCCAGCTTTGGCACCCAGCTACTCTCCTACAAGTCCCTTTTGTGCCTTGCCTCTGTTCTCAGAGGTTTCCAGTGACAGGGACTGTCACACCTGAGGGATCCCAGTCCAGCACGGCCTCAGGTCCAGGTAACTCCAGCAGAGACTCTCACACTGCTCTCACCTGTACACACCCCAAACTGACCCTCCTCACCATCCCCATCTTCCTTCATCCCCATCCTGTCTCTATTCAGGGTTTTCCAAGCCCACACCTCTCTGCTGGCACACAAAGCCCTTCCTCAGCCTCCCTTCCCTGCAGGGAAGGACCTGGCAATACTTACGTGCCTCCCAAAATCCTAACCAGGGGTTTGTGGTGTCTGAGGAGGAATTTGATGAGGAAGACACTACACACAATGCACAGAGGCTCTCTCAGGTAGGTTGTAATTGAGTTTTATAAGCAGCAAAGGGTGTTCAACCACGTTTGTAGCTTTGGTACCAGCGGACAGCAACAACATCAAAGACCTACAAGGAAAGCACGGAGCCAGCTCCGGGGCCGGACACGCTGGATGCACTTGGCAAGCACGAGTTGGTACAGCAGGATTGCCCCAGAGCGTTTGCATGAACCACAGTACCCAGCTCTGTGGTGGTACAGTTTATTCTGGAGTTGCTCTAGAGACAGTTCAACAAACCCCTGCTTCAGGAGAAATGCACACAGCCTCCAGAACCCTCCTCTCCTGCTCCCACTTCCCCCTGCACGTTCCCTGTGCTCCCAGGGCTTGTGGGCATAAAGAAAACGTCTGCTGAGACTGTTCCTGCCAGCCCTGGCAGCAAGTCCAGCACAGGGAAGTGACAGGGGAGTCACAGCCCTTCTCTGCTGCCTGTGGTTGTGTTTGCAGTGATGCAGGGGACACTGACTGCACTGCAGGCCCAGGGAATTTGCTCTCCAAGCAAAGCTGAAGCTTACAACCTAGAGATTTTGAACTTTATGACTATTTAGAGCAGCTGCAATTGACTGGCAGCTTATACTGACCACCACGTTGTCACATACAGCCACAAAGAGGCACCTTTGGGCACCCCAATGCCACGGACCAGGACTGGTTTGGGATAAACAGGCTGTGCAGGAGGGGAGGGGGATCAGACGGGCAACACCCACTTCCAACAACTGTATAAAACCACATGAAAAATAGACATTTCCTCCTGTTACTACCTCCAGAAAGAACACTCTCTCTTTCTATGAAGAGATCTTAGCCTGAACATAACCCTGAGCCAGAGCAGAGTTACCCCTGTGAGCACTCCTTGTCGAGAAATCCTGACTCCCAAAACAGAGAGCATCAACACTTTCCATCCTCTGCCACCGGGTGATTTGCTCCTCACATTTTAGAGGTTTCTCTCCCCATTTTAGAGGTTTCTGTCCCCCATTTTAGAGGTTTCTGTCCCCCATTTTAGAGGTTTCTCTCCCCCATTTTAGGGGTCTCTCTCCCCATTTCAGAGGTTTCTGTTTGACGGAGCCCGGCCCCGACCTCTCTCTGCAAAGGAAGAAGCGTCAGTGAGCACGTCGCACGCAAACTCCTCTGGTTTTGTGTCTGGCCTTACCTTACAAAACAAGAACTGTTAGCTAAGCAAGCTCTTTATCGTGGCTTAACCCCCGAAAGGTGCGAAGCATAAGGAGGCTGCATGCCAAGGGTCACCCACATAGCGGCCGTGCCAGC
>VZRS01010752.1:57522-78467 GCA_013398055.1 Ifrita kowaldi | reverse complement strand
GAGGGGGATGGAAGACAGATTGCACTGGCGCTCTGTTGAGGTGCTGAGCAGGTCTAGTCTCACTAGATGTTACTAAATTAGAGGAAGAGGGTGGGAAGGATGAGGATGAGGTGCTGGCAACAGCCTGCAGAGGGTTTAAGCTTAGCACGGTGCTGCTAGAGACAGCACTGCTGCTGAAACTGGCTCCAAATTGATGAGGAGAGGAGGCAGAAGGCACCGCATGGTTAAAAATACCTGCAAACAGGAGAGAAAAACTCAGCTTCAACAGATGGGCTTTGTACAGTCTCAAGTGACAAGAGAAACAAAACAAAAAAGAAAAAAAAAGAAAAAAACAAACAAACAAAAGCAAAATTATAATAGTTACAGCCCCATACAAAAATATGCAGCATGAGAAGGCAGCAAGCAATGAAGAGATAATGGTGCAGGCCAGGAGGTACAAAAGGTTCCACTTACCTTTCCTACTGCCAACCTCTAAATGCCACGAGGAAAAATGGTCAGACCCAAGAACTGTCAGTTCTATACCACACGGGCAGAGTTTTGATGAGATTAGAAGTGGTCTTTAGAGTTGGTTATCTGAAGACTCAAAGTGCTGCTCTTCCCTCCCCACCCTCCTGCTCCCCCGCTTACAGGGCAGCAGAGGGGAGTTGTAATTCCAGCAAATCTACGTGCTGAGAGATGTGAGAGTTAGGATTTCCCGACATGGTGCCTGAATGATTATGGACAGGTAAGAAAAACTGCCCTGGACACTTAGAAATGGCAGGTTCAGCCTATCTTCTAGTCCTGCCAGCTTGTCCCCGGTGTGGGCCACAGAAGCCAAGCCTGTGCAGAATCCCAGAAGTGCAAGGTGCATATGGCATTGCCCTTCCTGGCCAAGAAATGCTCTTCATGTCCATTCAAGGGCCAGAATGCTACAGAACTCCCAACACCAGCTCCTCTGATGTTCTGCTCCTCCTGGATCATGCTAAATCCATTCAAGGCCTAATCTCAACCTTTACTCAAGTTGACAAGTTAGAGATCCTTAACATGGTACCAGCACAAGTGAAATCTGTTACCTGCAGGCAGACCTAAGTTGGTTCCAACACAGCAACATCTGAACAAGCAAACATTATCAATCACAAAGTCTGGGTGTATTGTTTCATTAAGGTGGTACAACAAGCTCATCTAGCAGACAAAGCTCATGAGATTTCACTGTGGGTAACTGAACTCATCCTAGCAATTGAGAGAGAGAGAGAGAGAGAGAGAGGAGACTGGTTATGTGGGACAGATCTGCTTCACATCCTGTAGAAATGAAAGGGTTTCACCCCTGGAGAGGCAGTGTCAGACTTTCCTTTAGGCCCTGTCTTATACCAGAGAAAGAGTTCTGCCTACCTCCAACTGTTCCACCTGTAACCCCAGGAGAGAAGTTCCCCATAGTGTGAGAATTAGTCAGTCTGGTTGCAGCTGATGACACGTGGACCAGACTGGCAGCAGCTGGCATTGAATTAAATAAGGACTGCAATACTGAGGAATTTGTCACCGAGTTGAGGTTTGCTTGCAAGGCCATGGGGCCGAGGGGGAACTGCGATCCAGTGGTCAGAGTGTTGAGGAAAGGATGGTGCGTCGGGACAGACGGCGCTGGGTTCCCTGCTGAGGAAACAGCAGTAGAAAGGCTTTTACCATTCAGAAGGCCACCAGACGAAACAGCAGCAGAAATGAAAAGGTTGTGGCCATTTTTAAACTCCACGTCTCGGTCCCTTCCCTTGCCGACCTTCCCGTTGTGCTGCACAGAGTTTTTCTCCGCAGACCCCCCCGCTCGGACGCTCAGCTCGCTGAGCTCTTTGCCCTTCACCCCCGGCCGGCTCAGCTCTTCTCCCTTGCTGCCCAGACCTTCCAGCTGCCTCTTGTTCAGGAAAAGGTTCGTGTCCGACACCCCCAGGTCTTTGCCTCGCTGCGAGGGGAACCCCAGGGAGCAGTTGGAAGCCGTCCCGTCCGCAGCTTTGTGTGGAAGAGCAGCGCTGTCCATGAAGCCGTGCAGGCCCAGCTCGCTGGACAGGCCCCCGTTGTAGGTGAAGCCGTTGGGGGGGTTTGTGCCAGGGCTCAGCCCGTCCGAGGCCACGGCCAGGCTTTTCCTGGGGTGTCCCGGGACCTTGGTGTCCATGGGCAGCCCGTCCTCGGAGGGAGGCCTGAAGGCAAACAGGGAGTTCTGGCTCAGAGCTGACACCGCCTGCAAGGGGCTGTCCGTGGTTTTGGTCAGGTTGATGTCGGATATCGGTGAAAAAGTCGATTTCCATTTGCTGCTGTTCATGTTCTCGTTGCTTTGTGCTTGTTTCCTCCCTGATAAGCTGCCACCTGGTTGCGAGGGGGGAAGGTTTACAAATGTCAATAAACAGCATTCACTAAATCTGCCCCTTGAGAATGGGGTTTGATAGAATCACAGAGTCCTTAAGGTTGGAAGAGACCTTAAAGATCATCAGGTCCAACCATCAGCCCAGCATCACCACCATGGTCACCACTAAACCACGTCCCCAAGTGCCACATCCACACGTTGTTTGAACACTGCCAGGGATGGGGACTCCACCACTGCCCTGGGCAGCCCCTTCCAGTGCTTCACAACCCTTTCTGTGAAGAAATTTTCCCAATATCCAGCCCAAACCTCCCCTGGCCCAGCCTGAGGCCGTTCCCTCTCCTCCTGTCCCTGTTCCCTGGGAGCAGAGCCCGACCCCCCCGGCTGCCCCCTCCTGTCAGGGAGTTGTGCAGAGCCACAAGGTCCCCCCTGAGCCTCCTTTGCTCCAGGCTGAGCCCCTTTCCCAGCTCCCTCAGCCACTCCTGGGGCTCCAGACCTTTCCCAAGGCTCCGTTCCCTTCTCTGGGCAGCACCCACATTTTTTATCCTTCAACATCCACTGTAATTCTATTTCTGATCCAAAGGCAGAAATATTTGTGAAGTCACCTAAAAGTCCTTAAAATTCAGTTTATCGCTCTGGAAAAGTCTGAGAACACTGATCTGCATTTCCCCCTATCTTTGTACTACAGATCCCTCCTCAAACCCTGAGTCAGTAAAAAACTGGTCAGATCTTTGGTGACCTGTGACTACAGAAAGAAGTGACCCAAAATCTGTAATTAGCAGCCACTTAATGATGATTGAGAACTGCAATTTGTCCAGCAGCTCCTACTGACACAGCTTCACCCATCCCCAGGCCATAACCACAAACAATTCACGTTCCTCACACGTACCATTTTCAACAGTCTTCTGCGGAGATTTGCTTTCCAATGATATTGTTGCAATTTTCCTCTCAATTCTAGTGGGAAAATAGAAAGGTTATAGCACTCATAGCAAACCTTCTGTTGCACATTTACCCTCACAACCTACACTCCTCATGATCAGGTCTTATCAGATGGGAGGGTATAAAAACCAAGTCAGTCTCATAGCTTTGTGTCACTAAAGGAATTTATAAGCATCAAAAAACCCACAAGAAACTTTAAGCAGGAGCTATTGCAGAATTACTGCTCTTTGACAGGATTAGTGCATGTTCAGAGAACTTTGATGTTGTTTTTCTTTCAAAACAAGAAGTCAAACCACATTTCTATCGTGGTTATTTCTCACAGAACCATGGAATGGTTTGGGATGGGAGGGACCTTAAAGCCCATCCCATCCCACCCCTGCCATGGGCAGGGACACCTTCCACTGTCCCAGGCTGCTCCAAGCCCCGTCCAACCTGGCCTTGGACACTGCCAGGGATCCAGGGGCAGCCACAGCTGCTCTGGGCACCCTGTGCCAGGGCCTGCCCCCCCTCCCAGGGAACAATTCCTTCCCAATATCCCATCTAACCCTGCCCTTTGACACTTTTCCGGCATCTTAAACAAGAAAAATATTGCACCCCTCAGGCAGGATAAGGGTGCCAGGTAATCCATTTCCAGGGTAACACATCAATAGTTTGGGGCAGGAATTGAACAAAGTTTCAAACTGGGAGTGAGCAGGAGACAAATCCTTAGTTAGAGATCACACACAACCTCAGTGCTCCTACAAAACAGCACAGTAAGAAAATTACAGAATCCCAGAACATCCTGAGCTGGAAGGGACCCTCAGGGACCATCAGTGCAGCCCCTGGCCCTGCCCAGACACCCCAACAATCCCACCCTGGGCATCCCTGAGAGCGGTGTCCAAACGCTCCTGGAGCTCTGGCAGCCTTGGGGCCGGGACCATTCCCTGGGGAGCCTGGGCAGTGCCCCAGCAGCCTCGGGGGGAAGAACCTTTCCCTGAGATCCATCCCAAGCCCTGACACAGCTCCAGCCGTTCCCTGGGCTCCTGTCCCTGGCCCAGAGCACAGCTCAGCCCCTGCCCCTCCGCCTCCCCTCGGGAGGAGCTGCAGCCCCCGAGGAGCCTCCCCTCAGTCTCCTCCTTTTCTCTCAGTCATTTCTCCACCAGCTCGCTCCAAGGCCAGGCTCTGCAAGCCTTGCAAACACAGCAGCAACAGCGAGCCTCCCCTCTCTACTGCCTGAATGCCTTCCCTGTTCCCAGCTTCAGCCACTTAAGAGGTTTGGGATAACAGGATGGGCCTCCAAGCAAAGGGAACAAAGAGGCTGAAACACACCCCTGCTGCTGAGAGCAGTGTTATCAGCCCTGAGAGAAAGCTCATCCTGGAATGGTGCCTGTGCATTCACCTGCTGCTATTGTGCTCATCCTCAGAGCCCTGCTCGTCATCCGATGTCAGGGGGGAGTAATGGACACCGTTGGTCTGAACGAGGGGCTTCTCCTTTTTCAGCACTGGGGGCTGGTCATTGTCCTGGTAAGGAACAGGAGAGTTCTTCAGGGAGTTTTCAGGAGAGGAAATGGCTGTTATTTCTAAGGGCTGGTTAATGTTATTGACCTGGGTGAGAAGGAAAGAAAGCAGTTACAGATGAGAGTATCCCTGGAAAGGCATAATTAACTGTTAAGGACATTCATGCAGCTTTAACTTGCTCTGGGACATCCAACAGCTGCTGGTTTAGCACTGCTGCTGCCACATTGCACCTCCTGCATGAGAACTGGGGTGAAAGCTTAAATGTAACTTGGAAAACCAGCTAATTTTCATTCTTTGATTTTACATTTGAAGGCGGAAATGAAGACCTGGGATAAACCTTTTCTTCTCAAACGACACTGCAGGATCACATGCACACAACTCTCTAGCTGGCTTCATTAGCGAGGATGCCATATGCTTCTGGCACTCCTCTGCTGTTTAGTCAATCTCAGCTTAAACTATTTTCAAAATATTGCATCTACAGCCTCAAAAATCAACTTCACTGCAGAAACAAGCTCTTTGTCACGAGAGAAGAGATTATTTTCAATTTTTAATGCTCTGACAGCAAAGAGCTCTTCGAAGACGCTCTGCTGATACACAAATTGTTCACCACCTCGGTGAAAAGGAGAGGCAGGAGAATTGCTGCAAAGAGCCTCCACGGCAATTCCAGCTCCAGCCTGGGAGCCCGCAGCTTATCCCTAATTCCAAGAGCTTTCCCAAAGCACAGCTCCTGCCGTGGGGCCCTTACCATGGAGTTGATATTGAGCGGCGACCCCGAGGGCTGCGTAAAGAGCCCGGCCACCGAGGGCAGGGATTTGCGTTTCGGGGAGACGGCGGCGTTCCCGCTGGGATTCCCAGTGGAGGATCTCTTCCGCCGGCCCCGCTTCTTCCCGTCCTGCGCGTGGGCCTGGCCGCCGGCAGGCACAGGGCTGTGCTTGCTGGAAGGGGATTGTTTTACATGTCCTGTATTAGGAGAGATTGTAAAGATGATTCTCCTCTTGGCCTCGTTCTCAGGATCTGAAAACGCTGCATCAGACTGCAGGTCCCCCTTTGTTCCTTCGGCAAAGATCTTCTGAGCCTCTGCACTCTGCAGTCCCCCTGCCAGGCTCTGGGCCGGGCCACTTAAGCGGGGGCTCGAGTGCTGCTGAGCAGGGGAGTTCTGCCCAGAGTTCCTCATCATTAGCAAAGGATGTTGTGGAGTGGAACTCCGAGACCCTACAGAGTTAAAGAGACTCCCAGAGTCGTCCAGAGCTGCCTGATCAACACTATGGTTAAGATGGGCTGGGCTGTTTGTAAGATTTCCATTGACTGCCACGGAGCCAGAAGAGTAAGAAAAACCTGTTGAGAGGGAAAGTATTGATCATTGCTGGGGCTGAGCGAGAGAGAGGTCACCGAGTACAGGGCTGGGAGGGCCGGGAGGGATTCCAGCTCTGCCTGGAGAACAGCCAGTGGCCCTGGGTTACACGGGAAACACACGGCTGCTTTTCCACGGGGCACTGAGAACGTGGCTCTGGGTGCTGAGGCGCCAGCTGGGGTTAGGGACTCCAACTGCTCTCCTGCCAGTTCAGGAAAATTCACGTGGTTTATGGAGCTATCCCATATAACACATGCTCCTCCCAGTTTTACATGGAATTCAAGTGTAAGCTTTGTTTGAGCTTTTGAAATCGGGGCTCCTCTACTCTCAACTCCTTCCTTCCATCAAGGAAATGGATGGCCAGACTCAGTCCTTCCCTTCCCCAAAAAAAGGAAGGACTTTACCATCCACACAGCTCACCTCCTCCAAATTAAACAAAAGGCTGTGACTTAGGAAGTGACAGGGGATCTTCAAAGACATCGTGGCAGGAAGACGCCACAAGGGAGGAATCTTGGGAAGGGAATTCAGTGTTTGTCACAGGGTATCATAAATGGGTTTAGGGCTCTAGGATGGCCTGGGCTCTCTAAATGAAAGGGGCAGAAGGGAACATGGTAATGGTTTACAACGAGGTTTTTTAAAATACTTCATTGGCTTTATAGAAAAATGCAGCCAAGCCCTTTGCAAAACAGATGGTGAAACAACCCAAGCCCCTCGGGTGGTAAACACTGAGAACAAAAGCACTCTCTGGTGAGGGATCAGCTGTAGAACCTACTTTTCCTGGCCCACAACATTCCCAGAGTAGATAAAAACCATTATTTCCATGGATGAGTGATTCAGAAGCAATGTCTGCACATAAAGCAACCCCCATCCTCTCCCATTTGAGCTTTTCCCACCCAGGTACTTGTGCCTTCCAGCTGCTCGTGAGGCACCTTCGTAACCTGTCCCAAAAAATCCATTCTGCTATTTAAAGACCCCATCACCGTGTAAAATAAAACTTCTAGAGCCAGATCAGCAGCTCAGGACACAGCTGTGCAACACTCTGCAGGTTTGCCACGCTGTAAACCTGTGGGAATCTCTGGATTCCCATAGAATTTACAGAAGCAACTGTTTATTTACAGGCAAAGGCACATCAACACAACCCATCCTGCCAGATGCACCCAAGCTGGAGGCACATCAGAGCATCACCCACGAGTTTCTGGTCTCACCCCCAGTTATCCAGCACTCCAGTGCCTGCAGCACCTGGCAAAAAGTGCTTGGAAAACTCAGCCACGTGCATTTGGTGCTGCCCCAGCACAGGAGCAGCTGTGCCCAGGTGAGGCTGTTACCTGAGGTAGCCAAAGCCAGAGGCTTGTTTCCAGCAGCATTGCTTATGCCATTATGAGAACTAGCACCAATCTGCTTTTCAAGTGTCGATGAGTCTCTGTTCTGGTGAACTGGGCTGGGTGTGCTTCTCTGGGGAGAGAAACGGGCGTGTCAGGACAGGGAACAGCATCAGAAATGCACAGTTTAAACCAAATTCACATGCACTAGCACATCTGCCCAGGGAAGTGGCTCTGCTTCCCATATGTCCTAGATTCAGCTCGTTTTGAGAAAAACATGGATCAGCACATTATGGGCCAAAAATGCTGTGCTGAATTACACTGCAGGAGTATCTCACACACAGCAGGCACCGTGCAGAGAGGGAGGCTCAGCATCACAGGATATTGAGGCTCAGGACAGCTCTGCCAGAAGCAGCAATGCCTCAGCCCACTGCTGCAGCAGGGAGGACACTGATGGCTGTGTCATGTCCCCAGGCCTGTGCTCACAAAGCTCCCCAAAACAACCCCAAAGGGAATGTGAAGTGCATCAGGCCGTGCTCTCGGGGACCTTCTCTGAGGGTGTTTCCCTAAACAGGGAAAACACCTGTGAAAGGGCAGCCTGAACAAACAGGGAGGTGCCACCCAGGGCTGACACTGCCCTGAGGACACCCAGCCTCTGCTCAGAGCTGGGCAGACTCTGGTTCTGCTAAAGCCAGAAGTCTTCAGCTGGAAAAATGCAATGGATTCAATACTATGAACCAACTCCAGCTTTCCCAATATGGGGTTGAAGGACAAGCCATGGATGGATTCTAACTCACAGCTCTCAGGAAAAGCAGCAAATGCTTCTCAACTCTCTGCTGCAGCACTTCTGTGACAAACTGGTGTGAGAAACTGGACCAGGCTTATTTGAACTCCTCCTCCACTCAGAGAGGCAGGGACTTGTCACATCTCAAAAAGAGATGGCCCCAGATGCTCTCTGCTGCAGAGCAGTCACTCACATGTGAGGTATCACAGCCCCAAGGGGCTGTTGAAGCCCACCCTGCACACGTGTGAGGAGAGCAATCAGCTTTGAGGCGACTGAGACAGAATAATTCTCTCGCAGGTTCCTGCAGAAAGCAGGGCTAAGAACAAACTGACACGTAAATTCTCTGCTCCCACTGCCACGAACTCTCAGGCTTTTCTACCCAGCCAGACATTCCAGACCAGGCTCTCCTGAGGCATTTACTTCACTCTCCTCCCTGGCTGAACCCTCACCCCCATCCCACAGAGAAAGGAGAGGAAAAATCTCCAGGATCTAAGAGCCAAGAGGATGCATCCCCCAGCAGCCTCCCCCGAGGAGCAGACCTCCAGGATTAGCAGCCCCTGGAGGTTCCTGGAGCACAGCACCCCATTCCTGCCCGCTGGGATTTTAGTTAGGGATGGAAAGTGTTGACAATCCCTTACTCACCACCTTCTCAACACGGCTAGGTAGGACTACGCTGGCCAGAGGGATACTAACAGGGAGTTTATTGGGCTGCACTGTGCTCAGAGGAATACTGATAGGGAGGCTGGTGATAGTTTCTCCATTACTCACAGAGGTTCTCTCTCTCAAAACCTGTAAAATCAAAAAAAGAAAGCAAAGTTCTTCCACGGGATATTGAAAAGGTTTTTAAGGTAATGATAACCTGCTCCTTTCTATGTTTGTGTCATTCCCCCCACTCCTTTTTTTTAAGGAATTACAGGACCAGAAGCAATGACTGCACATCAGACAGGGCTTGGTTACCAGCACCAGGCTCCTGGGACAGCAACGTCCCACAGCACAGAAATGTGTAAATTAAAGCCACTGCTGGCCCCAAGCATCAGGAAAAGGAGGCCTTAGGCAAGCTCATTTCCCTGTGTTTTGGTTAGAGCTCTGTGAAAAGCACTCAGCTGTCAGAATTTGTATCTTGAGGCCCTCTGTAGCAGCCAGATGCATTTCCATGGCAACCTGCTACTGGAGGGCACCTGCTGCTCTGTGAGCCCCAAAATGCTCCATGGCTGCACCAATTACATGGACCATATTTTTTACTCTTTATTTTTGTAACTATGAAAGAGCCTCCTTTCCCAGTTCAAGCAGACACATGCCAGATCAAACAGCAGTCCCACTGCATTCTGGTGCTCAGAGAGGAGCCCCTCTTCCTCTCCCTCTGGCCAGCTCTGGTTTATTGCATCACACCCACTGCATTTTGTGTCCTTTCCTCTGCCAAGCTGGCCACAGAATGCAGCACTCCTGCATTGCCCAGTCTGGCCAAGCTTCCCTTTGCTGCCCCAGGGGCAGCACCTGAGCAGCAGCAGATCCTTTACCTTCTCTCCTGCACTGGGTAAGGCCACGGGGGAGGAGGGCCGAGTTTCCTGAGGACTCAGCTTTATGCCATTTGCAATTCCAGGGCTTGGATATGTAAGGCCATTCTCTTTGACGTGCTCAGCTCTGCAAGAGAGGTGTACAACTGTGAGGATACAAAAGCCAGTGAGGAGGAATTTCTGCACCACACTCAAGGCACTGTCCCACCTTATTTACCCCATCAGCTCTCACTGTGCGTTTTCTTGAAACAAAACTCTTTAAAACACATAAACCTCCACTTTGAAAAATATCTTTCCACAATCCAAATTAACAGTGTTCTCAACCCCAGCCATCCTTCCCCACCCCTCTCACCTCTGTATCTCACTAGCTGTTGCTTTCCCATTGACTCCGTGGTCCTGATTCAAGTGTCTCCGCAGGGCGATTTTAGCTGGGGAAAACCTGGTGTAGTCAGGGAGGGCCAGGCTGGTCACCTTGTCTGCCTTCTGCCTGCTGCTGTGGTTGGGGGTGCAGGGCACGATGTCCTGCTCCAGGTGGGAGTTGGGGTACTGGGGGGTGTTCTGCTTGGACGAGGGCCGGCTGAAGGCGTGCTGGAGCTCGTAGGGGGTGGCGTGGCCGTTCATGGACAGCTCGGGGCTCATGCCATTCATGTGGGGCATGGGGAACTTGGAGCACTCCAGCTCCAGCTGGAACCTGCCGTGCTCAGCCTCGGGGTCACGGCTCAGGTGGGTTTTGCTGTGCAGCTGCACTGACAGGGGCTCCTCCGAGGGCGTGTAGGACTTGAGCTGCAGCAGCTCCTGCTGCCGCTGACTCTTCTCAAGCTCCACGATGCTGATCTTTAAATGAAGAGGAAAACAAAAGTTAAAGATTACAGTTAACAATTCTACCCCATTATGGAGTTTTGCTTCCAAATCCTTCCAAGTAGAAGTGTCCCTGCTTCTGGGAACAACACAGAATGAGGGAGCCAAACTTTGAGAAAGAAATTTCTGCTCTGAGTTTTAGACCATAAGGCCCAGGTGAGGAGAACAGCTCAGGCTCAGAGACCCTGAGAAAGAACATTTTAGATGTTAAAACCAAAAATAAGACATCTCCAACTTGTAGAGAGAGTGTGGAGTAACTGAGTACTGCCAGCCACGGAAGGGAACAGTCACTCCAGGCCAAGCATCCAGCAAAAGGCTGGAACAGCTCTAGAGCCAGTCTCACAGGGAAAGAGAAGCTCTTCACACAAAGGAGTTTGATTTCTTGTCACTATGGGAAATATCACTCTGGGGAAAATGATTCCCACCCTATCCCTGGCAGTGTCCAAGGCCAGGTTGGACAGGGCTTGGAGCAACCTGGGATGGTGGAAGGTGTCCCTGCCCATGGAATGGGGTGGAGTAAGATGAGCTTTAAGGTCCCTTCCAACCCAAACCAGCCTGGAATCTGTGATTCCTGAATTGAGACATCAGAACACACATGAAAATCACCAGCTTGTAATTTTTAATTATATGTAAGGATAAACCATGATTCCTCCTTCCACAGCACCACCAAGGAATCAGGTCATGGTATTCACTGCCTTCAAAAGTTATCCCCATCCTTATTTACTAAAATCCTAATAGAAAGATCAATCTCTAGGGGAATAAAAAAAGAAGAAACAAAAAAGCAGCACCTGGTTCATCCTTTCCCATCACATTCAGTGTAAGACCCAGAACTGGCCCAAGAGCTACCCCAAACTAGTGACTCTGCATTTGTTCCTGCTCTCTACCTGCAGTTCCAAACAGTGCTTTTGCTTCTCAGAAATCTGATTCTTCAAGGCCTGCTTCTCTTTCAGCAAGTTCTCCAGTGACAGCGTTGACCAATCCAGCTTCAGCTCTTCACACCGAGCCTTCAGCTGCGGGGACACACAGGGACAGGGACAAACAGGTCAAAACACAGCTCTCACCTCTCCACGCCACCTGAGGTCCCAGCTGAAAGCCAGGAACTTTGCACTGAGTGTGCAAGAACCTCTTCAGCCCATTGCAAAATCCTCCCAGCCTGGTGCTGGGGAGTGTGGCAGGAGGTGGCCTGGCTCTTCTAAACAGAGTTATCACCCACCCTCACTGTTCCACATCCAGATATTCCCCTCAGCCACCTCCTGAGGAGGCTCAGCCTGGAGCAAAGGAGGCTCAGGGGGGACCTTGTGGCTCTGCACAACTCCCTGACAGGAGGGGGCAGCTGGGGGGGGTCGGGTTCTGCTCCCAGGGAACAGGGACAGGAGGAGAGGGAACGGCCTCAGGCTGGGCCAGGGGGAATTTGGGTTGGATATCAGAAAAATTTCTTCACAGAAAAGGTTGTGAAGCACTGGAAGGGGCTGTCCAGGGCAGTGGTGGAGTCCCCATCCCTGGAAGTGTTCAAAAAACACGGGGGTGTGGCACCTGAGGACAGAGTGCTTTGGTGAGCATGGTGGTGCTGCTGGCAGGACTTGATGATCCTACAGGGCTTTTCCCACATTAAAAGTTCCACGATTCTCTAAGATTGAGTGACCCAGATGAGCACCACAGGAGTTATGGCCAGAGCAGAGCAAGCCCTGCACAAACTCCCTGTCCAGCCAGATCCAGACCCAGTGACATCCAGAGCTGTTTGGGGACACAGCTGAGGCTGGAGCCAACTGCCACCTCAGGATTAGCTATGGGGTAAATAAAAGGTAAAAAAAGGACTCCCTGCAGGTTTGCCCCCATCACCCCTCTGTTTTAAAGGACCCTGAGCAGCTGGATGATGTTTCAGCCCCCAACTCGTGCCCTGTGCTCACTCAAAGGGCAGCACCCCCTGTTCCCAGCCCAGGGGCTGGACTCACCAGCTGCAAGCTCTGGTTCCTGAGTTCACTGTTGTCCTTCTCCAGCTGTTTTGTCTGTTCTTTCAGCTGCTGGTTGTGAGCAGAGATTTCCTTCTGAGCCTGGATCAGGTCGTTGTATGTCAGAGCTTTAACTCCCAGCTAAAAGGTGAGAAGAGATCACTCAATAAGGCCCTGACACCCTCATTCCAGGTGATGTCCCATTCCCAAGTGACACTGAGGAGATCTGCAGCTCTCAGGACCTCTCCCAGCATTCTCCAAGGAACTTTGTGGCTGCTGGGGGATACCAAGGAAGGACACAAGGACCTTGGAGCTGCTGTTCCACCCATTCAGCTGTAAACCTGGCATTTAAGCTTTGCCAGCCACCAGAACTGTCTGTGGAGAGCCCCCACATTTCCTCCTGTGCTCCTGAGCTTGGCTGGCACCACTGAGTTGGTTTGAGCAGCAGGGGATGAATCCTTCACCAAACACCACATGGCTGTGGTTTGTCCCCTTCCTCGGGCACAGGGCACACAGCAATTCCAACACCAAGCACAAAACACAACCAGAGAGCGACACAGATTCCACCTTCCTGAGCCTGATCTGCTGCAAAGCCGAGGCTGGAGGCCTGAGACTGCTCTGGTCTCACTCAGCTTGACCCAAAATGTTTGCATGCAGCTGACTCAGAACCATCACCCCCAGCACAGAGGTACCTCATCGAGCTTCTGCTGAAACAGGCGCTTGATTTCCTCTTTCTGGGCCTGGCAGTGGGTGAATAACTGCTGGGCTGTCCCCAGCAGCTGAGCATTCTTCTCCTGGAAGAGGGAACAGTGAGGAAACACTTTTAGCACCAGCTGCAGCATGGGCCATCTCAAGGAGACGTTTGTGGAGCACTTTGGAAGTGAAGCTGAGCTTAGGGAAAGATGCAGGAGCTCATCCAGCCCTGCCCCAGACTCCTGAGAGCCTGGATTTGTTGGGGTGTGATAGTGGTGGAGTTAAGGCAGCTGAAAAGGGCTTTAAAGTAGGTTTTTCCTCCTGTATGGTAAAATACAATCAAGGCAGTCTTAAAAATTCATTTTTATCCTCCTAGTGCACTGTGAAGCAGCAGCAATAATCACATCCCACAGAGCAGAAATAGCACTGGAAAAGATTATCTGCACAAAATCTGCTCCCAAGCTGGGAACTGGCTCTAAATCCCCAGAGCCCCAGTTCAGAGTTTCCCTGTCCAATACTCATGGAAGAGATGCAGTAAATGAAAATACACTGAGGGGGGAGGCAGGAAGAAAGTCCTAAATAATCCAAACCAGTTTTCCTGCCTGTGTCACCATTATTTCAGTGGGTCACCCGAGCCACTCTGAGCACATTCCCTGCCCAGAACACCCCAGATCCTGCTCCCTCCATCCATGGCTGTGCACAGCAAAGGGCAGGACAGGGCTGGCTGAAGAGCTGCATTTCTGCAGCTCCAAATGCAGGATTAGTGCAGCAAGGAGAGGCAGCTTTGGGATTATCCCCTTCTCCACTTGTGCTGCTGAGGCCAAGCAGGCATTGTGCAGCCTCTGAGCCTCTGCTCCAGGAAAAGTGGGGTGCAAAAAGCACCTTGATCTTTTCCAACCTTAATAATTCCAGGACTCCGTGACTGATCTTCCAAGCAGGGAAGCAGCAGTGCTGGAAACTCCCCACGTGCAGGAACACACAGAGCTGCCTTGGGCAAACAGCCCCTGCAACACCAAAGGGGCTGCTCTGGGGGATGCTGAAAAATCATTTTTGTTTTCAACATGAGGCATTTCATTCAGCCTTCCCAGGCACTGCAGGGGCTGACAGCTCCCTCTAAGGGCACTCTAGGAAGCAGCAGCTGATTTCAAAATCGTTATTACACAGAGATTTTTATTGTATTTGAAAACCTTCCTGTAAGAGGGAATTACTGAGCAGACCAGACCCAGCCCCTCACCCAGCCAAGTTCTGCCTCTGTGAGGTTTAACTTGCCTTGTAGAACTCCATAAAAAAATATTTTCATACTGAATTCCTCATTTTAATGTTTAAAAGTGTGGAGCAGCTGTTGGACACCACCACCAAGTGATGACTTTTTCACACTCCTGATTCCTTCTCTGTGCAGGGCACAACCCTTGCACACCATCATTTCATTTCTGCAAAGACAAGTTCACTTCATGCTGACTTTCCTGATGAGTGCAGAACAAGCAGAAAAATCTGCTGCTCAAGGAAAAAGATGAAAATTCAAAGTGCTGATTGACTGTGAAAGCAAATGGAAATAACCACAAAAAAGGAGGTTTCCATGAACACCACACCAGCATCAACCACTTCTCAGTAAAGAATGGGGTGGCACAAGCTAATCTCTCTCCTCTGGAGAGTTCCCAATATGGAAAACACAATAAAAAAGCCCTGTGGCTTTATTCTGACACGCTCACAAAGGTACAGAGTGAAGGAAAGCTTCCACAGGGAATGCCAAAAGCTGGACCTGGACAGAATTCCAGACTGGTTTGGGGTGGGAGGGACCTTAAAGAAGATCCAGTGCCACCCCATGCCATGGGCAGGGACACCTTCCACTGTCCCAGGCTGCTCCAAGCCCCAATGTCCAACCTGGCCTTGGGCACTGCCAGGGATCCAGGGGCAGCCACAGCTGCTCTGGGCACCCTGTGCCAGGGCCTCCCCACCCTCCCAGCCAGGAATTCCTTCCCAATATCCCATCCAGCCCTGCCCTCTGGCACTGGGAAGCCATTCCCTGTGTCCTGTCCCTCCAGCCCTTGTCCCCAGTCCCTCTCCAGCTCTCCGGGAGCCCCTTTAGGCCCTGGAAGGTTTTAACTGGAAGTTCAAGTTTACTGCTGAGCATTTTGGGGAAAGGCTCCTCCACAGAAGGAGCAGAACAGGCTCTCATCAGGGCTAATTGATACAGCAATTAAATCATTCATAGCTGAGATAAAGCACGACAAGGAGTTGTTCAGGCAGGAAATCTCCTCCCTCTGCTGGTGGCTCCGTGGCAGAGAAACATCCCACTGCACAGCTCCAGGCCTCTCTGTGCCTTTCTGTGTATTCCAGTGCATGACTGGGATCCATGGATCCACACTTACACTCTGCCCATCAGTGCAATCCAACACATTCTGATTATCAGCACCGAGGATGCTGAGCTGAATCCCCTAAATCAGTGATGACAGCTTGGGTTTCTCAATCCCTGTGAGCTGTGGTTCAGACAATCCTGGAATTGGGTTGGGTTGGGAGGAACCCATCCCTGGAAGTGTCCAAGGCCAGGTTGGACGGGGCTTGGAGCAGCCTGGGACAGTGGAAGGGGTTCCTGCCATGGCAGGGGTGGCACTGGATGGGCTTTAAGGTCCCTTCCAACCCAAATAATCCTGGGATTCTCTGATTCCAAGTCAGCACTGTCAGGTGGGGGCACAGAGGGAACAGGGCAGGTGCAGCTCCCTCATTTTGCAGATTTAAGCACACAAAAACTGAGTTTGCAACAAAATCCCCTGGCAGTTGTTCAGCCCAAGCAGGAGTGGTGTAAATGCACACAGTTCCCATCTCCAGCACTCTTCCCCCCATCCCAGGAACTTCAACCTGGTAATTTTGTTTAGAAATGTTTTAAAAGCGAGACCCACCTTTTCCTGCTCCAGTAACTGTTGCAGACTTGCTTTGTACTGAGGAGTTTTCATGTATGCCATGAACTGCATGTACTGGATCTTAAATGAGTCTGCAAAATAAATCAGAGGAGGAATTCCAGCAGGGAGTCAATGCAATGCCCCTGTCTGCCCCTATCTGCTCCTGGCCACCTCTCCTCTCTTGTCTCTCTCTTGCTTTTGATTTGGACTCCAAGTCAGACCAAGCCATTGAAGATGGATTTAAGGACATGCTGAAAATCCATCTCCTGCTACAAAAGGAACTCTTGGATCCATCAACTCCAACAGAAGTCATGACACCACATCCACAGGGGCAGAGGAAGGTGCTGGGGGCTCAGGGTGTGTTTGCAAGAGCAAAGAGGAGCTGAGTGGTTTGAGAGCTCCATAAGCAGAAATACTAAAAGAAAAGAGCTGGAGGAGCCCAAACCAGCCCTGAGCTCAGAGCACTCACCCAGCACCAACACAGGGCCTCTTCCTCCTCCTCCCTCTGAGATGAGGAGCTCTACACCCACTTTACTCTCCCCTCCAAGGAGCACTTGGCTTCTCATTACCCTTTATCTCCAGAAATGACCCTTCCTCCTCCCCAGCCCTTCCATCATTGAATGCAACCTCAGGACTAAGCCCAAAACAGGCAGTGGTGTGCAGAAACCTGCACAAGGCTTAGCCCAGACAAGAGTCATTGTCCCCACACACCCTGCTTCAAAAAATTCCTCAAAATCACTCTTTTGCCATGAAATATCACCTTAAATCACTCGTTATCTCTTTCTTCAACAAGAAATCAGCCATAACTGACACAACAGCAAGAGAGCACAAGTTAAGGACATCACAGATGCCCTTGGTCCCCACACAGACAGGACCAGTCTGTCCCATTCCCAGAGCATCCTGGACTGGCTCCTGCCCAATGCCAAAAGCCAGAACCACCTGGGGGGGGGACAGAGAGCAGAAGACCAAAAAAAAACCCTTCAGGTTTTGCTTTAAAGCACCTCTTGCACACAAAGTGCATTTTCCAACCACACCTTTGTGACCTCAAGCTCTCAGACAGCACCTCATTTACTGGCTCTGAGTTCAGCAGAGGGAACGGAGTGGTGTTCCTCAGGATTAAAGAATGGTTTCATTTCAAATAAAGCTGTTTCTGACTCTTCCTGCTAAACCCAGCCTTGCTGCCTTTTATGCCAAACAAGAGCTGAACCAACATCAGAGAACAAACGCAGAGCAAAACACCAACTTCAGCAGGAGGAGGGACCTTGTGGTGATGCCAAAGGATGTGGGGCGGGCAGGGGAAGGTGGGAAGGAGATAATCCCCCTCCTGCCCCACACAAAACCCCAAAGGGGAGGTTGGCAGGCCAAGGCCAGCCTTACCTAGCAGCTTCTGTAGTGCAGGGGGGGTGGGTGTCACCAGGAGCTGGTTGGACGAATGCCGTTGCACTTTAGGAGGTAGTTGGTAATAGGGGCTATGAGGTGACTTGTAGGCATCTGGGGAGAGACAAACACAGCCTGAGACCAGCACTCAGTGTGTGGGACAAGGACAGGAGCTGAACCACTGAAAATATGGCATTTGTAACGAGATCCAGCAGCTCAGCCCATCCCCACAGCTCCAGAGACAACAACACACAGCTCCAGAGACACCAAAACAGCTCCAGAGACACCAGAACAGCTCCAGACACACCAACACAGCTCCAGACACACCAACACAGGCTCCAGAGGCACCAACAGAGCTCCAGACACACCAACAGAGGCTCCAGACACACCGACACAGGTTCAAGAGACACCAACAGAGGCTCCAGACACACCGACACAGCCCCAGAGACACCAACACAGGCCCCAGGCACACCCACACAGGTCCAGAGACACCAAAACAGCTCCAGAGACACCAACACAGATCCAGACACACCGACACAGCTCCAGAGACATCAACACAGGCCCCAGGCACACCCACACAGGTCCAGAGACACCAAAACAGCTCCAGAGACACCAACACAGCTCCAGACACACCAACAGAGGCTCCAGACACACCGACACAGGTTCAAGAGACACCAACAGAGGCTCCAGACACACCGACACAGGTTCAAGAGACACCAACAGAGGCTCCAGACACACCGACACAGGTTCAAGAGACACCAACAGAGGCTCCAGACACACCGACACAGGTTCAAGAGACACCAACAGAGGCTCCAGACACACCGACACAGGTTCAAGAGACACCAACAGAGGCTCCAGACACACCGACACAGGTTCAAGAGACACCAACAGAGGCTCCAGACACACCGACACAGGTTCAAGAGACACCAACAGAGGCTCCAGACACACCGACACAGGTTCAAGAGACACCAACAGAGGCTCCAGACACACCGACACAGCTCCAGAGACACCAACACAGCTCCAGACACACTGACACAGCTCCAGACACATCAACACATGCTCCAGACTGTTTGGAAGGGTATCTGTGATCCATCCTAAGAGCAGCAGCTGAGAGAGGGCAGCAGCCACAGCTCAGCCCCAGCTCCTGGCTGAGTACCCATGGACAGATCCCACCCCCAGCACCATCAATACATTAATCACCATCAGTCACCATCAATCCCACCCCCATCAATTAATGCCATCACCATTAACACATTAATCACCATCAATACATTAATGCCACCCACACCACCATTAACACATCAATTACCATCATTCCCATCACCCCACGGGCAGCTTTGCTCTGGTTCCCACAGGGGAGTTATGCCACAAAAGCAAACTCAGCCTGGCAATAAACCAAAAATGAGCACATCCAGAGCTTCAGAGACTGGTCCAGGCTCTTCCAGCACCCCTGCACTCACCCTGAGGAGAGGATGAAGATGTCTGGGAGACAGTCTGAGCATGCAGAAGTTCTAGTGCAGTTTGGTTCTTCTTGGTCTTGCGTTCAGTACTCGCTGTGTTCATTTTCTTGGGGCGCCCTCGTTTCCTCCCTGCCATTTTCCTGCCTTTCTTACTCAGCTTTTTCTTCCGGGCCTTAGAGGGAGATGGCTTTTTAACAGAATTTGCTGCAGCTTTTTCTTCTTCAGCACCAGAATCCTGAGAGATTTTGAAAAACTTTGGTCATGTCTACCTCCATAGGCAGCTTTCCTTTTCAGCAAACATTAATAACTGTGTTTAGCTTTCTGAAAGGAGACTGATTCTTTGTAGGTAAATAACTTGCATGGGGAGTGGGCTTGCTTGGGATAAGAGTTGTTCCCAAGGAGTTGTGCTCATTCTCTTCTGGACTTATCCATTACAGAAAAGAAAATGCTGAGGAAGGGGAATTTCAGGTAGGAATAGATGGGATATTGGGAAGGAATTGTTCCCTGGGAGGGTGGGGAGGCCCTGGCACAGGGTGCCCAGAGCAGCTGTGGCTGCCCCTGGATCCCTGGCAGTGCCCAAGGCCAGGCTGGACGGGGCTTGGAGCAGCCTGGGACAGTGGGAGGTGTCCCTGCCCATGGCAGGGGGTGGGACTGGATGGGCTTTGAGGTTCCTTCCAGCCAAACTGTTCTGTGATTCTGTTAAATCTGTACCCATTGTCTGAGAAAAGCTGATTATTCATCCTTCCCTGACTATATTCTTCAACTGAATTTCCCTCAAAAGTCAGAGTACAATCAATACTTTACATTGTTGGGCATGAACAGGCACTGCATTTCTCCCAGCATTACCCAAGAAAGGAAATGAGTCTTTGCAGAAGAGACTCAGCACACTCCGAACTCCCTTCAGTGGGCTGTGACTCAGGGACAGCTCTGCAAACTCCTGCTGGATGCAAGCGAGGGTGGACAACCAACTATTCATCTTGCAACACCTTTTTTGGGTTTTTTTCCAGAATTAGTGGTGTAACTCCCAAGTGCAGCTTTTATTAACTCACTCCATCATATTTTTGGGCACAGCAACAGCAGTTTGTGTACTCAGAGTAAAACCAGCAGCCTTCCCACAGAGCCAGGCTTTTCCTGACTCAGAGCACGAGCTCATGCCCAGCCACAGAGGAAGCACATTCAGTGCACAGAAATGCAGGATGTTCACCTTGTTTTCTTGGACCTTCGTTGGAGTCGTTGTGTTGCTCTTGCTTTCTCTTTGTTGACGACGTCTAGCTGCCTCTTGTTCCTCCTGGGGAAAAGGGAGGAGAGATTTCATCATTTCCTCGTGTATTTGGCACTTTTTAATACAGATCACTTTGTTTCCCAGCTTAGTTTTTCACAAGAGAAAGGAACAACCTTCCCCTGCCTCAGGCCTCACTCAGGTGAGAGCAAGTCCTTTTCCGCTGCATTCCCCACCTCCACAGGGGATTAAATCCCAACCTCTAACCATGTTCTCCCCTCCCAATCCCACACTGCTGTATCAGGTTTCATTTAGAATTATTATTATTATTATTATTATTAAACATTTCAATAGCTTCCCCACATCCTTAACACTTCGTGGTGCCACTTTAAAAATCTTCGACTGGAAATGGCAAAGCCATTAATCATCACCTCATTCAACTTTAGCCGAGTTTATTGAGGTGATTAATAAAAAACAAAAGCAGCAATTTTCAGGCTGATTTTCTCCCAGGCTAACAGGAAATTTCCTTGTTCAGAGAAAATCTCCTTCTCGCTCAGCCAAAAAAAAAAAAACCTCTTTCGGACAGGAAATTTCCAAGGGCTCAGCCAAAGCCTTTCTTGCACCTTCCAGGTGAGGTTTAACCTGCATAAGAATTCTGGCAATTCCAACACTCCTTTGATTTAAGCACATTTTCTACCAAACCAGTGGCAGGTTCCAGTGTGAAAAGCAGCGAAGGTCAGAAGCACCCTGAGCTTTTTTTTTTTT